>CM062813.1:775690221-776128313 GCA_031772625.1 Pinus tabuliformis | reverse complement strand
CATTGGCGATGTTGTCACTTTAAGAGGAATAAAAGAACCTTCATAGACTAGATGCCTAGTACAACATGATAGGAACTTTGGAAAGTAAGTTTATTTCAAAAACTAAGTACAAATGTTTGACTTATTTGAAATATAGACTGAATCTAAGCTATGGAAAAATGTTTTTTAGAAATTTATTTATATACATACTTTGAAAATTGAAATAAAATGATATTTTTGTTGGCATTATGATACATGTGTTGTCCTTGATGGCAATGCACTCACAGGTTAGTTCAGATTTAATAAAGGGAAACTCACATTGTAATAGGTCAATTAAGAGGTAACAGGGAAACGGTATAGAAGATTAGGAGGTTGGAATAAAGGACTACAGATCATAATCAAGAAGTTGAAGAAAAATGATTTTTTAAGTCAATTTAAGTTGTCTACGTAGGTTCACCTTGTTCAAGAAGCATATACACGCAGGTGCACTGTAAGGAAGAGAATATATGTATGCACGCACTTTCACAAGAGGAAAAGCGCGTATGGGTTAGAAAATCAAGGAAATTTAAGATTAAATAATACCAAGGGTCAATACCATGGTATTAGCCCACAATATTGAGCAGAGCAACGGTTATTTGATCCCATCCAAGAATACTTCATGTTCTAAGTGTTGTTTTGGTCCGAGGTATTGAGAAAGGCCAAAAACTATATAAGGAGGAGAAGATCAAAGGGCCAAGTGTGCAAGTGAAAGGGTTTTCCATGAATACTTCTATCTGAAGTATATCTTATGTTGTAAGGGCTATGATTATGATATGATATATCTTGCGAACCTTTTGATATAATGTTGGATCAGGATCATGAGACCTGAAATGACTTATCATTGTATGATCTGATAATTGTTGGGCCAGCTGATGCATGTTTGATCCTATATATGTTATGATTTGGGTATGATTGCAATCTAGAATAGTTGTGAAGTTGTAAGTTAGTATTTACAGATCTATATGTTGGTTCGCCTTGGTGAAGGCGCGTATACACGCCGATTTGACTCTTCCAAGTAATGTATGCAAAAGAAAAACCTGGTATTCATAAATGACCGATCTATCTGACCAGTGCTATTGTTTTATTGTTGTATGTCAATGATGTCTTCTTAGATCTAAAAGTAGAACTAAATGCATAAGGAGATTGAGTCTGATTAATTTATTGATTAAGTGAGAAGGGTGATTTTGTTGCTAGCTATTTAGATCTATGGAATTTGACAATAGATTTTCAAAATACTACTGGTTGGTACAAATTTGATTCAAAAGTTTTTATGATTCAATAATTTTGGAGGTATACACAGGTTTGGTTAAAGGAAGTAGAGTATACACGCAGATTGGGTTCATTAAAGTAGTGTATGCATTCTGACATATGATTTTTGAGGTTGCAGCTAGTTCTAGATGATGATGTAGGTTTCTGGGTTCAACACAATGTTTTGGTGACAGTGATCTAACTATTCAGATTGACTGATTGTTGGTTGATGCATTTATTATTATCGAGTTTGAGATTCAATGTTTCTAATGGGTCCAGTGTGAAAAATTGATGAAACATGGCATCCATATTGTGTTGTTGTGTATGAGGAGTATCCAGTCTAAAAATTTATGAAACATGGTCCCTAGAGTAAGAGAGAAGATTGTAGCCTTCTGTAGGCTGGCACCTACATACTGATAAACACATTTTCTAGTACAAGAGCTAGGGGTTTGTAGCTTCCTTCCAGTAGAAGCTGGAGAACGAGAGAAGGTTGTAGTCTTCTGCAGGTGGATGTCTGCGTACTGGTATGAGTCTGCACCAGTACAAGATTGTAAACAATATTTTCTTATATTAAAAGAAAACGGAGACAACATCAGTAGGTGGTTTTTCTCCCACATTGGGTTTCCGCCTTAAATATTGGTGTTCATGTGTGTTGATTATGTGTGATGGTTTATTATATTATTATTGCACATAATTAATTTTTAATGAAGGACTGATGCACTGATTAAATATCAACACATGATGAATTAACTAAATCATAAGTTCTCTGGGTATATGTTGGTTTCCTTAATAACAGTTGTGTGCACATGCGAGTTCACTTCACTAAAGTAGTGTATATAAATCTGATTGTGAAATGAAAAATTATTGAATTGTAAATACTAATTCACCCCCCCCCAGGTGTTATTTCCAGCAATTGGTATCAGAGCAGGTCCTTCAAAAGAAGCTTGTTCGCTTGAAGGGAGATCTGTCAATATGAACAATCACAAAGGCATTGGATCTATCAGACCACCAATCTTCAACAGAAACAACTTAGTATATTGGAAGATAAGAGCCAAAGCCTATCTTCAGTCACTTGGAACTGATGTTTGGGATATTGTGGAAGTAGGATACCAATTTCAAGCAGCAATACCAATAGATACAACAAGTAAGAAGTTATACAAAACCAATGCCAAGGCAGTCAATACTTTATTGGGAAGTCTATCAGAATAAGAATTCATCAAAGTCATGCAGCTCAAGACAACCAAAGAAATATGGGATAAAATCATTCAGAGCTACGAAGGAGACTCCCAGGTAAAATGTGCTAAGCTCCAAACTCTCAGAATTCAGTATGAAACTCTCAAAATGCATAGTGATGAAAGTATTGCTAGTTACTTTTTACAAGTAGATGAGATTGTAAATCGTATGAAGAATCTAGGTGAAGAAATAAAGGAGGCTACTTTAGTAGAGAAAATTTTGAGATCTTTGTCTTCTAAATTTGAGTCAAAAGTATCTGCCATAGAAGAAAAGTAGGGTATTCAATCTATTACTGTTGTTCAACTTCATGGAATTTTAATTGCCTTTGAAATGAGGAAATGAGGTCCATCAAATATTAGAGAAGTCGCTTTCAAAGCTTCAGCAAAGGGAAAAGAAAAGGAAGATTTCAATGAATCGGGATATATTTTAGTGGAAGATGAGGTAAACTTTGTAAAGAAGCTTCAATGGGGTTTTGGAAGATTTAGAGGTAAGCTTCCATTCAAATGTTTTGCTTGAGGTAGAGTTTTCCATTATGCTACTAAATGTCCTCATAAAGGTAATCATGAAAAAGGAAAGGAGTCTACAGAAGGCAATATAAAAAAGTTTGTTAATAGAAGAATTTATTATACTCATGAAGATAGTGATGGATTGTCTAATAGTGATGAAGATGAATTTGAACAAGATTTTAAACTACTCATGGCTTATGACAATGATGATTTTATGGATGCCTTAGAAGAGGAATATTTTCTTAAAGAAATCACTAAACTCAAAATCTGTTTGGAAGAAAAGAATATGGTCATAGACACTTTGACACATCAACTCACTAAAAGAGAAAAGCACAATGAAAAATTAGAATGTGAAGTAGTGGGTCTAAGAAAATAACTTGAGAAGACAAAATCTCTTAATCTTATATTTGCTAAAGGATCAGAAACTTTAGATGAAATCATCAAGGTTCAACATTTTCCTCTTATAAAGACTAGTCTTGGATATAATAAAGAAACATCCCAATCACAAAAGTCGTCAACCATCACCAGAAGCTATCTTGATGTAGCAAAGACCAGTGAAAAGTGTTTCAATCTTCAGTAAAATCCTAAAATTACTCGTTAGGTAAATCATGCTCATTTCACTCCAAGGGTGAACATCAATAGTAGCATCAACCAAAAGGTAAACAATACCAAAAGATTTTATGATCACAGAAACTTCTTTAATGGAAAATGTTTTTCATGCCATAAATTTGGGCATAAGGCTGCTGTTGCTTACCTATCATGACTAGAGAAGCACGAAAACAAAGGAGCGAGATAGGAATAAAGAACATTTCTTATAATAACTTTTCTCCTCTTGCAGATGAAATTGAATGTTCATTTTGCAATAACTTTAGTCATGAAGAATCTGAATGCAGGAGCAAATTTCGGCCAACAATTCAAAGGAGCAAACATCATTAAAATCCAATGTATGGAGAAAGAAGGAATTTCAATTAGAAAGATGTGGCATAGCTCTTTTTGCAGAAAGAAAAGAATATTAGTGGCACATTGATAGTCGATGCTCTAAACACATGACATATGACAAAGATAAACTCATTTCATATAATGCTTTAGAAAAGGAAAATAATATCTCTTTTGGAAATGACACACCAGCTTTAATTAAGGGTAAAGGTTATGTTTATTTGAAAGAAAAGTTTAAAGCTGGAAATGTTATGTATGTTGATGGTTTAAAGCATAACTTGTTGAGTGTCAGTCAAATATATGATCAAGGAAATGAAGTTGTGTTTCAATCAAACGGATGCGTGGTTCGTGATCTTGATACAGGAAAGACCGTAATCAAGGGTACAAGAACTCAAACAATCTATATATACTAAAAGGAGGTAAAAAAAATTGTTATCTAAGAAAAACAAAAGAGAACTGGCCATGGCAAAGAATATTGGGGCATCTAAGCTTTTCTCAAATAAGAAAAGCATGAACGCTCAAGGTGGTTCATGATCTTCCAGATATCAGCATCCCAAAAAATACCATCTACAAACCATGTCAAGTCGGTAAGCAAACTAGATTTCATTTCAATGACAAATAAGGATCATCAAGTAAGCCTCTTGAACTCATTCACATTGATTTGTCTGGGCCAACAAGGAAAAAGTCACCTCGTGGAGAACAATACTTCATTTTATTCATTGATGATTTTTCTAGAATGTGTTGGATAGGTTTACTAAAGCATAAAGATGAAGCATTTGAAAAGTTTAAAGCCTTCAAAGCTTTAGTTGAAAATGAATCAGATCTAAAAATAAAATGTCTTAGATCTGATCGAGGAGGAGAATTCATATCAGATGAATTTTTATTTTATTTTTGTGAACAACATGGAATAAAAAGACAATTCTCTATTTCCAGAACTCCTCAACAAAATGGCGTGGTGGAAAGAATGAATAGAACAGTTCAACAAACGGCTCAAGTTATGCTTGATGAATCTGGAACTCCTGCCACCTTCTGGGGTGAAGTTGCATATACTGCCATAAATATTCTCAACAAAGCCAATGTTCGGGTTTATAGTGATCAAACTCCATATGAACTTTGGTATGGTAAGCCTCCTACTATAAAAAACTTCAGAGTTTTTGGAAGCAAATGTTTCATCAAAAAGACTGATTAAAAACTTGGTAAGTTTGAACCCAAATCAGACAAAGGAATTCTTCTTGTTTATTCATCTAGAAGTAAAGGACACCAATGTTATAATAAGAGACTTCGAAAAATTGTTGAATGCATTGATGTAGTAATTGATGAAGCATGCAGAAACCCGAAACGGATGAAATCAACAAAGGAAGATGACAATGAGGAAGACGATGAATGCTTTCTGGTATCAAATCAAAATAATATAGAGGAAGAAACCAATGAAGCATCAAAAGAAGATACAACTGACATGGAAAAGACTCCATCTAGTTATGTTCAAAAGAATCATCCAGAATCTCAAATTCTAGGAGAAAAAGGGTCTGGAGTACAGACAATAAGAACTCTTGCAGGAACTTCCAGTTATCTAACGTTACTATCCTCCATAGAACCAAAAAATGTTAATGAAGCTAGCAAATATCAATGTTGGGTTAAGGCCATGGATGAAGAACTTGACCAAATTTAAAAGAATGATACTTGGGAATTAGTTCCTAGACCGCATGATAAAAATGTTATAGGAACAAAATGGACATTCAAGAATAAGTTGAATGAAAATGGAGAGGTTATTAGAAACAAAGAAAGACTTGTTTGTAAAGGGTATGCTCAACAAGAAGGTATAGACTTTGAAGAAACTTTTCACCTGTTGCCAGACTTGAAGCCATAAGAATGTTTCTTTCTCTTTCAAGTTTTCGAAAATTCAAAGTGTTTCAAATGGAGGTAAAATTTGTATTTCTTAATGGAGATTTAGAAGAATAATTTTATATTGAACAACCAGAAGGATTCGTTCTAGGAAATGATGTAAAACTTGTATGCAAGCTCAAAAAGGCTCTGTATGGACTAAAACAAGCTCCAAGTGCCTGGTATTATCATCTTGACAAATATCTACAACAACAAGGTTTCACAAAAGGATCTGCAAACAACAACTTATACACAGATTGAGAATGATAAACTGCTAATTATTGTTGTTTATGTTGATGATATCATATTTGGTAGAAATGAAGAATCTATGAGTCAGAACTTTGCTTCGGTTATGCAACAAGAATTTGAAATGTCCTTACTTGGTGAACTAACTTATTTTCTTGGTCTACAAGTACAACAAACAAAAGATGGTATTTTTCTTTCACAAACTAAATATCTCAAGTAGATTCTGAAGAAGTACGGAATGGAAGATTCTAAACCAATATGTACTCCAATGGTAACAAGATGTAGTCTCGATTCTAATGATGAATCACTTACTGTAAATCAACCAACATACAGATCTATGATTGGAAGTCTACTTTATCTAACAGGTACCAGACCTGATATCATGCATGCAGTAGGAATTGTTGGAAGGTTCCAAGCAAATCAAAAAGGAATCACATCTTCATGCTGTAAAAATAATATTTAAATATCTCCAAGGAACTCAAGACTTTGGTCTATGGTATCCTAAAGATATAGATCTCACTCTTCATGCATATACAGATGCGGATTGGGCAGGAAATGTTGATGACCAAAAGAGCACTAGTGGAGGTGCATTATATATGGGATCACGGTTAGTGTCTTGATTCAACAAGAAACAAATTTAGATTGCCTTATCTACAACTGAAGCATAATATGTGTCTATTGCATCTTGCTGCACACAACTACTTTGGATGATGCAAACATTGCAAGATATTCAAATCACATGTTCTCCACCCATCTCCATTCTATGTGATAATACAAGTGCCATTAGTATCTCGAAAAATCCAGTCATGCACTCCAAGACCAAGCACATACCCATTAAGTACCATTTTCTACAATAAAAAGTGCTTGAACAAAAGGTTAAATTAGAGTATGTTCCCTCCACAGAATAGGTTGCTGATATATTTACCAAACCATTTCCCAGAGAAACATTTGAATATCTTAGACAAAATCTGGGAGTAGTTTCTGCATCATCCTACTATTAAATCCAGTTTTCAAAGGAATGGTTCCTATATGTGGGTTTCATGAAGAAGAATCGTATATGTACGTAAGTTTCTGTGGCTGCAGGAGCGTATATGTTTTTCTCATAGAAAAATAGTAGCACGGGTTTAGGGTGAGCATTAGCCTTCAATTACATTAGGCATTTTTGGCATCATGGTTGCTAAATTCATATATGGTTTTAGATATTCATATCATTTGTTGTAAAGGTCATGTAAAGACCTCTGGTGTAATTATGTGTCCTTGACTATCATAGTCTATAAATTAGTCATTTTGGACATATGATGTAATTTGTACTCCCACTATGCATGGGAGGATGATGTAATAATTGTAATTATTCAGTCATGTATGAAAATTTGGTATATCCCCACTTGGTTGGGTGATTGATGTATGTATGAGTCATTGGTGATAGGAGGGTCATACTCACATAGTTGAGTTATAGATTCATGTTATTCTTTTGAAAAATATCTCTGTAGACTCTGCATGTACTCAGGGGGAGCATGGACAACATAGTGTATCTCAAAGGGGGAGAATATATCGGTCCACCCTTTTCCCTTGATGTCAAAGGGGGAGAGTATTTTGGTGCTGCTTGATATCTCTAACAGGTTCTACAACTTGAAGTAATCAACACCAATATGGTTGCCATCAAGTCCAAAGGGGGAGATTTTTGGCATTATGATAGAGTTGTTGTCCTTGATGGCAACTCACTCATAGGTCAGTTCAGATTTGATAAAGGGAAACTCACATTGTAACAGGTCAATTCAAAGATAACAGGGAAATGATATAGAAGATCAGGAAGTTAGAACAAAGTACTACATATCAAAATCAAGAAGTTGAATAAAAAGGATGTTTTAAGTCAATTTAAGCTGTATACACAGGTTCACCTTGTCCAAGAAGTGTATACATGCAGGTGCACTGTACCAAAAGAGCGTATACGTATGCACACACTTTCACAAGAGGAAAAGCGCGTATGGGTTGGATAATCAAGGAAATTTAACATTAAAGAATACAAAGGGTCAATACCATGGTATTAGCCCACAATATCGAATGGAGTAACGATTATTTAATCCCTCCAAGAATACCACTGGTTCTAAGTGTTGTTTCGATCTGAGGTGTTGAGAAAGGCCAAAAACTATATAAGAAGGAGAAGATCAAAGGGCCAAGTGTGCAAGTGAAAGGGTTTTTCATGAATACTTCTATCTGAAGTATATCTTATGTTGTAAGGGCTATGATTATGATATGATATATCTTGTGCACCTTTTGATACAATGTTGGATCAGGATCATGAGACCTAAAATGACTTATCATTGTATGATCTGATAATTGTTGGGCTAGATCTGAATACTGACGCATGTTTGATCCTATATATGTTATGATCTGGGTATAATTGAAGTCTAAAATAGTTGTGAATTTGTAAGTTAGTATTTGCATATATGTACGCCGGTTCGCCTTGGTGAAGGCGCATATACACGCTAGTTCGACTCTTCCAAGTAGCGTATGCAAAAGAAAAACCTATTATTTAGAAATGACTGATCTATTTGATCAATGTTGTTGTTTTACTGTTGTCTGTTAATGAAGTTTTCTTAGATATGAAAGTAGAAGTGAATGCATAAGGAGATTGAGTCTGATTGATTGATTGATTAAGTGAGAAGGGTGATCTTTGCTGCTGACTATTTAGATCTCTAGAATTTGACAGTAGATCTTCAAAATATTACTGGTTGGTACAGATTTGATGTAGAAGTTTTTATGATTCATTAATTTTGGAGGTATACGCAGGTTTGGTTAAAGGAAGTAGCGTATACATGAAGATTGGGTTCATTAAAGTAGCGTATGCATTCTGACATATGATTTTTGAAGTTGCAGCTGGTTCTGGATGATGATGCAGGTTTCTGGGTTCAGCACAGTGTTCTGGTGACAATGATCTGACTACGCAGATTGACTGATTGGTGGTTGATGTAGTTATTATTATTAAGTTTGAGCTTCAATGTGTCTAATGGGTCCAGTGTGAAAATTTGATGAAAGATGGCCTTCATATTGTGTTGTTGTGTACCAGGAGTATCCAGTTTGAAAATTTATGAAACATGGTCCCTAGAGGAAGAGAGAAGGTCATAGCCTTCTATATGTCGACACCTACGTACTGGTAAACACATATTCTAGTACAAGAGCTCAGGGGTTGTAGCTTCCTTCCAGTAGAAGCTGGAGAATCAGAGAAGGTTGTAGCCTTTTGCAGGTGGGTACCTGCGTACTGGTATGAGTCTGCACCAGTACAAGATTGTAAAAAAAATTCTTATATTAAAAGAAGACAAAGATGGCAGCAACAGGTGGTTTTTATCCCGCATTGGGTTTCCACCTTAAATATTGGTGTTCATGTGTGTTTCTTATGTGTGATGGTTTATTATGTCATTAATGTACATAATTATTGTTTAATAAAGTACTAATTCACTGATTAAAGATCAACAAATGATGAATTAACTGAATCATAAGTTCTTTGGGTATATGTTGGTTTCCTTAATAATAGTTGCGTGCACACGCGAGTTCACTTCACTGAAGTAGCATATATAAATTTGATTGTGAAATGAAAAATGATTGAATTGTAAATACTTATTCACCCCCCCAGTCGATATTATTTCCAACAATTTTCACACTATGATAATAATTGAGCAGAATCTTAGGGCCTTCACATCGAGCTTCAAATTCTTCAAAATGTTATCCAAACCTACAAAACTTTCAAGGTAAAATGGATATATACAATGAAATAATGAAATATCCTTTTTCAATAGAGATAGTGTTTAAGAAAACATCAATTTACTAGACCTCCATGCAAAAATTCTCCTTTCAAGTCTTGTAGAATGAAGGTTTTCTTGCCATGATATGCAACAATCTGATAAGAGCACTTCTAGATATGGTCAAATTTACCATCCTTTCCTTTATCTTCAATTATAGAATCCAACTTTAGAACTGTATCATGAGTCCGAAAATTATCCTCCTTTGTATTTTTGTCAAAAATCTTCTTCATCCTTTCCTGAAAAAGTTGAGTCAGATCATGCACCTTCTCCCTCATTTCCTCAACTTCAATATGATGATTTATTCTTCTCTAGATATGATTGAGTTCTTCCTCCTATTCCTATAAAAATTTCATGACTCATATCCCTAGTGAAATAGGAAAATTCACCTCTATATCATATACCAATTGAAAAGGTGTAGTCCCAATTGATCTTTTAGAACTGATCATGTCTACCCATAATGCAAACTTCAAATTTGCATGCCAAGCTTTCTTGTTATCCTCCAACAATTTTTTGATGATCTTGACTAAGCTCTTATTTGAATATTATGCCAGTCCATTACCCTTAGTGTAATAGGTTATGGAATGGCTAAGGGATATATTATAATCATCACAAAACTTGATCATCTTATTAGATTTAAAAGCTTGTGCATTACCAGTTATAATTCTTCTTGGGCTACCAAATCTAGAAAGGATATTTTCTAAAAATTGAATGACAACAATGTCGTTATATTGCTTGGTAGGTACAACTTCAATCCACTTTGTGAAATAAATTGTTCTGGTCAAAATCCATTTGTGTTGTTCTAACGATGTTGGATGAATTTATCCAATAAAATCAAGGCCCCACTGCTAAAATGGTGCCTCTACAGAAATGGGATTTAATGGTAGAGATAGAAACTTGACTTTTCTTTCAAATATTTGACATTTATGACAAGATACAACTTCTTTATGAACATATGAAAAAAATGTATGCCAATAAAATCCTGCTCTTAGATTTTTTTTACAGTGGCTTTCAAATAATGATGGCCCCCACACACACCATGATGGAATTCCTTTATCATTTGTTTTTTTTAGTCTTCAATTAGATAGTTGAACAATATACCTTCCCACTCCTTCCAAAATAAATACCCATTCAAAATACAAAATTTGACATTTTTGAGTTTAATATGGCTCGAGTCTTACTAGTTCTAGGTGGAGGTTGTAAATTTTGCAGTACATAAATAACATCATTGTACCATGAACAATATTTGAATTGTTCATATACCAACAATTTTTTCTGTCATCTTCATCATTTGAGAGCTCTAAAGTGAGGTTTGTTCCAAGCGTGTCACAATTTGTTTTAGTCATCAATTTGTCCAGGCCTTGACCCTTGATTAGCTTGGTTGGCTTGGTTTCTAAGTCATATTCCAACAAATTTTCTATCCACTTCCCCCTCCTACCATCACTGTATGGTTGACTTAAAATATATTTTACCATGTTGTTGGGCACATAAGCAACAATATGAGAATGTAGCAAACAAATACTAAAATATTTTAATGTCTTCACTAATACATAGGCCTGCTTTTGAATGATGTCATATTTTAGCTCAGATTCTCTCAATACCCTACTAAAAAAATATATGGGTTGTTCATTACCATTTTCATTCTTATGCATCAAAATTCCTGAAATTGTATGTTTTGAAGAAAAGGAGAAAACCAAAAACTCCTTTTGAAAAATATGGGCTAACTAGGACATGGGTCTAAGTTAGAGAAATTTTAATCTCATCAAAATATTCCTTAGCTAGAATTGTCCACTTAATTTCACTGCCTTTCTTCAACATATTAGTAATAATCTTCAAGATTTCAGTAAAATTAGGAATAAACCTTCTCAAGAAGTTTACCTTACCAAAAAAGGATTCTATTTATTTTTGTCTTCTAGGAAATCCAATTTTTTGTATGGTTGCCACTCTATTGGGATCAATCTGAATACCATCTTTGGACACCATGTGACCTAACAACTTTCCCTCCTTCATAGCAAAATTTGACTTTTTTGGATTCAAGGAGATGTCGAACCTTCTACATTTTGAGAAAACCTATCTAAGATGTTTCAAATTATCAGTTTCAAACTTAGAATAAATTGTTATGTCATCCAAATAAAGCACAACAAACTTATCCCTTTATTCAACAAATTCTATATCCATTGCCCCCTGAAATGTAGCTCCAACATTCAATAGGCCAAAAGCCAATTTTTAGTACATAAAATTACCCCAAGGAGTTGTAAAAGCAGTCTTATCCTAGTCTTTTGGATGCACTAAAATCTGGTTATACCTTGAAAAATAGTCTAGCATGGAAATTCTCTCAGCTCTGACTACACTTTGCAATATATGCTCATTTTTAGGTACGGGGTAATTATCCTTCAAAGAAACTTTATTCAGATTTAAAAAATCCATGCACAACCTTATTTCTTCGCTCTTCTTTCTAACTACAAAAAGATTAGCAGTCCACTTAGAAAACCTCAATGGGGCAATTATCTTGGTAGCAAGAAATATTTTAACCTCTTTTTTTATTAATGGTAGCAACATTGGATTAATCCTTCTAAGCTTCTGTTTGGAAGGTTTCTCATTCCCTTTGAGTGGAATAGTATGATGGATAATAACTTTGTCATAAACCTTTAAATCTGTGTATCTCCAAGCAAAACCATTTGAAAATTATTTCAATAATTTTGCATACTATTGTTTTTTCTCTACATTCAAAGAATTAGAAACTTTAAGAATTTTAGGATTTTCTTTTGTTCCTAAATTTTAATCCTTCATCTCACTATCAATAGACAAAATTATGGTCTTAACAACAAAATCATTACTGTCAAACAACCTTTCTAGGGGTAAAAATCCCCTAGAGATAAGATTGTTATTTAACTAGATAATTTCTTGTCCAACTATAGTATTCATAAAAATATTTGGATCTGCGTTCACAAATGTCTTTACATCTTCATTTTCATCAACAAGAGTTTTTACAAATTCATCTTTCATTTCTAAGAATCTCTTGATTTGTTGGTCGTCCTCAAAAACTTACCAGTGCTTGGCATTGTTTGGAATAGAGGGCCTATGTCTGATATTTATTTCATACTTCTTATTTGGATGAATAGGAATTTTAAAAACACTAGCAAAAGTAGCCAGGGAATTTGCTATACCATTTTCTTCTCTAGAAATAACAAAAAATATATGTTCTAAGAAGAAATTATCAAATAGGTTCCTTACCTAATTCTGATAGGCTCTTATCCATGGATGTTTAGTCTGATATGTACCATTGAATTTATTTATAACTAAATCAGAGTCTTCGAAGCCAAAAATTATTTTTTCTTTCTGTTCTCTAAGTATATTCAATCCAATAATTAGAGCCTCATACTTTGTAATGTTATTGGTGCATTCAAAATACAATTTAAAGGAGTGTAACTGATTGTTACGATCTAGTGAAATAATCTAAATACCTGCCCCTAAACCATCTTTAAAAGTAGACCCATCAAAACACATGTTCCACATTCCATTATTGTTGGTTGTCTATACTTTTTCTTCCTAAATTTCATCTTCAGTGTGTTGTTGTTCTTATTCCTCAAGATGAAATTCGTTATATAAAATAGCGGAACCAAGGCCAGTTTCAACTGCATAGATAAGATGATTATCATGATGGGATTGACTATTGACCACATATGCCATCTAACCATATTTGTACAACCTTCTTTGTTCACCAAAAATAGGGATAGAGGCATAAGACATGTCCATTTGAAGAGTACCCCCCAGCTTAGTTTGCCATGACCATGATAACAACATTCCAAACCAAGATGGAATGTCTGCTACTACCACATCCATCACCGTACTCTTGGCAGGGATTTGGGTGAGTGTCAGAACAAGGTCCCTGATTAGTTCCAAAGATTTAACCTTTTTTCAGTCAAAAGAGAATAAATCCTTATAAGGTCTGGTGATATCAAGCCCTAAGTTTTCCATTAAAAAATTGGGCATCAAGTTATGTGTTGTTCCCGAGTCCAGCATAGCATTATGAAGAACCATATTATGAATGTTAAAACGGATGTAAAAAGGAGGAACATATTCATTTACTTCAGTTATGTGAGGACCAAACAAAAAGGTAGGAGAATCATCTTGTATGTTTAAAGAATCTTGAGCATTAATATTCAATGAATGACCTTCCTCTGATCCCTTAATCATTTTAATGATTTGTTCCTTATATTTTACATTCTTCAATAATTCAGAAAATGGGATTGGGATCTTGATCTTACCAATTTCATTTTCCAAGCTAAAAGGCAGTTGGACCTTCTCCAATTCCTTCCCATATTTCTTGGCTTCATCAACTTTCTTAGGTAGACCTTTCTTTGGATCTACTTGTGGCTGCTATGTTGAAGGCTTTGTTGGAGGAGGCTTGACAATGACATTTTTCCCCTGAGATTATACTACCTTTGAAAATAAGCAACTGTGTTATTATAACCCTGTTGTTAGACCTCTAATTCAACCAATAATTGAATATATCCCTTTCTTGTGATAGTTGGGTTGATATATCATGTTCTTCTTTAGTTAGGTACACAAGGGTATCATCATGATCAAGACAATTGATTTTCTCTTTAGGTTTCTTTGGATTTTCCTCATCCACAATATTCTTTGGAAAAGGAGATCTCACTGCATGCATATCTTCAGGATTTTTCAGATCTCTTTGATGAACTTTAGGACCTAGAGGCATTCTGAAGTTGGGATTTTTTATTTTTGGTTGAGGTTCATCCCTGGGGGGGTTAATTTATCAACCAACATCTCCATTGTTTTCAGCATGACATCGAACTTATTATCTGTGGAAGAAGAGGGTTCATCCTTAACTCCTTTCCTTTTGGACCCCATCTTCATTTTTTCACCATCAAATTTTTTTCTACTCCTATGGAATTATTTTGCATGTCTTCCAAAGCAACATAGTTTCTCTCTCTTAAATGGAAAGAATACTCAACATCAAATGCATCAGGATAATGGAGCAGAGCCAATCTAGGAGGGGATTTATATCAGTTGGAATTGCACTACATACCTTATTGAATCTAGCAGAAAACTCTCACACACATTACCTGGATTTATTTTCAAATTATCATATTCAGCTAGGATCTGTAAAGGATTTTTCTTGTCCTACCATATCCTAAGAAAAATTTGCTCAAACTACTAGAAATTTGTAATACTTCCTACTGGAAGTCCTTTGAACCACTTTTTGACTTCACTTGAGAAGCTTGTGCAAATAACCTCATTTTGACATCTTTCTGATCCACATCCAAATCTATGAAGTCATTAAACTTATCCTTGTGTTACTAAGTTGTAAAACCTCTGAGTCTATCAAAAATAACAATAAGTTGAGCATAATTTTGAGGAAGGTCATGTAATGGTGCTTGAAGCTACTTGTAACAAAGTTGAAGTAACTATAATGCTAGGGATTTGAACAACAGATGAAAATGGACCAAAAATTACTATAGTAGCAACCAAAGGAGTAGTAGTATGAAATATAATAGAATTAGATGGAATAGAAAAAGGTGGAGTAGGGAAAGGGAAAGTGACAGACTTGGAAAAAAGGCAACGAGAGTTCCTGAACAAGGTATTCCAATCTTCTTTCTTTCAAGAATTCAATTGGATTAGTATGAGTATGAGTACTTATGTATTAGAATTTCTATTTGAGCCTACAAATTAAGCTACTCCAAAAAATTATCGATCTTATTGTAATAAATTGGACGGTTGAGAAGAAAACTCTGGAACATAATACTTAAATCTTCTTTCGTCAAATAATGTGTCTAAAATATTAGATTATGACTTTGATATAAACAAAGTCTGCTCAAATTTTATATCAAATTGGATATCTTCTATGAACTTAACCTCTTTAGGTAAAGAAAAAGATTTTCCTAAATGAATAGTACCTGGTTCTTTTGTTTATCTTTTCTTCCTGAAATATTTGCTGCACTTGAAAGAGATTCCATTGGATCGGGATTAAGATGTATCCTAGTGTAGACTCCCTTATGAGCAAGAAATTCCCAGTGGAATCACCTTGAACTTCAAATTATGGAGTCACCAAGACAAATTAGACAACGGAATTTAACTTCTAGTTTTTGTTTGCCCTTAGAAAATAGATCTCAATAATGTTAATCATTTAGGGAAAAAATAAATCCTTCTTTTCCTCGACAACGGTGCCAAGATGTTATCACTCAAAAATTATCCTGGCTATGGGGGGGGGTGGTGTTGTGGGAGGGAATTGAGGAAACCATCAAACCACTTTAGGATTGAAATCTAGCCCTTCAATCTAGAGAGGGATCTCTCTATGAATGTACTAATCAAGGTCACTACAGTAGTAAGTCACTAATACACTTAGTAGCCAGATTTTGAAAATGAAGAACTTGGTTTGGAAAAAAGGAAATGATACCATTGGGCATGGAGTCTTGACATAAATATATATTTGCTAGTCACAAGTCACATGAACAGATCTAAACAAAGGCAAGATAGATCATGATTTATTTGACAAATTCTTAATTAAGGTATGGTAGAATACTATAGGAGATAAAACCATTAAACACAAAGCACTAACAAAGTGATTTATGTAATGGCTTTAGAATGAAAAACAAATAAGTATTTGAATAACATGAATCTGAGCATTCAACATGAATTCTTATCCATCCAGTCTTTATCCAAATACTGAAGATTAATGATCAAATGAGTGGCTAAGGAGAAAATAAACACAATAGAGACAAAAACAGGAAATTATTCATGCGTGAATCTCTGAAACTATTCATATAGCATTGCTTATAGCAAATTATATTGATCTCCAGAGTTTGCAGCAATACACAAAAGGATTTTTCTATTTCCCAAAAAATTATGACCCTTGGTCCTCTTTCATGATCTTCTTTACAAAATATCTACAAAGTTGTAACAATGTCTTTAGGAAACTTTAATTACAAAAAATCTTAAATATCTATGTAATATCCCTAAATTTGGAACAAATACATTGTACATAAATTTTTTTAATGAGTTGTATGTTTAACCATGAAGTGGAATGATACGAAGTTCTATATGGAAGTTGAAACATAGTTGGAAACCTTGTTGAAGCTGAGGACAAAATCACATGTTGATATCTTGCCATAATCTTCTGAAATACCATGCTTTGTCATCATGTTTGAAATAGTAACCTTGCCTTGAAATTTGGGCCTGATTTGTCAAAATAGGAGTTTGGTATGTGAATCCATCTTGCATAAGTTTTATCTTATCCAAACCCCTTATCGTTCCTCAAAAACATATTTTTTCCGATTCATTGACAGAGTAATTGGTACACATTTATCAAGATAAAAACCCTGAACCGCTACCAAATTAACTGTCGTCACTCACTCAAAATAGAACAAAATTAGTGTTGACAATTTAAATATCAATGCTTTGTCAAAATTCTTTCAAAAATAACGTTGGAAAATTAATAATTAGTACTGCGACAAAATCCTATTTGAGTTTGTTGGAGGCCTCCAACAAAAGATCTAAATTGTTGATATGTGTTGGCTTTACTTTCTTGGTTTTCTTGGCCTTGGGTCCATGTTCTCCTCTTTTGTGACCTTTATGTTTCTCGGATCTAGAAGCCTCCTCCCTTTTTACCATTAGGTCCCTCAATGGTATGTCATCTACATCAATTACTTGATTCACCAGGGTAGGGTTCTGCTTTAGCTTGAACTTAACCCTGAGTTTGTTTATAGGTATGGTATGAGGCTTTCTGACCATGTACATTTCAACCATGGTGGGTTCATTTGCAATCTCTTTTTCCTCTGTTTCAAGATTACGCTCCCCTATTTTGCTAGTTTCACTCCCTGCAGTTTCTACATGTTTAACTACAAGAACATTAGTAGTAGGATCTTCTGGTAGCTCAGGAGATGTCTATCAAGGAGGAGATAGGTTTTTTTCCTCCACAACCCATTTACCTTTCCTTATGTAAACTTTTTTTAGCTTAGGGACTAGAATAAGGGTTTATGCCTGCAAGGTTTTATTTTTCTTCCTAGTCTGAATAGATGAGGTTCCTTGTTCTAAGGTTTCATGAGTTTGAACATAACTTTTTGGTAGTCTACTAGTCTTGTTGGCTTTAAGTTTAGAACCCACTGATTTGATGAAATCCCCCCAAAACAGGAAGTGTTCCCATGTTCTATTAACTTTATTCAAATGATTGACAATCAGAAGTTTAATTAAATCTTTATGAAATACATAGTGAGGAGAAGAGTTTGGTTTGGCCCTTATCCTAGCTAACATTTTCTTTAGACTCATAATAAAAAAGAAGGGCATGTTCATTCTGACCTGTCCAAAAATATGAGTGAGAAATTTGAAATGGTACATGTTGATCCTATTGTAGCACCCCTCGCAGGTAAAATAAGACTAAATAACCCTCAGGGTCTGGTTCCTTTCAGCTTTGAGCCAGGATCTCTATACCCCTAAATGCCAAGGCTTGTCTTTATGCCCATCCTTCAAAAACAAAAGGGATATCGATACCTTCCAAGGTTCGATTCTTGAACCAACGACCCCATCCACCGGGAGCATTGTAGCCTCTGTAATTGTTTCCTCTATAATTGGGAAGGAAATGTCATCGATGTTGGAATTTTTTCCATCAAAACCTTCTGCAAATGCACAAGCCACCCCGTCATGGAAACTTTTACACCTGAAATACAATTACTCCCAGCCTTCTCGTTGGAATTGCTCCTAGAATTATGGGATGGCTTCAAGGACTTCAGGACCCTCAGGCTCTCACTTATGCAATTGACCACTCTTTCCCATAACTGCTAACAACCAACAAAAAAATCTAAGGAAATAAAATTGATATTTGATGATGTCGATGATGGAAGCCTAATTGATATCTTACCACAAAAGGAAACAATGACACAGTTATACAATAATATTGTAATGATTCCCTTCACATGAAAACTTGGGTTTAGAAAAGATAGGTGAAAATAAAACCAATATAATCGTAATCATTTTTTCTTTCCTCGATCATATGATCAACTAGGATAATTATTATCACATTTGGCGGTGGTAAATTCAACAATTTTTCATTTTGGGAAAATTTAATAACATGCCACACCAACTAATTTATTAGCGCCATCTGTCAAATGATGATAGGTTATGTGGAAATCTGATTTTCCAGCACTCGCTCGTTAAAAAATTTAAACATATGGCAATATTTTATTTTTCAGCACTTTTCGTTTTAAATTTTTTGAACTAGCGTTGACAAATTAATTGTCAGTGCGCTTGAATTTTTTTATGAAAAATTAAAACAAGTGCTCCAAGCCATTTCCTCTAAACCCTTTATCCTAAAATTAAACTATGATAACATAAGGAAAAGAAGGATTATAATGTGAAAGTCACCAAAATGTGACATATGAATCAAACTTGTGCCTACAATCATAGTTGGGCTTGAAATACAAGAGGGAAAGATTTTTGGTTACAAGTACACATGAATTAAGATAACTATAACTTGGAATGTTTTTATTAAATATATCCTCATCATCCAATTTAGGATGAAGATAAAATTATGCAAAATAGGATGGCCAAAATGGGAGGCCAATAGTGAAATAAAGGGGCCTAGAGTCAAATGGGAAGGGTAAGAGTTAAGTAGGTCTGAGGCCAAGCATCAAGAGTCATGGGTAATTTTTATAAAAGAAACATTTTCACTCTTTCAAAGGATTTTATTTTGGCATTATAAGCTATATTTGTATGTTGAATAGAGATATTATTAACTCGTGTTCTTATATTCTTGCAAGTTGTGAGTAGCTGTGGACTATTGTCTCTATTCCTACTTTTTTTTAAGCTTTCATTGAAGGATATTGGAATCTATGGAATACTCTCATGCTTTTAATGTGTTTGCTTACTTAACTTATGCATTGATAACAACTTGATGTGAAGAAGGAATTTCTTGGCAACTTGTACACTACCATTGGCTTCTCACAACTACCTCTGGGTTAGTGGAGTTTTCTCCCTGTTATTTGTATTTTTCCCTTTGTTTCAGTTCAATCAATTATTAAAAAATCACTTGGTAAGATAAATTATGATCTAGGTGAATATTGGTGGCCACCCGCCTATTCCATCTAGACCCCCTAGTCAGTTTCATCTGTTTCCTTGCTCATTTCAACATTTTCTATTTTTAGCAGTTTTTTGTGTCCTGAACTTCCATAGCAGTTTTGACCCCATAAACGATGTTTTTTTGGGGTCCGCGACAGGCCCATAGCAATAGGTAGGGCCCTACGATGAAACCTATAATACTCAGAGAGACCTTTCCAACAAGGTATCGTACGCGCCAAACAGAGATAATATGACCAAGTTATGACCCCGAGAAGTTGGCTGCCCAACTAACCCCAATAGGGCCCACAAACTCTTGGTGTTACATCTCCTGGGGTTAGGGTTTTGGTTTCTTAGGGTTTTCTCATGTTTTCCAATAATAAATAGGCCCTTTTGCCTCATTGTAACATAGTTCAGAGGCATGTAGCCACCACATCTCTTCTCATAGATAAGCTACCATCGTTCGAGCTATCTTATTTCCATTCTGTTTGTAAGCATAGTTCAATATTTTTCTATTAATGAAATGAAGCGTTTTTCTACTGCATCTCTGTGTTTATGATTATATCTGTAATTTGTTGCATTCCTGATTAAGTTCGAATCAATGGTATTAGAGCAGTTTTCTCTTTCTCTGTTGTTCTTTTCATGTCCCCAACAAGGTCAAGGTATAAGGAGTTAGGGCTTGATCTGGTTGAACCATTGCAAGATTAGCCTTGCAAAACCCAATGACCTCCCATGGCGAAAGAAAATAAATATGAGTGGGTAGGAGATCCTTTCAAAATCTTGCTCGAGGAAGCCCTCGAGTGACAGAGGGATGCAATGATGGATAACTTTGCCCAGATCCTTCAACGACTACCCATAAGCAATGCATCTTCATCCAGCAGCCACTCTGGAGGCGCCACTCCTTTTAAGGTACAAGTTAACTTTGATATTCCCATATTCGAAGGTCTGATAGATACAAACGCCATAGATAAATGGTTAAATCTGTTGGAAGGATATTTTTCATTTCATGACTTTTCCAATCAAGAAAAAAATACTTTTGCACTTCTCAAAGCTGCCCCACACATCAAGGAATGGTGGGAAACCTACTGTGAACAAAAGGATGAGAGTGAACCCTCGTTGTTTTCAGCTGCACCCACTTGGAATTCTTTCTGAGATGCCATCAAGGAACAATATTACCCTATCAGGAGCTATGAAGACAAATACATAAAGTGGACCACGCTACGACAGGGAAGGGACCAAGATGTGCCAGAGTTCACAAATACTTTCCATACCCTTCGCACAAAGTTGGGTATCAAGGATACTGAGTGGAATTTGGTGCTCAAGTACCGTGGTTGTCTACACAAGTACATCCAGGATGAGATGGAGTTCCTGGACATTTCCTCTCTCGGCATGACGTATCGATACGCTGTCAAGATTGAGCAGAAGTTTAAATAGAAGAAGTGGGACTTTGGATATGTGAATCCAAAGCAAGGAAAAGGCTCCCCCAAACCATAGAACAAAGGACCAAGCCAAGGCGGGGCTAGCTAGAAAACCTATCGAAGCTGCAAGAAAATAACAACACCACAAAGATGAAGAAGGACACAGGAAAATGGTGTGAGTTCCATAAGAGCTCCACTCAAAATACAAGTGAGTGTTGAACCAAGTAGTCACTGGTCGTCGAGATGAAGGCTTCTGAATCAGATGTAGGTTCCAACTCTAAATCAGAACCCAATAAGGTAATTGACAAAGGGAATCAGACCATTGATGTGGAGCCCAATGCCATCGTGGCCACCACCAATTTCCAGAATATTAAGCCTGAAGATCCAAAGGAGGGGGAATGCCTCTTCCACTCACAGATGTGGGTGAAGGGTTATCCGGTGCAGTTCATTGTCAACAACGGGAGCCAAAAGAACCTCATTTCACCAGAGGTCGTGAAGTGGCTGGGCCTAAAGACTACAACACATCCATAATCGTACACCATCAGGTGACTTCACCAAGGACGAGATCTTCACGTCAGCCAGCAGTGCTGCCTACCCTATAGCATCAAGCCCTTCACAGATGAGGTACCGTGTGATGCTTCTCCTCTTGAAGTTTGTGATGTATTGTTAGGAAAATCATACTTGTGGAAGAAACATGCTATATATGAGTCTAGACCTTGCTCTGTGATTATTACTTTGGCTAATAAGTTGTACATGATACTAGAGGTAACCCCACCTACCGCCATCTCTTTGATGACTGCAAAGCAATGTAGTAAGATCATTTCCCAGACCAAGAAATTTGTTTTCCTTATGATTCCCCCCTAAGGAAAGAAGAAGGTTGTGGCCATGACTTGTAGGTAGAGCTCCTCTGCACATCAGCAGTAGATGGACAAGGTTGTGGAGGAGTACAGGGATATTTTCACCTCACCCACAGGGGTACTGCTACAGTGTCAAGTCAAGCACTCCATCAATCTGACCACGGGCACGCCGCTGCCCAATGGACCAATCTATCGATGCTCTGTTCTAGAGAATGATGAGATCAAGAGGTAGATTCAAGAACTATTGCAAAAAGGGAACATCAGGCAAATCTCATCACCTTATGGGAGCCTGATTGTATTGGTACATAAGAAGGATGGGACCTAGAGGCTTTGTATTGACTATAAGGTGCTAAAAAATATCACTATTCGGAATAGGTACCCAATCCCGTAGATTGATGACCTTCTGGACCAACTCAAGGGGGCAAAATATTTCAGCAAGATTGACTTGAAGTCAGGTTATCACTAGGTTCCTATCGAACCCTCCGATGTGTGGAAGACTGCCTTTAAATCCAAGGAAGGCCTTTTTGAATGGCTGGTCATGCCGTTTAGATTGACGAACACCCCTAAAACCTTCATGAGATTGATGGATGACATCTTGTGACCCTTCACCAATGCATTCATGGTGGTGTATTTAGATGACATCTTAATCTTCAACCAGAGTTGGGAAGAGCACCTCCACCATATTTGATAGGTCCTTCAAACCCTACGACAACACAAGTTGTGTGCTAACTTGGAGAAATGCACCTTTGGCCTGACCCAGGTTCAATATATGGGGTAATTCATTGATGAGCAAGGTGTACATGTGGACCCATCCAAGATACAAGTCATTTAGGATTGGCCAACCCCAACCACTCTAATAGATCTCCGCAACTTTTTGGATCTTGCCAATTTCTACTGTTTGTTCATGTTGGGCTTCTCTCATATCACTTGGCCTTTAAGTCAAGTCACCAAGGGTGGAGCGAAAGAAAAGTGTTTTTGGTCGGAAACCCAACAACAAGTGTTCTCTGAGTTGAAGAATTGCCTCTGTTATGCACTTGTGCTCACATTACCAGACCTGCAACAACCATTTGAGATTGAGACAAATGCCGTCAACTATGCTATTGGTGCAGTTCTTACTCAACATGGGCATCCAGTGGCTTACCACAATGAGACACTTTCAGACATAGTCAAAAATTACCCCACTTATGACAAAGAAATGTATTCCATTGTGTAGGTCTGTCGTTAATGGAAGCATTACATTATGGTGAAAGAAATGATTATTTACCTAGACCACTGACCTTTACAATTCATACAGACACAAGGGAAGTTGCAGAATGATCGCCATAAAAAATGGTCCACCTATCTGCAATAGTTCCATTTGAACATTAAGTATAAGAAGGGTAGTACCAATAATGTCGCTGATTGCCTTAGCCGACCATCGGTCATGGCGCTGATCACTGTGCTCGACTCTTATGGGCACGAGACATCGGGGTGGCCACTTCTTTACAAGAGCGATCCAGAATTCGACAACATATACCAGACACTCCTCGAAGGGAAGCAAGTTCCAAATTTTCACCTTCAGGATGCATTGTTATGCCACCTGGGACACATATGTGTTCCTTCAAGTGAGCATGCCAAGATGATTTGGGAGGCGCACTACAGTCGGGTCGCTAGACATTTTAGAGTAGAGAAAAGAATGGTGATATTACAGAAGTATTTTTATTGGCTAAAACTTCGTTGGGATGTTGGGAAGTACATTAGATCTTGAACGAAATGTGCCATTTCTAAACCAACCATCAAGAAACAAGGCCTATATACTCCTCTACTTACTCCTAGTCGACCTTGAGAATCCATCTTCATGGATTACATGTCGGGCCTTCCTTCTACCAAGCATGGAAACAATTGTGTTTTCATGGTCATCGACAGATTCTATAAGATGGCCATCACGACAGCCTGCAAGAACAGTATCACAATAGAGGCCACTAATACGCTCTTCTTTGAGTGAGTTTGGGTACACTTTGGGATCCCATAGTCCATTGTCTCAGATCAGGATAATAGATGCCTAAGTGCATTTTGGTCAAGTCTTTAGTCAATGCTGGATACCAAACATATTAAGTCCACAACTTTCCATACCCAAATTGATGGCCAAACAGAGGTTGTCAACAGGATGATCGTACACATTCTACACATGTATAACTTGAAGCATCCAAGGACGTGGGATGAAAGTCTCCCCTATGTCCAACACAGCTACAACAGAGCTCTCCACAACTCAACATGTAGGGCTGGGATTTCAGCCATTATGCCCCATTGATGTGGCCATACCATTTGAAGCCACTCAGGTAGATTTAGCTCACGTTCAGTCTAAAACTGAAGGGCTAACAACTTCATTGAGCACATTCAACTCATCCTCCAATAGGTCCATGATATATTGGACAGAGCCAATGATAAGTGCAAGTAGCGCCATGATCAACATCGAGTGTCGCACAAGTTCCATGTGAGTGACAAAGTTTGGCTACATTTACAGAAGGAGTGCCTTTCTAGACCCCACCGCAAGCTTCGCCCACTTAGATATGGGCCATACACCATCACCAAGGCTGTCGATGAAATGCCTTCGAGCTTAGCATCCCACCGTTCCTTGGTCTGTACCCAGTGTTCAATGTAGACCACCTTCGGCCATACTTTCCAACATTGTTAGACATATCTGACATTGCAGAACAACTCACACCAACATAGCTAAACCCACACTAGATGGAACAAGCCACAACTGATCAAATCATGGACACACAATCAAGAACACTCACCAATAGAAGATACAACTATATCGAGTTGTCAAAGCATGCCAACTCCTTCACCAGGGCAAGTGGATCACTAGGGACCAGGTTCAACATAATTTTCCTCACCTCATGGAGGCTTTGCATGCAATGGGGACCATTGCTTCCTAAGGGGGGAGGAGTGATCTAGGTGGATATTGGTGGCCACTTGCCTAGTCCACCTAGACCCCCCAGTCAGTATCATCTGTTTCCTTACTCATTTCAAAATTTACTATTTTTAGTAGTTTTTCGGGTCTTGAACTTCCAGAGCAGTTTTGATCCCCTAAACGATGTTTTTTGGGGTCCGCAGCAGGCGCATTGTTGTAGGTAGGGGCCTAAGTTAAAACTTGTAATACTTAGAGAGACCTTCCCAACAAGGTATCGTACGCGCCAAACAGAGATAATATGACCAAGTTATGTCCCCGGGAAGTTGGATACCCAACTAACCCCAACGAGGCCCACAAACTCTTGGTGTTACATCTCTTGGGGTTAGGGTTTTGGTTTTTTAGGGTTTTCTCATGTTTTCCAATAATAAATAGGCCCTTAAGCCTCATTGTAACACAATTCAGAGGCATGTAGCTGCCACATCTATTCTCAGAGATAAGCTACTATTGCCTGAGCTAACTTATCTCCATTCTATTTATAAACATAGTTTATTATTTTTCTATTAATGAAATGAAGTGTTTTTCTGTTACATCTCTGTGTTTATGATTATATCTATAAGTTATTTCGTTCCTATTTAAGTTCCGATCAAATTAGTTATATTAGTTGTATTTTGTACTTACATGCTTAGTGGCATATCATTTAAATCATAAATTTAAATTAGAACAAAAAACTTGTAACTAAAAGGTTCACCACTTTCCATGAAGAAAGTCTAATTAGAATTTTTCACCATTTGAAACTAAGTTATCAAAAGACATTTAACTATGTTAATAAAATATTCCATAAATTTAAATGAATTTTTAAAATTAAATTTATAACTTTCACAAAGAACCTATTCTAATTTAATTTTAGGTAATGTAAGATGCAAATCCATTTATATTAAAATGTTTATGATGGATTAAAATACTTAATCATGTGATTTTTTTAATGAGTTAATTGATTTATTACTTCCAAACATGGGTTAAATTTGACGGGTCTATTTTAAAATATGCTTGTTACTAATGATGATTAACTCATTTTTCAAACCACCAATTTGATGAGTGACTTAAAAATTTACCTATATCCATATATACATATACATACATACATACAAGAAATTTAAATAAAATTATAGAAAATAAAAGAAGTTAGTGGGTTGAGACTCCATGATAAGCATAAACTATCCATAGTGGATCTTTTGACTTATTAGAAAAAGATCATCATTGTCTTCAGTCACATCATATGATCCTACATTATACACACTCAAGCATAAACATTGAAACCTAAAGCACATGGCATGTCCACACCCATGGGCCATTGGTATTCTATATAAAACACTCACTTTTCGTTATTTATGTAGGTGAAATAGTTATTTTTCCCATGATTTTAAGAGTTTCACGTAGTTTCTTTAGTGTTGGCACACTGTCTCATTTTTTATAAAATGTGTCTATTTATTAATTTGATTAGAAAACAAATATATTTTGTGGTTGGATATAGAAATCTCAAATGTGTAGTTACCAAGGCTATGATACTTTCTGTTATCACTCTGTAATTTTCTTGGTTGTAGGAGAAAATTACAAATGAAATTTCAAACCAAGCTTTAAGATTGGAAGTTGGCCCTTCCAATCTAGAGAGGGATCTCTCTTTGACTCTACTACTCAAGGTCACTACAATAGCAGGTCATTCTTATGCTCAGTGACTAGATCAAGTGTAAATGATAACAAACTTGGTTGAAGAATGTCAAATTGGACCATTGGGCATTGAGTCATAAGGTTTATTTCAATGAAATTTCCAAGAACTAGTGGCAATACAGACAGGGATCAAAGGCATAAAACAATATCCACTTTAGACTTCAAAATATTCAGTTGGTAAGTAGAAGGAGGAAAGCAATCCATTACACAAAGCATAGAAGTGAATTTTGTACAACTTCGGAGGATAAAATGGAATGTTTGAAACTGAAAATAACATAACATTTGATTATAGATGAATTATACTGATCTATAGATTGCATTCAAACATGAATAATTAACAACTTAAGTGATTTATAAAGAAAAGGAACAACATCAAGAAAACTGACTAGTAGACATTGTAAATAGAATCTCAGATATGCAAGTCTAGAAACTTTTGTCCTGGAATTTTCATTAATATCAAAAATCAGATATACACAATAGAGTCTCTCTTCTGCCAAGAACCAACTCTTTGTTCATTTTCATAAACAACTTTATAGAAAACTTATAAAATTGAAACCATAACTTTAAGGAAGTCTTAATTACAAATATCTTAAAATATCAGAAAGATTATCAAGATCCAAAAGAAATGGATCTAAAAACCTCCTCATCCATATTTAGTTTGTTGTTTGAAATTATCAAGGAGATGGTAAGATCTGATCCCCAAGTCAAATTGTTGAGGTGGCTCATCAACTATTGTCTATGAGCTTTTTTAGAAAAATAAATCTAGCGAATTCCTGAAAAATAAGATCCAAAAATTCCTTTATATCTCCTAAACCATGATAGCTGTGTAAAAAATGAAAGAGATTTTGTAAATGAGCCCGTTCCTAACAAAATTCTTTTTTAGATTTGAAAAAATAATTTTCAACTTCTTGAAAACCACACCCAAAGTTAATGACTAAAACAAGAAATTATTTAATGTTTAAATATGGAAAAATGAGATGCAAAGATTCCTTCATATCATCGCAACCATAACACCTATGTAAACAATGAGAGAGGTTTTTTCAAATGAGTCCGTTCCCACCAAAACTATCTTTTGTTTTTTGAAAATGCATTTCCAACTGTTCAGAAACTACGCTTGAAGACAGTAACTAAAATAGGGTTTTACAACTGATGCGTTGACATTGAATAATGATCCATGGCGAGTTGCTGTAGCAAAAGGTGGAGCTGTGGCTAGAAATTCTGCTGAGTAGATCAAAGCAGATCATTGATATTTTGCAGTAAAATCTGGAAATCCCCTAATTTTTGCTCTAAAGTCCTGCTTTGATTTCTATCAACGTGCTCATCATAGAAAATTTGCATCGGATCTTTGACTTGATTTTATAAAAAATGATGTTCACTGTGCAAAAATAACCTCCCGAGATTTTTATCCTGACCAATTTCTTTATCACTGCCTCAAAATGTGCACAGTGTTCGGTCACTGACAAATTAACTTGGCATGCACAGCCGAGATGAAAACAACGAAAGTGCTACCAAATTATATGGCAGTGCTTTGTCAAAACAGATCCAAAATGAGCGTTGATAGATTATTTGGCAACAATTTGTCAAAACATAACCAAAATGGCACTGACAAAACATTTGGCAACGTTGTCTTGGAATCTTTATTTAGTGTTTTTGCTGCATCTAGCAAGAGGTCCATATTGGTTGCTGGAGCTTGTTTTAACCTCTTGCTCTGCTTGGCCTTGGGGCCCTGTTCTCCTCCTTTACCCTATTTTTGAATGTTTATCTTCTTGGAGGAGCTTGAAGCTTCCTCCTTATTCCTCAAAGTGACTTGACTTTTCAAG
Source organism: Pinus tabuliformis (assembly GCA_031772625.1). Taxonomy (NCBI): domain Eukaryota; kingdom Viridiplantae; phylum Streptophyta; class Pinopsida; order Pinales; family Pinaceae; genus Pinus; species Pinus tabuliformis. The sequence goes on along the minus strand of CM062813.1, from coordinate 776,099,661 downwards.
GTTGGGTTCTACTGCAACTTATAGTTAAGACTAGGCTTATTTGTGGGTCTAGTATGGTGTTTTCTCATTCCATATATTTCAGCCAGGGTGGCTTCTCTTTTACTCTCTCTTTGCCTAATATGTGTGTCATGGTGTCTGTTGCTTTGGTAGTACTTTCTTTATTAAAAACACACACAATTCGTTGCCATTTATTTTGGCAGCACCTTCCTTTTATATCGTTAGAAATAGCGCTACCAAATTAAATGGCAACACACATAAAAAAAATGATAGAAGTTAGCTCTTAGGGTCCGATCCAGTTGACCTCAAAACTTTAAATGTGATAACACTTTCTATACATTTACACTTAAATCTAAACATTATTGGGTTTGTGATTTTTAGGTGTTAGCTTGTTATATTCTTCTCGTTATCAGAATATTGTCAATTTCTTCAAAATCCATGCCTACATATTATTATCGCTTGAAATGTTAGAATCCTCACAAATTTTTATTTAAAAGTGGCTTCAAACTTGTATTATTATTTATAAGGTCCTCCTACAATCCAACTCATGAAATTGAATGCTAAGATCGATTGTTGCTCTTCAAAATACATTATAGTTAATAAGTTTGACCAAACCATTTGAAAACTTTTCAAAAATAATTTAGCATAATTAGTAAAACCTTTGAAATTACTTAAATAATAACCATATATAATTGCATTAAATCATTGGCTAATTAACTAATTTAACATAAACACGATTAAATATGTTTGATATTTTCAAAATAATCTAAAATATATACATTTATAATATTACTGGATTGAAAGTTATTTTAAAATTATACTAAAATTAAAAAATTTACTAACACCACATTTATATTAACAATTTTTTTTTTTTTACATTCACAAAAAAAAAATTAACAAAAACACATACATATAGTAAGTGACATTTAAATCAATGGTAAATAAAATAAAATCAAATATCATGTAAAAAGCAATTTAAAAAGGAAACTATCATAAATTTTTCTTACTTGCCCAGCAAATTTATACCTTACTTCCAATACATACGGTATAACATACTTTGCATTCTTTTCGATGTTTAGACCTACAATGTAATTAGCAAATTTATACCTTACTTCCAATACATACGGTATAACATACTTTGCATTCTTTTCGATGTTTAGACCTACAATGTAATTTTTAATGAAACTTGTAATATTTTAATCATTAATATTAAATAACATTGTTTTCATCATTATTTTACTATTTTTAATATTTATATATACGATAAAACACATATATTATATTGTTTTGATATTTATCTATTATTTTAGTGGAAACTTAAGATATAATGTAAATTAGTTAAAATCATATATAGATGTATTGATTTTGATAATAATATAATTTTATTATATATGTAATTTAATTAAATGATTTTTATAATAAATTAAATGTTTTTTTTTGATAAATTTTGTCCAAAATTTATTAGAGATTTTTAAGAATCATAAATTTAAGTTATTTAATATGTAAAGTTCGAGTATTTTAAGGTGTTGAATCTATTAATGAAATTAAAAATACATTCTATACAATAAGAAATCACAATCTTACTCGAAATTGTATTACCATTTCAGCAAAAAAAACTCATTTTGTCCATTAGTTAGAGTACCCCTTCTATTATATAAAATTGGAATGAGATTAAGATATGTTTAAATTACTGATTCATATATATTACATTGATCTTAGCACACGCTTAACATATATTTTGATGCATTGATTTTAACATTGATCTTAGCACACGATTAACATATATTTTGATGCGTTGATTTTAGCAATGATACAATTCTATTATATATCATTTGGTTGTCCACTAGTATTAACTCATCTTAAATATGGATTCAATAAAGCCTTAAGAGGGATTTTGTAATGCCCTAAGAAATGTAAATATTTGAATTTACTGTGGTTAAAAACTGAATATGACATTATTAACTGTTTTGGAATTTAATAATATTTTTATTATTTCTTTAATAAGATAAGAAATGTTTTTGGAAAATGCTGGCAACTTCTGAAGGAGGAAGTTGGGAAACAGTTGCAGTGGTTGCAACCCTAACTACCTCTCCTGACTGGAAAAGTTTCTGGGAGGAAAAAGGAAGGGGGGAGTTAGTCTGTGCTGTAGAGGACAGGCAGAGAAAAAGAAAAAGACAAGAAGACGGATGGCTAAGTCTGGTAATGACCAGATAGCCAAGCACTAGGTGCAGAATTTCTTGCCAAGGACAGTGGTCCTGCAAGAGAGCACGGGGGAGAGATTCTGGTCCCGAAAGACGAATCTCGAGGTTGGGTGGCAAATTAGAAGCGACAGACAAGTGTATGTTCCACTTCTTTAAGAGTACGAGGTTCACCACAATACAGGGAGCAGAGGTGAGCAGCTCTGTTACAGTCTTATTGGCACATTGAACAGACAGGTATGGAAAATTCTAACTGCTATGATAAAACAAGTCTGTGTCATTTTGGAAAACTTAAGAACTGAAAACATAAACTTCTGTGTAACTATGACTCACAAAAAAAGGGTAGTATAATAATAATAACATTTACAGATTAAAAATGTTGTCTGCGTGTCAAAGAAAATGAGAAGGTGATGTATACTTGGGACCCTCCTAGGTTGGGGTAGCTGTTAGCAGGGGTTCACTGTAGGAAAACCGTGGGAATTGTAAGGAAAAATTGAACCGTGCAAAACCCCTGTTGAGGACTGAGGAAATTATGAAGAATGGGAAAATTAAATTCTTGGGCAAGCAATGTTTCTCCATTACTAAACTCTGGTGTGTAGGGAATTGTAAACTGGACAAACTATAAAGCTTAATGCCTGGGAAGAATGTTTAAGGGCGTATATGCATTTCTTGGAAAATTACGCAGTGTCAATGGTGCAAGAAAACCCTAGGAACATCTTACCCTAAGGCACTGACAGAGGAGGGCTCTGGCGTGCCGAATTGGTAACCCCTGAGCCATGCGAATAAGTATGATGGGTAATGACTGTAGTTTTGACTATACAATGAGCAGGACAAAACAAATGAGGTGACGATAATTTTATTGAGTCATTTGTTAATAAACCAGAACCAAGCGATATTTAAGAAAATGGACGAGAGCAGTTAAAGATAAGCTCAGAACTTTTCCATAAAGAAAAATAGCGGAAATCAAAGGAATCCGGGGTGAAACCCTTTTACAATTCTGCTAACTGTATAAGACGAAGAACGAATGTCACACAGGGCTGTAACATATATTAAATCTCTGACAACTGATACAAAAACATGTAAGATAGAGTACACAATCTCGCACCAATCCTCTGGCATCGACCAGGTAAATAAAGAAATATAAAGCAAACGTCAGACAGAGTGGGTTCCTTAAAAACCGTTACAATCCATAAAGACAGTAAGACGAAGAACCTTGACCGAGGCTGTTACAGCCGTGCATCTCTATTCAATGAAGAGCCAGAATTCTAAGAAGTATTACATGTTAATGTGCAACAGGTGTAGCTAAGCAAAAGCCAGTTCATATTCAAACCTTGAATCATATACATAGACATATCGAATTTTATACAGGAAAAGTAGTAAAATTTCAATAGACTGATATCTCTCAGGTTAGCCTTGGAGGATTAATACTGAAATACTGTTGTCCATTAAATAAATAGAAGCCTCGGGATGAAACCCACTAACTGGGAGAACCATTACAGCTAAACAGTAGAACCAAAACTCTGTCTAACTTGCAACAAGGCAAATTTTGCTAAAACCTTCAAGCTGAAGATGAACCCCTTACTCTAGATTTCGGTGGCGAGTCTGGCGAAACGCTCCCACACATCAGCAGTGTGTAGCTTCGGAATCCTGGTGAAGGGTCCCTACCATTAGAACCGAGCAACCATTAGTTAGTGATGTTAAAAAAATTGGACCAGAAGAACATTATGACAGGAAATTCTAATCATTGAAAAACAAACTTACCCGAGCTTGCCAATAGCGCCGACGCCATAACCTGGTTCTAAGAGTGCTAACGCATGCAAGGCCCTGGAGCCATAGCAGAGCGGGTCGCAGAGAGCAAGCAACAGGAAAAATGGAGCTGGCGCCAAAGTGTGGAACAACATAATCAAACGAGTTATAGTTGAGTCAACCCAGAAAGGAACCTGAGCCATAGATCTCCAAAACTCAATGACCACCGTTGATGGGGTAGCAAGCCCGAGGATAGAAGTTGCGAGAACGAGCCTGCTCGTGCCATGCACAGAGCAGAGCCATAAGAAACCACGCAGAATCCAAAGCACAGATCAAGCGTACAGATAATCAAACGTGCAATTAATAGAAATTGCCAGATGTCCCTCTGTATTATCCCTTTGCAGATCGCGAGGAGTTGGGACCTTTCCCAAGGTAACAAGCAGTTAATGAAACTTGCATGAATAGGACCAAACCTTTTTACTGTCACTGGAAATAACAAGTTGATTGACGGATTAAGGCTATGGGAGGACCGGAACAGTAAGGTGCCGAGACATGTCACAAGGTTACGTGTCATAAGAACCAGCTCATAAGTTGGTATAACCATGTAAATTTTTTTTTTATGTTGGAGACATCACAGATTCCATTTCTCAAGATGTAAATACTAAATTTTGATTTGGATTCTCATGTTGCATGCTATTTCTCAAGATGCGAATACTAAATTTTGATTTGGACTCTCAAATTGCATGACATTCACACCAAATTGATGTATGAGATCCTTTTATTTGTAAGACAAGAGACCTTATGAGAACCCCTTCTTTGTGGGACAAATGCCCCACCTTTGTGCCAAGGAGTAGGCTTCCCCACCATTGTGGAGTCTCAACTCTTGCTAAGTCATAAATTCCTAGTATATCTAGCTTACAGGTTGTTGGATATACTCTTGGTGTCATAGTGACAACCACTGCGACAAATTATCGATTCACCATGGTACAAAAAGAGAGGAAAAAAAGAAAAGAAAATGAAAGAGTTTGTAGAGGTGTACATACTCTACCGATCTCTAGATTAAACCTATAACCTTTTATGAGAAAACACATACTCTTAACCATTAAACTCACTCAAACTATATACATTTAAAAAAAATATTACTAATTTTTAATTCATTATCCAACTTATTTCTATTAAAAAAACAAATTAAATAAAAAAACAAATATTTCCCTAATAATTACTTTTAATTATAAATTAAATATTTTATGATCAATGGAAAAATATATAATAATATTATATTTTTCCTAATATTAATATTCTTCTCCACTTTGCCTCAACCTTCAATGTAGTTCATTTTTGTAAATTTAACATTCAACACTTTAATCTTACCTATTTCATATATATATAAATAATTATAAATTTTACATGCTAGAAGTTTACCAATTTGGATTTACAATATTTAAGAATATATGTCCCAAATTTTGTGATGGAAGATCTTGCAAATTATTTTTTCATTGAAGATCTTGCAAATTAATAAGCTGGATTCTTTAAAATTTATTGGGCTGTGCACTCTCATTTCACTTGGTTAAAGGAATTGCCTTTTATGTTTAGTTTGGTTTAATCATAAGATTTATAAGTTTTTTTTCATTTTTTTTTTATAGAAAAATTAAGGAATTATATATGTGAAAAGTATGTTTTTTTTAATCATAATCATATTTATATTGATATAAATCTATTTTAATTACGGATATATTGAGAGTTAATAGGGATTCAATTTTTTTTAAATTTAAAATTTAAAAAATATTTATTTGTCAAAAGATTTTTTTTAAGTGCTCGATAAATTATGATTAAAATAGATTTATAGTGATTTTGTCTTTCTATGTATCTATAATGATTTTATTTCTTTATATGTATTTTTCATTATTTAAATTGTATTCTTGAATAACATATTATTATTAGTATTTTATATTAAAAATTAAATGAATTATACATTTCCCTCTTGTTAAGAAGTAATTAAATGATTTTAAGTTTAATTACTTCTTCATTTTGATAGTTGTATTGAGGACAACATTAACACATACACATATATCTCATATTGAAATATATTGGTTAATATGGATATTCAAACAATATATTTAAGTTTTATGTTGAAAATTTTATAAGAGATGGTAGAGATGTTGTAATGTAATAACATTTTGACTAAGTCAAATTAGATAAAAATTAAATAAATAAATAAGTAAATAAAAAGATTAACTTAATGTAAACCTATAATAAAAAAATAAAAATAACCCTCAAAATAAAATAAAATAAACAAATAAAAATAACAAAACAAAATAATTCTATAAAAATAAAATTATAATAAAAATAAAAAAATCCATGGTACTGACCCATGGTATTAAGAACTTATGGTATACTTATGGTATTGACCCATGGTATTTATGTGGAATATAGCATATTTAAAGGGGAAATCAAATCAGCCTAGATTCATCTGAACTCTGGATCTACCAAGTGTCAAGAGAGATCAAAGTTCTTTTTACTCTAAAAAATGTTTGCATACCAAGAGATTTGATCCCTCTCAATGCTTGGTAGATCGAAGTTAAGATGGATCTAGGCTGGTTACTTACATATATATAAAATTATATTATTTAACATAAACATCGAAATATTTTATTTATAACTCTAAGAGTGAAAATGAAATATTTTTACCATATTTTTTCATACCAAATATATATAATCATTTTTGTTTTTATTGTAAGTTGACAATATTTTTTCAATTTAAAGTATTTTTAAAGAGATAGTTGTCAACTCCTTTATAACTCCAAGAGTGAAAGTGAAATATTTTTACCATATTTTTTTCATACCAAATATATATAATCATTTATATTTTTCTTTTATATTTTTATCGTAAGTTGACAATATTTTTTCAATTTAAAGTATTTTTAAGAGATAGTTATCAACTGCAAATTGAGCATACTCACATAATTATACATCACTCTCATACTAAATTGTAAAATAAAACTTTAACCTCAATCAACTTTACCCTTCTCATACAAACCAAACCTTTAGGCTCAATCAACTTTACACTTCTCATACAGTAGAACATGTCCTAAGTCAAGGACTTTTGCATCTGGTTTGATGCTTCCTACTAGGGTTCATTCTCTAGTCCTTCCACTATATGAGTCTGTGATTAACAAATTATTTGACATAGATAAGTTTACCTTTGACCTGCATTCCTCACATAAAGTCTCTTTTTTGAAGATCATGTTTTTCATAATCTAATGGTTAGATTCACTTAAAATCATGACAAATTAGAAGTGTTTTGTTTGGTAAACCTTTACTTAAAACGCGATACTAAGGACCAGGAAACTGCAATCCAAAATAACCAAATAGGGGTCACTGCAATGTTGATCGCGAGGCATCTGTAGGTTAAAATATGGCTTCTTTCTTATTTTCATTATTGTATTTTGTGATTTAACACACCTGTGGGGGCTTCGACTGGGAAGTATTATCTCCAAAAGGTAGGGTAACTCTTTCTGGGATTGAATTTTTGAATGCCCTGGTATGGAACATGGTACCAACAAAGTCATTATACTTTCCATCAGAATACTCGCACTACCATCGGCACTTCATGCATTCAGAATGGCCAAGGCTTTTCAATCCCAAATTACCAACAAATATCATCAACTACATGCCAAATGCGTTTCAACAATGCCTGTAATTTCTGTTACTGGTGAAGCCAAGGAGGACTTGTTTGTCGCGGGTGTAGACGTCGAAAGGTATTCCCGTCTCTTGACGGCCTGTGCCGACATGAAAGACTTGACATCAGGCAGGAAGCTCCACACCCACTTGATAAAAACTGGGATTGAGGTTGATCCCTATTTGGGCACAGGGCTCGCCATTATGTATGTGAAAAATGGGAAAATAGAGGATGCACGTCAAATGTTTGATAAAATGCCTGAACGAAATGTGGTGTCTTGGACCGGGATCATTGCAGGATATGCTCGGAACGGGAGAATAGATGATGCATGTGAACTGTTTGACAAAATGCCTGAACGGAATTCGGTCTCTTGGAACACCATGATAGCAGGATATGCGCTGGACGGGAAAAGCAAAGAGGCTATAAAGTGTTTTGCACAAATGCAGAGCGAAGGGTTGGAGCCGAGGCAGTCGACCTTCGTCCCTCTTTTGAGTGCCTGTGCAGGCCTTGGAGAAGCTGATCAGGGAAGGGAGGTACATGCCTGTGTGATTAAAACTGGGTTCAATGGAAATGTTATCGTAAATAATGCCCTTATAACCATGTATGCAAAATGTGGCTCTGTAGAAGATTCATGTATTGTGTTTGACAGAATGCCTGAACGGAATGTGGTGTCGTGGACAGCCATGATTTCAGGATATGCCCAGAATGGGAGAATAGATGAAGCACTCCAGGTGTTTGAGAAAATGCCTGAGAGAAATGTGGTGTCGTGGAATGCAATAATCAGTGGCTGTGCCAAAAATGGAAGGTTTGAGGATGCCCGCCGGTTGTTTGCAGAAATGTCCAACCGGAATGTGGTTACTTGGAATGGGATGATTGCAGGATATGCACAGAATGCATTTGGGGAGGAAGCACTGAAAGTCTTTCTTGAAATGCAAACAGAAAATATCATGCCGGACATTTGTACTTTCTCCAGTGTTCTTCAGGCATGTGCCAGCCTGGCAGCCATGGAAAAGGGGAAGCAGATCCATTCTCATATAATCAGATTAGGTTTCGAGGCAGATGTCTTTATTGGGAGTGCCCTGGTTGACATGTATGCCAAAAGTGGAAGCATTATTGATGCTCGCCAGGTTTTCGAAAAGATGCCAGAGCAAAATTTGGTTTCATGGAATGCCATGATTATAGGATTTGCTCAACATGGGCATGGCTCAGAGGCACTCCATCTTTTTGAAGTGATGCAACATGAGGGTTTAAAACCAAATGCCATCACCTTCGTTGGTGTTTTGATTGCCTGTAGCAGTGAGGGTTTTGTGGATCAAGGTTGGCGTCATTTTAATTCCATGTGGGAAGTTCATCATATTAAAGCAGGGAAGGATCATTATGCTTGCATGGTTGACCTTCTTGGCCATGCTGGTCGACTCGATGAAGCAGAGGATTTGATCAACAAAATGCCATTTGAGCCTGATGTTGTTATTTGGAGAGTCTTGCTTGGTGCTTGCAAAATCCATGCAAACTTGGAGTTATGTGTACGGGTAGCAGGACATCTTTTGGAGCTCGAACCAGAGAGTGCAGCAAATTATGTACTGTTGGCAAACAGCTATGCTGCAGCTGGTAGGTGGGATGATGTAGGGAAGGTCAGGATGATGATGAGAGATAGGGGGATAAAGAAGGATCCAGGATGTAGCTGGATTGAATTCCAGAACAGAGTCCATACATTTGTAGTAGATGATACTTCACATCCACAAACTCTGAGTATTTATACATTGTTGGAGAAATTGACTGAGCAAATCAAGGAAGCAGGGTATGTCCCTGAGACAAACTCTGTGCTTCATGATGTTGAAGGGGAGAGGAAAGAGCAACTTCTTTGCTATCACAGTGAGAAGCTGGCCATTGCATTTGGGATTATTAATTTTACCCCTGGTACAACCATCCGAGTTATCAAGAACCTCCGTATGTGTGGTGATTGCCACACAGCCACCAAGTTCATCTCCAAGGTTGTCGGCAGAGAAATTGTTGTAAGGGATGTCAGCCGCTTCCATCATTTCATTGATGGATTTTGTTCTTGCAAGGATTATTGGTGATGTTGAATTAAGCTCAATGGAAAAAGCGTTTACTACATTTGTCTCTTCTGCCTTTCTTGCAAGACGGTGGGCTCTGGTTTCTGGGAATACAGGAGTTGGATATCTGTTACTCTCTAAATGTTGTGGTTGAAATAAAAATACATATAACGGAGAGTGGGTCACTACTGATTATCCCAGTTTTTCTCTTGGACCTGGTATCATTAGTTGGTAGCTGGCTCGATAAAGTATCTTACTATGTTTCACATTGGGCAGAGGATGGAGGAATGAGTTTTGGGATGGCTTGAGATATCCCCAAATTTCAGGGGTTGCCATCTTATGGTAATGGAAACCTGTCCCAAATAGAGAAAAAATATAGTAAACCTTAAGAAAAACATTTTTTGACAGCGTTACAAATGCTTGTCTCTACTCTTATTGTTCATGGCCTTTACTTGTAAAATGATTTTGAGGGCTCTGGAAAGAAATGCCTGTATTAATTGTATCCATAAAGAGGAAAGGAAAAAAAAAAGGAGAAAACCTTTTGTTTTTCACTGCTTTTTTCGAGTTCAGCCTCTCAGTAGAGGATGCTTGGGCATCCTGCACCAGGGACATGGGATGTGTCCTCAACATCCAGTGATGCATCCTCACAGGAATGCATGCTTGGGAAAACGATTTCTTTCTCTTAAGAGCTGCAAAACATCACATTTTTGTACCAGGTAAAAGAAGATAGATAAGGTTCACACTTCTTTCCCTAATGCTAGCAAGAGACTACAGTATCTAAAAATTCCAAATTTCAGTGGCATTTTTTTTATTTGTGGGTTTCTTATTTAGTTTTCTTCTGCTGTGTATTTAGCTTTTATCATCACTGCCATAAGCAGTTTTCAGAACTTGGATTTGCTTTGCTACTTTGTCTCATGATGCTGCCTGCCTTGTGTGATTTAATTTATAAAGTTTTTCCATGCATTTTTCCACAATTTGTTCTTCTAGAATTAGGAGTGTAAGATTCTGTCCCACTACAATTTTCCCCTGTTGATGAGCAGCATAATGATAATTGCTCAATCTGGCCGACTCTGGACAAAGAGCAGCATTATCATTTTTCATTTTTGTCGGCAAATATCACAAGGCTTTTCAATGCCTTAGTTACATGACTTGGACTTTGGAATGACTTGACAAAGGCAAAGAGTAAGAGGCTCTAGAAAATTTCAGGGAAAACACCACATAAGACTCCAGTTATAAAAATACAAAATAATACTAGTCTTATCTATCAAAATGATAAACGTGGTCAAACTCGTTGAGTAATTCTGTCAAGCTTGATCAAATTCATGGAGTCCTGGTCAGAGTCTCCAAGCCTAGGTCAAATTTTCTCAGTGTTGGCAAGTTTGATCAGTTTTAACCAAGTTTGGAGCAGACTCAGGTTTATACCACTGTCTTGATCTATCTTTGTTCTTGGCTTTTACCTTTTCTCTTGTTTTCCATCAGCGAGAATATTTTGTAAGACCAATTTGGACTGAACTGTTGCATCAATTGAAATGGTGACATGCATAGCTTTCATAAGAACACTGATGCATGAGTTATGACATTTCCAGTTAAATTTTTATTTGTTATTATCTCTATACATCAATGGTAGCCATATCAATGTGGAATGAAATCCTCAATCAAGGAAATATGCCACTGGGATTCATTAACCTTCTTGCATTTAAGACGGCATCATAAAAACAACCACCACAGGCAAGGGGAGTCCACATGACACACGGGCAATGTTCCACCAAGACTCTGGTGCGGGAAAACACGGCTGTGGGGAGACGTACAGGGGGATGTGTGGGAGTACCCTTAAATTTTAGGGAAATTTTTGGGGGTGCGGGGACGTCAGGGTATATACTTTTTAATTATATATATATAATTCAAGTTCATATTCGATGTTCAATAATGAGACCATAAACATTAAATAGACTAATAGTAATATGGATACCAATACATTGAAAATTGAAATTTGATCCACACATAACATTTAAATTCATAATTGAATTAAATAATGATATACATAAAATTTAAATTCATAATTGAATTAAATAATGACATATATTGATCCAACCTCATCATTCATTTTCATACACACATCATTCATATGACATACTCATTATTCATCCATAGCATGAGATTCAATAAAAAAAATTCAATAATGAAATATTTAAATACATTCATCCATATCATTCATCATTCTACAATCTACATTGATTTAAAAATCAAATTCATCATTCATCATTCTAGAATCTAAATTGAAAGCAAAACATACTAGTATATTATTATATACTATATACTAGACACTGAAGTTTTGAGGGGGGACGCCTAGACGCACCCCTTTTGGGGAGTCTTGTCCCCCACACTGGGGAAACGCACCCCCTTGCGTCTCCCCAAGACTCCCCAAAAAGGGTGCGTGGGGAAACACACCCCCAGTGGACTCCCTGTCTTGGGTGCATGGGGTGTGAGGGGTGCGTGCACTCGACCCTGGGGGACGCGTCCCCGTGGAACACTGCACACAGGGACCTCTAACAATATCAATGTCTAAGGGAGGATGCTATCATCAACCTGGGAACTTACTCCCAAACACAACATTAGGATTCGAATAACATTAGGATTGGCAAAGCTTTTATTGGTTTAAAGTTTGATTCAATTAACTATACTTTTATATATGGAAGTTACAAAATTTTAGTTGTTTTTCACCATTGGATGAGTCCAAAATAAAACAATAGACTTCCTATGAAGATAGAATTTATTGAATTGATAAAAGGGTTACAAATTGGTAGTTTGTAATTGCCTAAATGCATATACACAGTGTAAATTAAGACTGATCGGATACATACGAAACACCAAACCCATTCTTTTAACATTTGAGGTTAGGCCAAAACAAAATGTTAGACTTGAATAAGATTGGTCCAAACCAAATTTTTAAATATAATTAAACATAACACTGAGTAACAATATCACTTATTAGAAATCATGTTAATAGACCAAATCTCAATGTTTGCTTATCCACCCCATGTTGAAAGAAGAAATCATGACCTTAATTTACTACTCTTTAGTACATCTATTGAATCAGATCATCGAATAATCTTCAAAGTCAAATAGCACACAATGCTCAAACAATACCTATGTCCAGAAAAGTATAAACGTTAAACTCAAAACCTCATAAACATGGATACGGATCCCTATGAAAAGATCTAATCCGTGTCTTTGACAAGCTATATGTTATTATTATTTTTTTTTATCATTTCAATAGCTGATATAATAGAGTTGCTATTTTGTAGCATGTAAAAGGGTATTTGATTTCGAAATTTCTTACACATGGATATGGATCTTTAACCTTTTTTCCTTTTACACTGTGGGAAATTGGTAAATTTCACAGGGATATGGATCTTTAACCTTTTTTCCTTTTACACCATGGGAAATCGGTAAATTTCACATGGATATGGATCTTTAACTTTTTTCCTTTTACACCATGGAAAATCGGTAACTCATCAAGCTTACCTGGGATCAAATCAATTAGTTGTCACTATAACCCCAAAGTATATCCAATTGCTTGCAAGTCAAATATACTAATAAATTATGATTTAGCAGGCACCAAGACCTCTAGGTGTAGCGGGGCCGGGGGGGGCGCGGGGGGTCTCACTTCTGGGGGTGTCTACCTTTCCAACCTTATCACAATGAGCCAAATGTCTCATTGGGGGTTTGAAGTTAGGTGGGAAAGTATCCCAATAATTTATGACTTAGCAAGTGCCAAGACCTCTAGGTGTGAGGGGTTTCCCAATCCTGGGGAGTAGGGGGGTGTGTTGTACCCTTCTAACTTTATCACAATGAACTAAATATATCACTGGGGATTTGAACTTAGGTGGGGCAAGTGCAAGCCCAACCTCCCAACCATTCAAACTATTGCCCCTTGACTATGATCCACCAAACCAAGGTCCTCAACATGAATGCATTATCATTAGCTTTGTCATCATTGGACCTTGAACAAATAAAATGATATTTGGATTTGGGCACAATGTTTTAAATAATTTGGTCATAATTGTTTATAAAGGAGATTGATGCATGTTTTTAACTTGAAATGTATGTGACATTGCATTTATCCCTCATATTCAAGGTCAGTTTATTAATCCATTTCATACTAGTAATGACAATGATGACATTATAGTTTTTAAATGGCCTCTTTAGAGCTTCTTTCCCATCAACCTAATATTAAAGAGATTAAAGAGATTCTTTGAAGCCTATTTGTGTCATTGCATATCCAAAATATCGATTTACTGGAAATTGAAAGGATTTTTTCACTTTCATTGACTCTCAACTTAATGATTGAAGCTTCATTTGTAACTTGTATTACGTTGAAGCCTCAAGTTGGTTGTTAAGCTTTTGTGAACCAATGGTTATCATTTTATTGTAATTGAGAACTGGTAACTTTTTACCTATGGATATGGATCCTTAACCAAAGCATAAAAGCAAGGTGTAATGTACATATTTGGCATTAATGTAGTGAGTAATGACACAAGCTTTCAACAATAGTAGACCTAGTTTTTATTTATGGATATAGATCTTTAACCAAAATACCAAAGCATGATATTTAAAATGTACATCAATGACATTAAAGTAGTGAGCCATGACATAACACTTTGACAATAATAGATCTAGTTTTGGCTACCAACCCTCTACAAGTTTGGAGTATACAAGGATGTGAAATAGTTTGGGTGTGATGTCCCTATATCAGTAACTTCTATGTGCAGGCACTTGGAAATAAGTAGTATTACAAAGGTTATGCTAACTTGATCAATCACACACATACACAAGCTTAAGAGCAACATACTTTCTCATTAAAATCAATTGTTAGAGCATACAATTTACAACTTTCCTAGCTCTTGGTTTTCTTAGCTCTTATTTTTTTGGGTGTGATAAAAGGGTATTCAATCTAGGGTAAAAAAATTGCTTAGGGTTTTACTTATCAAGTCTCAAAGGATTTGGTTTTGCATTTAGTATTTTGAATGAAAAGTATTTTCTAAATGCCCTCATGATGCTTGCTAAAATGATGTATTGGTTGAGGTTTTTATGTGCATCATCTGGCAACAAGAGTGTCAATTATAACTTAAAATTTAACTTCTTATTATGTCTATATAGGGTATCTAGTTGTAAAAGTTTTTTTTAAATGTCATTATTGGAAGACCTTGATATTAATTGTGCTTATGCATGGAAGAATTTCAAACTCCAAATTATAATAGTGGTAAATTCTAGACAGACTTTCATTCTGATGTGCTTGTGCATTGAGAACATGAAGTGAATATCAAAAGATTACATTGAATGTTGAAATTGTTGTGAAGATTTTAATGGTTCATTGTCAATAACTAATTACATAATATTTTCTTTTTGTAGATGAATGGCATTACAGATAGTTCAGATGACAAGTGGCTTGGCTGTGGGGAAAACTTTCATCTCCCTTGTGACTTGGTAAACTTTCTAAATAACAATGGAAGCCTGTAACTCTTAACCAAGTGGCTAAGAATTTGCGCACATCCATTTGGGTTCAAAGCTAGGCTGATGCATTCCAGTTGAATCTTCTAGAAGCTTTTGTGGAACAATGGTAAAATTGTATTGTTGTTCTAAATTTATCACATGTGCATCTCAAAGATAGGGAGGATACATTATGTTAGATCCACTCTCCCTTCAGGGAATAGACACGCAAAATTAGTTATCTTTATTTAATCAATGCTAGTAGGCTAGAGGCCCATGCGTGGTCGTGGAAGAAAATATGGAAACTAAGATGTCCAGCAAAGGCCCAGGTTTTAAAGTGGTGCATTCTTGAAAACAAAATTCCCACTTGGGACAATTTACAAAAAGGCAAGAAGGGCCTATTTGGTGCACTCTTTATAAAAATGTTAAAGAATTTGTGGCCCACCTTTTTTTGACATGCCTCTTGACATTGGGGGTATGGGTAGAAATAAGATTGAACTTGGAGCAGTCTGGCAATGGGAATCTTTTCCTGAAGCATAGGAGCTCTAGTAGGAACATATACATGTAAAGCAGTACAAGATTGTTCTCCCACTTCTCTATTGGGGAGTGTGGATTTCCATAAACAAATCTATTTTCCAGGATAAGCTATCATGTTATGATAGGATGGTTGCTCAGGTCCTTGCCATTTTCTCCCTTCTACCTTCTTCGAAAGCTTCACATGCTCCTTGAATTATAACAATTGAAGCAACCAATACTTCCACTCCTTGGGATTTATATTGATGGGTTATCCCTCATTGGTGGTGAATGTGGGGGAGGGGAAGTGCTTTATCTTCAGGAACATCACTCTTTCAAACTTTATATTGGTCAGGGAAGAGGACCAAACAACTATGTGGGAGTTCTTAGCTTTAAAGCACCTCCTATTGTTTGCTATTGAAAAATAATGCTGATCCTTACAGATTTTTGAATTTCCATGGTTGTCATTAACTAGTTCAATGAGACTCAGAGATGTCACAATCACACATCGTTGCCTATATTGGAAGAGATTCTATACATAAAACATGTTTTTGCTCATGTTTCTTGTTATCACATCTACAAGGAGTGCAACACAACCACATACACATTATCTAAGAAAGGTGTTGCTCAAGTTATGGGAATTTGGAAAATCACTAAATAGCTAGGTGAAGACACACAAGAGTATTTTCACATGTCGTTCGTTGATGGCTTACAACAAGCTTAGTAATTGGGAGATTTGATGTTTATTTTTTATTTTTTCTTTTTTGCTCATGATCAAGGATGATTGTTGTTTATGTATATAAAGTTGAATATGGATCTTTATATGTCTATTTATGTATACAAATCAGACTTAGTATACAATCTGATCTTGAGTGTGTTTCAACCTAATCTTTCTAGTTATGTTTACAGTTAGGATTTTTGGAATGCATAGAGATGCATCAACATAATGTAATGTTTTCGTTATCTAATGAAAAACTATGATCTTTTCTTGATGAAAAATAATTGTTTGGATGACAACATAGGGAATTTGTAATGACAATAAATAGACTTCCTTCTAGAAATAATGTTTAGTAAATTACCATGATACATTTAGGTTTAACCACCATGCCTCACAGGATGGGTGTTGTAGAGTAATTTTGAATATTTGTCATTTCAAATTCAATGGTAAAACAATTATGTCACAACTTTCTACAATGGAAATTGTAGAGGTGTGTTAATCACCTTCATATTGAGGACTATTGGAAGTGTCATTGAGAGCATTGGAAATAATTTTAAGGTTTTTGTTTTTCCTCTATATTACAGAATACCAGGTTTTGGTTTTTGTAGCAATGCATTCTCAAATGGGTGTTCTTGTGGGAAGCTCTTATAGGAGAGCCACCATCAAGTTTTAACATCCAATGCAATTGTTGGCGACCAATTTCAATAAACAATACAAAGAATTGCCAGGTATGAATAAATTCAAGAACTTTGTGTAGGACAAATGTAAAGCTACTGCAATTATTGTTAATATTGAAAAACATAGCCACTGAATTTTCACAAGATGAAAATTGAAGGATTTATTTGTCATTTAACTATGTGTTAGTGGTATGATATTTAGACATGTTATAACTTTTCTAATTTAGACATACATAACTTAGGTGGACAAATTCAACTCTCTTTTGGCGTAAATTATTTCCAAAATCTAGTGGGAATTTCCTTGAAAGCTATACTTCCACTTAATTAATGAGAACTTGAAACACTTCCCTAAAGGGTTTTAATTGATTTTAAAATGACCTAAGTTAAAAAATAGTCTAATCAAGACAAAACTTTGGCTCATCAAAAAGAAATAGATACATAAGAAAAGTTGAGTTTGTCCACTAATTAACTCAATCTAAAGGATGCTTATCTAAATTCGTGGATAACATCTCTAGTAAAATTGTTGGTGCACACTTTTGAAGGAGCACCACGTAGAGAATCTCTTTAGCACTTCCTACATTTGTAGATGGTATCCAATGCAAGCCTATTGATGTTAATTATAGAACTTGACTAGGCTCAGACATCAAGTGAGGCACACAACAAAGAAAACTAGGTTAAGGAATCGACTTTAAGAACTCCTACATGAATCTCAAAGTTTTCAACCACTCAACAATCCCATTATAAATATGTGTGTGGAAAATTTGTGGAGAAATGTAAAACCAAAGGGATGATTCACCACATTCATGGATGGAATCCCTAGTAAATCTATTATTATAAAACTAGGCACTTGCTTGTACGGAACTAGACAAATGCCTAACAACATCTGCAACAATTAATTGAACTAACTTTTTTGGCTATCTATTTTTTCCAAGTAAAACCTTACGAGGAAACCCTCACACACTTCAATGACTTCCTTATATTTCATGGATGGTACTCAGTGTAAACCAATCAATGTTCATTATGGTGCCGTCCCTATAAGGACATTAAGACATGTAATAAAGGTAACTACCTTGATGGACCAACCCCAATGCCATTTGCATGAAGCTCAAAGCACTCAACCACATAAGCTAGTCCATTGGGTTTGACCCATTTAGTCCAATGGGTGCCTATAAAGGTTGGATCACCCTTGGAAACTCATCCAAAATTAAATTTTAACTATTTTCTTGAGTTGTTTCCTACTCCTCCATCAACATAATGTTTTCCAAAGGGTATAAAATGCAAATTGAAGATGAAGCACTACCAAAAACTATCTTTTTTCATTAGATAAGTTTTGATGGGATGACAACAATTGAGAGCTTCTTTGGAGTTTTTTTTTATGACCCCCAATACCCTTTCTGTGTATTGAGATGCATCCTTGAATAATTGTTGGTTGGATAACCAACCAATCACTCAAAATGATTGGGAATTTGAATGGCCTTTGTGAAGTATGTCAATCACTTTAGCTAACCCTTTGGGCTATATTTATTTTTGAAGAAAAAAATCGTAATTTTACTTCAAGGAGAAATGAGCATATACTTTGTGAAGTGCATGAAGCACTTCAAATATTCTTTTATCAAGAAAAGAAAAGAAAAAAAATCCATCAACAATGTATCTATGAAATATCAATAAAATTGTCATATAGGGTTTCTATAAAAATTTTGAGAATCTAATCATTAATGCAATTTCAAAATTTTACCTCACGTACTTGAGGTTCCCTAGATCAAATCCTAATGAAATTTAAACCTTAAATCTGATTTAGAATATTACATTCACTTCCCTATAATCCAATTTGACCTAGTAGCATAAGTGAATATATACCATATGAGTGTACTTCAATACCACAATGTTACAACCTTTACGACACACTTTTCAAGTCATATAATAGAATCTACAAGTAATATATATATATATAACTACATTGTACATAGCCTAACATTATCAAAAATTGGTACACGCCAATCTCTTCCAACCTAGCCAGGGAAACCATTATAAGAAAAACCTAGCCACAAACTCATTCTAGTTAGGAATCACTCCCAATCAAGGCTAGTCACTCTACCAAAAATATTCAACATGATAATATCAACACTAGCAACTCCTTGGCATATATATCAATTAACATCACACAAGCTCCATGCACTAGAATTATTTTCTTCTTTAGGGTTTACAAACCTTAGCCATGTTGCATCATACAAGTACATGGAAATACAACTCTAGTACTAACCTCCCAATCTACATGTTCATCCTTGAGTTTGAATCCTCAAAACCTAGGGCTTCAACTCTTGCATCAACTCTAGCACCAAGACCTCCATGAACATTTATGTTATAATAATAAAGTCTTCTTCAAAGCAAGGCATCAAAACACGCTTAACGCTAATCAAGCTTATATTTCCATTATTTTTTTCCTAGACTCACATCCCACAAGAATAAGACTCCAAAATACTGCAAGGCATTAGCTCCACTTTCCATGTCTTCTACTAGGATTTCATTACAAGAAGAAACATAATAATCACCATCATCCCCAATTTCATGTTTTTATATAGTGTTTACATGCATGGCACAAACTCTAGCATCGAAAGAGAAAACCTAACCTCGTAAAAAATTAATCTATACAATCTCTCTCTCTCTCTCTCTCCCCTTGTCTTCTCCTAAGTTGTCATCATCATGAACCCTAATGTCTTGCTCCCTAAAAGATATCTCTAAGAGAAATATAAAGAATAAAGTATAATAGTGACAATGAATACAAGATTTCTCTCCTCCATTTATATACAAAGTAGGACAAGAAAGCTAAAATAAAACAAGGACATAAGTCCATAGAAGTAACCAGCAAGGCAATCCCACATGGAGTGCTCTACAATATAAAGATGTCCATCTGTCAAACTATATTTTACCCAACCCCCAAGGTGAAATGTTCTCTGTCTCTCTCTCTCTCTCTCTCTCTCTCCCCTTGTCTTCTCCTAAGGTGTCATCATGTGACAACCCCTTTGGGAAAATCCCCCCTCTTGCAAACATTTTAAATCTTTCAAGTATTTTGAATATAAATTAAAAGGCATGAGAATTGGGACATGGATTCCATAGTTTGAGAAATGAGATTGGTTGGGATTTGAAGGAACCTTGACTTGTTTCATGACAACCATTGAAGGCTGGCAGGTGTGCCTTAAATGGATTGGTTTTTATAAATTAATGTAGGAAACAAGGACAACAAATGTCATGCTTACTTGTATAAATCCACAAGGCAAAGAGGAAAGAGATTTAAGAAGGATGGGTTGTGCTGGCAACATGGATAGTTGAGGTCAACCAATAGGAGAGTGGGGCAGGGATTTGATACAACATCATCCCCACCACCACTAAGAAACGAGAACCATCATGATGGAGAGGAGAAGTCAAGGGTGACAGGAGTGTTTGGGGAAGGAACTGAAGGAGGTATCGAGAATGACACTGCAGGAGGAGGTAGACATTAGCAAGGAGAGCATTCATATGTGATGATCATTCTACACATACGGAGAAACATAAGAATGCAAGAAAACATAGAGAGAAGTTTCATGAACAATGCAAATGAAAGAAAGCATTAGGGAGAGGTTTGCGGAAGCATTGGCTACATTACAGAGGTAGAAAGAAAAAGTAGCACAGAAGGAAAAGCACACATCGCTTTATGTTGTTACCAGAAGGTAAGGAGGAGAAAACATTCGGTCGAGCATTGGGAGGTGGAAGAATATCTTTTAGGTGAGGACAATAGTTTCTGGATTCCTTGTAAGACTCGGGGTAGAGATGGTTTTCTCTGGATTCCCTTGACAACTTGGGTGGAGGCCTTGGATTCTGCTAAGGAGAGTTATTTAGCCTCCCATTTTTCTTGTTTTATGGATTTTACAGTTGATTATGGATTCCTAGGATTGGGTGGAACCAGAATAATTTTTTGAGGGTGGAGGTGATAAGCCTATGGATTCCCTCATTCAATTTCAGGTGGAGGTGATAAACCTATGGATTCCCTCATTCAATTTTGGGTGGAGGTGAGCCTATGGATTCCTTGATTTACCCTGTAACGGTAGAGCCACATTTTCTTATTGAAGTGGTTGAAGTGTGGAGGTGGTGGACCTATAGATTCCCCTATGAGATATTCACTGCAAGAAGTAGCCAGTGGTGGAGGTGGATGGTCCTTTGGAGTCCTTGTTTCATTTAGAGAAATTGATTTAATCCCTTAAGAACTCATCCTCAATATCTGGAATCTGGCTCAGGGGTGACTACTACAAAAAAGGTTTGGCTACAATATGTCTAAGTTTAGGTGGAGATTTGAAGTCCCATTCTTAGTTGCCTAGCTCAATCTATCAAAGATAAGTGTCTGCTTACGAATCCTTTTTTCTAAATGTTTGATGCTTGTTTAATGTATTGATTTATCATGGCTTGCAACATTGAGGGATGATGTATTCTTGCATGATGGAACATTGTTGTTTAAAGGCATGGATATGGAATGGTTTAAGTCTTCGTGTTGGCCTAAGGCTAGTATTGATATGGTTTCAATGTGTTGGTTCAATGCATGTGATATGTCATGAAGTGTGATTTTTTGTCTGCTTAAGGAAGGTTGATTCCCTGTATATTTCCTGAGTAAATGAAAGGGATTCCTGCATGTATCCCTGGTTTGTTTTCTACTTGTCATTGGCTTGAGAGGCATAGATATTTCTAGACTATTATGAGCTTCAAATTTGTCTAATGGGTCACAATGAAAATGAATGCGTAGATCTCTTTGTATGAGTTATAAAATCAAAAGAATTGGTTATTACACTCAATTTTTAAATATTACTAAGCTCAGGAGGAACAAATTGAGATATTTCTACACACACACACACACACATATATACATATGTTGTATGGACTGGAATAAGCCCTGTTGAAAGCACAAGGGAGATATATGCAACGATAATGCTTAGGAGGGATAACATTTAGAAATACATATATATATTTATGTCTAACTATATACGTATTCATAGGCTGGGCCGAGACCTTAGTAAGATCAAGATGGATAAGATGGGCTTGCTTATACCCCCATATGTATTTACGAAGTGTGCAACCAAGGTTAGAAAAAAGAACTTTATACGTGCATTAATAGTGAAGCGCCAAGGGAGGAAAATACACACTATATACACTAGTGCTTATGCTGCAGGGGCTGGAAGGGTCTAGGCGAGACCCATTCCCAATGTCATGGGTGACATGGTTTAGGGGCCATGTGGCCTAGAAGCGAGTGACACATGGCATTATTGGATTGGAGCCACGTGGAGGGTGACCTCACCCTATCAAAAAGGGCCAATGATGTCACCTCGACACATTGTCCCTGAAGATTTCCAATGAAGACATGTGTAATGTCGTTGGGATTTAATTCTCGAGGTGATGTGGTGAGGTGGAGCCCACACGCATAAGAATGAACAAACATGAGGTAATGCGATTGGTTGAATAGAGTTGAGGTGGTGGGTGGTCAGGTGGCTTCTCTGCTTAACCTCAATAGTTTGAAAACCTCACAAATGGATATGGGCTAGGAAGATGTGGCGTGGTGAAGCCCACGCAAGCGCCCACAAAAAATAACAATAGAGTGTGTGGCAAAGAGACCACTAGGAGTCCACATAACCCCGACCAGTTTTTCCTCATTTTCAATGGGGGACTGCATAGGTTTCTCTTGGGATTTTATTCCTAGGTGATATATATATAGGTTGGTCCATGTGGACCTCCATAAAGGGATTACATGAGACACAACATGAATGGGTCGAAAATTATGTGGAATTTCCACATGGGTGTTAACACGACACATAATGGGGTAGTGATGTGGGGATCACGTGGGTTAGCCACATGGCAAGTTAGGAGCACATGGCAATATCATATAGGCTAATGTTCAAAAGGGCATATATTTTGATTTGAGAGTTGGATTTTGGAAAATTTTATATTCTTGGAAAAGTGTCAAATAGATGAACACACTAATTTCATTCGTGTTAGGTTTTGAGAAATCCGAAAAAGGTTGAAAAAATTAGACCCCATTTCCATAATTGGACTTTGGAGGTTGGGTCAGCTTAGTAGCTACCTCCTTCTACCCTTAGTTTCATCACTAGGGATAGTAGGGGGTTTGTTATAGAGTAGTATCATAGATTCCAAGTTCAACACTTAGATTGGTAGGGATATATCACAAGAGAAATGTAGACAAAGGTTTCATCTCTAAACCTTTGGGATAATTAGTACCCTGTTACAGAACTAACAAAGAAGTAAGTCCAAGAATTAGACCTAGCTTGACCTTTGGATATTAGATGATGATCGAAGCATTGTAACAGGTGATAGAATATGGCCATCAGGTATATTGATTATGTATGTTGATGATAAGCTTGGTCACTTTATGTGCATATACCATGGTACTAATGCCTGAAACTTTGGAGCTAGTGTGAAGCCCTAGCTCTTAGTGTTGTAGTTGAATGTGGCTAAGCTTATATGTTATTTATAGCATTTGGTTGTGATTTTTATGTTGGTTGCAAGGATGTTCTGGTATGATTGGTTTTGTTGAAAAATGCAACGGTATTTCATGTGTTTTCTTTAGGAATATTGAAGGTTTAAACAGTCTATTATTGTGACCATGAATGCTTCTTATTTCTTTAATTTTGCAGAACTACCTGCATGGTGTGTTCATGATTGTTTAAATGGTGTATTCTTACACACTTGGGATGAATGTGTATGTGAATGTTCATATGATATGAGGGATTGGTGAAATCCCTATGTTTCTCATGTTTCATAGCATAGTTGTTCATGTTGTTTAATAATATATGTATATATGCTGATGGGACGGGAGAACCCCATGGTCAATATGTCATATGACAGAATGCCTCGATGAATTGGATGTTGGAAATAATACTGAGAGGGGGGGTGAATCAGTATTATCACATTAATAAAACTTTTTCATTTCCATAATCAGATTCATATATGCTACTTCCACAACTTCTTATGATTAAGTTAATTGATCTTCAACCAGTGCATTAGAACATTATCAATCATATTATCAGTTAACAGATGCAGTAACATGGAATAGATCATCACACATAAGGCACACACATGAACACCATGATATAAGGTGGAAACCCAATGCGGGAGAAAACCACCTACTGCAAGTCATCTCAATCTTCTTCTTAATAAGAAAATCCTTTTACAATGTTTGTACTGGTGCAGTCTTATACCAGTACGGGAGCTACAACCCCCTTTTCTCTTGTACTAGCCGATCCATTTACTAGTACGCAGGATTCTACCTGCTACAATGCTCCAAAGATTTCCTTTAGCTCTTGTACTAGCTTAGATACTAGTACGTAGGTGCTGACCTACAATCTTCTCTCCTCCAGGTACCACGTTTCAGACTGGATACATTGAAGCACAACACATAATCTGAAAGGCCACATTTCATCCAATTTTCATACTGGACTCAACAACAACATAAACAAGCTTCTGAATCACTCAAGCACTAGATCCATACATATACAAGTGAGTCATCAACCAGATCTAGTCCATCAGATCACATGAAGATAAGTCATTATGAACCCGATCCATTCATCTATAAAAACTGAAACATACTCTATCACTTCTCAGAATACTGTCATAATATCAGAAACCAGACATCACTTCAAAACCCAGAACACAGCGATGATAAACATGGATAGCTAAATATATTTCAAGAGAAGTACGCAGCTTCACCCATGTAATGCCTGCGTACAAGTACGCACTGCGCCTTCTGTGGCGCCGCGCACCTCCGCAGCTGCGCCTTCTGTGGCGCTGCGCACCTCCACAGCTGCGCCTTCTGTGGCGCCGCGTACCTCCGCAGCTGCGCCTTCTGTGGCGCCGCGCACCTCCGCAGCTGCGCCTTCTGTGGCGCCGCGTACCTCCGCAGCTGCGCCTTCTGTGGCGCCGCGTACCTCCGCAGCTGCGCCTTCTGTGGCGCCGCGTACCTCCGCAGCTGCGCCTTCTGTGGCGCCGCGTACCTCCGCACCTGCAGCGCTTCTGCGCCTGCGTATCTCCGCGCTTTTCTTTCACTGCACTTGCGTACCTGCGGGTATAGATAATTTCAAGACTTCAAGAATAACCCAGACTGTCAGATCTACAGATCTGATCATGCGCCGAAGTGATCTCAACCCATCAGTAGATTCGCCTTATTTAGATCTAGACATTACTCCAAGAGATCATAGTATTTCAGATCTAGCTCTCATAAGATGTTCAACCCAAAAACATACACAAGCCAAATGATCTCCTTTGCTTTATATAGGCAAGCTCTTCCTCAAATCATGGATCAATACCACGAGCCAAAACCATAATAACACAATACCGTCGGCTAAATACCAAGGGTTAAACATAAGAAACCCCACGTGTGCTTTTCTCTGCCTTGAAGTAAGTGAACTGGGGGTACACACCTCCTGAACGGGATAACTGCGGGTATGTACGCACTTTATGTAACACCGGCCTGCGTGTACGCACCTTCTGTAAGGTGTACCTGCATA
The DNA here is from genome assembly GCA_031772625.1 of Pinus tabuliformis. Lineage (NCBI taxonomy): Eukaryota > Viridiplantae > Streptophyta > Pinopsida > Pinales > Pinaceae > Pinus > Pinus tabuliformis. Next base: position 776,074,052 of record CM062813.1, on the reverse strand, counting down.
CCCTTTATTTTCTTCAATATTTGATAGCTGATCATCAATCTCTGCTGCTGACTTGAAGTACTGTGATCTATCACCTGAATGGGTTGCCATCAAGGACAACACTTTAGCCATAATGCCAACAATCTCCCCCTTTGGACTTGATGGCAAAACTTACTTGTGAACTGTCATCTGATCCCTTTGTGCTGTCCGGTAACCCATGCACTCTGTCACATCTGATATTCTTTCTGTAGATTCATCTGAATGTATACAAGTGAGATGATCTTCTATGAGAGGGTTGCCATCAAGTACAACACATGCATCATAATGCCAACAATCTCCCCCTTTGGACTTGATGGCAACAACACCAAATCACTCTCCCCCTTTGACATCAAGGGCAAAGGGTTATGCTCCCCCTAAGAACATGTTCTCCTTGACTATAAACCAGATCTGCTGAAGTCTCTGAATGAACTCCCCCTTTGTATATGCCATGGTGCTCCAATCTGATAATGCTCTTTCTGAGAACAAGCTGAGATGTCTGCTCTGCTATATAGTGCTGTTCATGCTCAAGCTCCCCCTGACTGCAAAAAGATTTTCTACAAGAAGAACATGACTCTATATATCATAAATGACCTTCCTATCACCAAAAGACTCAATACATACATTCATCACAATGGTGATACATCAAAAGTTTACATATGATAACATCATTCATCCCAGGCATAGTGGGGAAACATAGGCCGTTACATGACCTGAAAAGATAACTATAAAAGAGACACACTATTGCATAAAGACCAATCACCTAAGATAAATATCAGCAACAACACTGTATGATCTGCTTCATAGTATCTGTCAACAGCAAGGTACGTCTGCATCAACTCATTCATAACCATCCAGATCTACATGAACCAAGAGTCATCAAATGGAAGCATCTGCATTAATCAACATATGTACGAAACAACCTATCATCATATAGGTAAGTGTTAGGATATTCCGACACATAGGATATAGTTAAGTTCAACTTGGTCTAGTATAGAGTTACGTATAGAGTTAGGTAAAGTGTCTTTCTTTACCGTTGTACATTTTGTAACTTATAATCCGACGGTCACGATATGTAGTGATCCGACGGTTCACTCTCACCTCGGTATTACCGACACTTGATCCGTGGCTTGACACCCGATTGGTCCATGAGTTCTATTTAAAGCGCATGGAGGGCCATTGTTCGGGTAATCCGTGCATGAGAGAAGCTTATGTAAATTTTCATTCTTTGATTAATAAATTGCCTGTAGTACCCACGTTGGGACAGGCCGTGGACTGTTTCCCTCTTTGAGGGTTTTAACCACGTCAAAAATACTGGTGTATTGATCTGTGATCTGGTTGTGAGCGGTGTCCTTTTGGTATTCTTTCTGAGGAACTTACCCTGTAAATTCTTACATGGTATCAGAGCTATTTGAGGGCCGTGTCCGTTGGTGATCCAAATCTAAAGCCGGTAGAACTGCATGCGGCTGTCGTTTCCTAGATCTGTTGTTTCTGACTGCTTTCGGGCCGAGAGGACTGCTTTGTTGCGTTCGGAGCATCTGTTCTAGTGAGGAACCCCTTTCGTTTCACGCGAAAAGGTTTCCGGTAGCCCTAGCTGCGTCATTTTTCAGATCGGGAGGTATACAGTGTTTTTTGCAGTTTACTGTTATTTTCTCTCTGCTTATTTCGGTTTCGGTTTATTTAGCCTTTTTTTTTAACCAGATCTATACCTTTCATTTCTACGTATGCTCTTTGCCCTGCGACTCTGTGCGATCTGGGCAAATCAGAAACAGAAAGGAAGGATTTTTCTCATGCGTATGCTCTTTTCCCTGCACCTTAGTGTGATCTCGGAAAATCAGAAACATTGAGAAAAATATTTAGTTTTTCGGCTAAAGCTAACTTTGAGATTTTTTTTTTTTAAATTTCTAGTTTTTTGGCTAAAGCTAACTTCGAGTCGCAAGGTTCGTTTTTTTCTTTGCATATTCGTGTTGGGTTTTGTGTTTTGTGTTTTGTAGGGAAAAAGAGCTTTCTCAAGGCAAGCACGCAAACCAAGGCCCCCCTCTCTCTCTCTCTCTCTCTCAAATTTTTTGTATAGATCAATTGGTTCAAAGCTATTTTAAGAGAGTAGAGGTCTTGGGTTCAAGTCTCCATTTTGTGGGGGCGGATTTTTTTCATTCCCGCACATTCGCGCACTTTGCCGGCAACGTCAACAATTTTTTTTTTCAAAAAGCCATAACTTCTTCATCCGGAAGCCTTTTTCAGAGCCGTTTTTTTTAAAACCGCCTATTTTTTCGAGATCTATCCATTGGAACACTTACTTTCAGCATCTTCAGCTTCAGTTTTTAAAAAAAAATGGAAAGTCCATGCCAAGTCATTCTTGACAGCACTAACTACTTCCAATGGGTAGCCTACATGGAAGATTTACTTAGAAGTAAAGGTCTCTTCAGAATAGCCACAGACCAAGAGAAGAAACCAAAAGATGAAGACAAGGCTGCAAAATGGGAAAATAGACAAGATCAAGCATGTGGTTTGATAGGGATGTCTATTTCCCCTGATCTTAGATTCCAGATTGCAGAACTTGAGACTCCTCATGAAGCATTAGAAAAACTCGCTAAAGTTTTTGGAATTAAAAATGAAATTAGAGCCCATCAACTTGAAAATGAGTTGCTTACTTTGGATCCTAATAATTTTTCTTGCATTGAAGATTTCTTGTCCAAATTCAAGACCCTTAGATATCTCTTGGAAGGTGTTAAAGTTAAGAAAGAAGATGGTAACCTTATTTATTCCATCCTTACTAAGTTGGGACCAGCCTACTCTGTATTTGTTTCCACTTTCCATTCTACAAGGGAAGCTTTCATTTGTCAAGGAAAAGACTACAAGGCCCCTTCCTTTGACTCCTTTTGTGATTCCTTAATAAGAGAACAAGAAAAACTCTTACACCTTGGTCTTCTTAATCTTGGAAACTCTTCCACGAAAGCGTTAGCCGCCCAGCAGCAACCAAATTCAAAGAATCCTAAGAAGTCATATCCTCAAAAGAATGGTCCTAAACCAACTCAGCCTCAAAATGAAAGATCATTTCAGCAAAATGATAAGACCAATAAAAACAAATGGAAGAAGACTGATAGACATTGTAACTTTTGTAATCGAGATGGCCACTTAGAATCTAAATGCTTTAAGAAGATGGAAGCCTTGGAAGCCGCAATGAAGAAACATAACATCCATGTGGAGCCTACTTCAACTTCAACTTCCGGAATGGCACTTTCTGCATGTCGGTGTCAATCATCTCAGTCTGGTTATGCATTAAATGTATCTTCTTCTTCTTCTCATTCTCATGAGTGGCTCATTGATTCTGGAGCCTCTTATCACATGGCCAAAAACCAAGCCATGTTTTCTTCTTTAAATGATTGTAACACCAAAAATATATATGTTGGTGATGATAGATCTCTTAATGTTGTAGGGACTGGAACTGTTCATCTAGACAATGGTCAGTTTAATGATGTATTATGTGTTCCAATCTTATCCTGCAACCTTCTATCTTTCTATCAAATAACTCATTCAGGTGAAGGTAAAATTGTTGAATTTTCACCTCATGATGTTGTAATCAAGGATCTAAAAGATCCTAAACAGATTCTAGCTACTGGTCTTGCTGATGATTCCACAAGGTTGTATAAGTTTCACAACTTTGGGTCATCCAATCTTCCCTCAGTATTTGTTGCTCATAATGATGAAGTGAGCAAACTTTGGCATGAGCGATTTGGTCACTTAAACTATCGCTCCCTTCAGCATCTATGTAAAGAAAATATGGTGACAGGTCTTCCTATGGTATCTTGCAGAGATGGTGTTTGTTCCGGATGTGTACTCGGAAAACATCATCGGGACAGTTTTGACAAACATGCCTCTTGGCACGCCTCAGCCCCTTTACAGCTTGTGCACAGTGATTTATGTGGTCCTCTTCCTATTGCTTCATTCTCTGGCTGCAAGTACTTCTTAACTTTCATTGATGATTTCTCCAGACGCACTTGGGTATACTTCTTAAAACTCAAGAGCGAAGTATTTAACACATTTTTGGCCTTCAAAGCCTTTGTTGAAAAACAATCTGGACATCAAATTCTTAAGCTAAGAACTGATAATGGTGGAGAATATGTTAAAAACACATTCATCAACTTTTGCACCGAAAATGGAATTCAAATGCAACATACTGTTCCATACACTCCACAACAAAATGGTGTAGCTGAAAGGAAAAATCGCACCTTAAAGGAAATGGCTAATTGTATGCTGCAATCTAAAGGACTCAGTCTTAGTTTTTGGGCCGAAGCAATTAATTGTGCAAATTATATAATCAATCGCACTCCTACTAAGGTTCTAGAGAATATCACTCCAGAAGAAGCTTGGAGTTCCATTAAACCAGATGTAAGTCACTTTCGTGTGTTTGGAAGTGAAGCATGGGCCCATATTCCAGATGAAAAGCATAAAGCTTTAGAACCTAAGAGTGAGAAATGTACTTTTGTTGGATATTCTGAAGATGTAAAAGGTTATAGACTTATTCCATTTAAGTCCAAAAATGTTATCATTAGAAGAGATGTAAAATTTGATGAAAATAAATCGGCCTGCGAGCCTAGTCCGGCGGATGTGCCACCTCTTCCTATCTCTTCTACTTTTGAAAACATTTCTTCTTCAGATGATGAAAGCGAGGATGATAATCCTCCCCCACCTTCTCAGGATCCTCAACTTCCAAGATGGGTCCGTGCTACTCGGGATGCAGCAGGTGATCTTGCCGGTGATCCTACAGATCAGCGACGTACACGTTCTCAGTTTGAAAGAGCCTCTTCTTTACTGGCTCAAGCTCCAGTAAATCATGATCCTGACACTTTTGCAGAAGCTTCAGGCCATCCACATTGGGAAGCAGCTATGAATGAAGAATATCATTCATTTTGACAAATGATACATGGGATCTTGTTCCTCTACCAAAGGGACGCAAACTTGTAAGATGTAAATGGGTTTACAGAACCAAGTATGGACCAGATGGGAAAATTGATAAACATAAAGCTCGTCTTGTTGCTAAGGGCTTTTCACAGGTTGAAGGCATTGACTACACTGAAACCTTCTCCCCTGTTGCCAAAATGAACTCTATCCGCCTTGTTCTTTCCCTTGCTGCCTCTTTAAAATGGGAAGTCCATCAGATGGATGTTAAATCTGCCTTCTTGCATGGGGACTTGAAGGAAGAAATCTATATGGAACAACCCATTGGCTTCATACAAACAGACTCCAGCCTTGTTTGTCGACTCAAGAAATCCCTTTATGGTCTCAAGCAAGCTCCTCGGGCTTGGTATGCCAAAATGGATAGCTTTCTTTTAGAATCTGGCTTTTCTAGGTGTCATTCTGACAATACTGTCTACACCAAGAAAGTGGGCAACTCTCTTATCATCCTTGTTCTTTATGTTGATGATCTTATCCTTACTGGTAGTGATCCCAACCTTATAAACCATGTGAAGTCTAGCCTCAAAAAGAAATTTGAAATGACAGACTTAGGACACTTACACTATTTTCTCGGTCTTCAAGTCTTGCAATCCAAGGAGGGTATTTCCCTTTCCCAGTCCAAGTATGCTTGTGATATTCTTCGTCATTTTCACATGGAAGACTGTAAGCCAGCCCCTTCTCCCTTTCAGTCTGGAGTCAAACTTTCAGTCTCTTGTACTTCTCCTGAAGTTGATGCTACCTTATACCGTCAACTTGTAGGAAAACTCTTGTACTTAACCCATACTCGTCCTGATCTTTCCTTTGCTGTTGGCCTTGTTGCTCGTTTTATGCAAAACCCCCGTGAAAGTCATTGGAAAGCAGCTAAAAGAATACTTCGTTATGTTCGAGGTACAGTACAGTTTGGGATTCATTACAGTGCCAAAGCAGCTCTTCTATTAGTTGGTTTCACTGATTTTGATTGGGCTGGTGACCCTGATGATCGGAAGTCTACTGCCCGTTATGTCTTCACTCTTGGTTCAGGACCTATTACATGGGCTTGTAAGAAACAGGCTGCCATTTCTCTTTCGTCAGCAGAAGCAGAGTATCGTGGTGCCGTGGAAGCTAGTAAGGAAGCCTTGTGGCTTCGTCAGATCCTATCAGAGTTTGGCTTTGAGCAGCAACATCCAACCACACTTTGGTGTGATAATCAAAGTGCCATTCAGCTATGCAAAGATCCAGTCCAGCATCAGCGCAGCAAACACATTGAACTACACATGCACTTCATTAGAAAGCTCATTCATGACCATGTTCTTGAAATGCAATATTGTTCAACAGATGATCAGGTTGCAGACATCTTCACAAAGGCTCTCACAGAGGCGAAGTTCACTAAACTTCGATATATTCTTGGAGTTCAGGAAGTTGTCACTAAGGGGGGATAGGCTCTAGTGCCTCCTTCCTTCTCCTATTGTGTCATATTTGTAAATCCTTCAATCCTATCCCAAGTTGTTCTTAAGGGGGGATGTTAGGATATTCCGACACATAGGATATAGTTAAGTTCAACTTGGTCTAGTATAGAGTTAGGTATAGAGTTAGGTAAAGTGTCTTTCTTTACCGTTGTACATTTTGTAACTTACAATCCGACGGTCACGATATGTAGTGATCCGACGGTTCACTCTCACCTCGGTATTATCGACACTTGATCCGTGGCTTGACACCCGATTGGTCCATGAGTTCTATTTAAAGCGCATGGAGGGTCATTGTTCGGGTAATCCGTGCATGAGAGAAGCTTATGTAAATTTTCATTCTTTGATTAATAAATTGCCTGTAGTACCCACGTTGGGACAGGCCGTGGACTGTTTCCCTCTTTGAGGGTTTTAACCACGTCAAAAATACTGGTGTATTGATCTGTGATCTGGTTGTGAGCGGTGTCCTTTTGGTATTCTTTCTGAGGAACTTACCCTGTAAATTTCTACAGTAAGATCTCATCATCATCATGTCTCCAACAATGCAACTTTGAATAATCATCCATGTATCCAGCCAACAATCCTCATCCATATATGTGCCAAGAACAATAAAGACTCCATGCAAACACCATTAGAGAATCAACCACAAATCTGATCTAAGAACCATGTGAACAACTCATAACCATAGCAAGATGAATCATAAGCATTGTCATCATAATGCCAACAATGCATTAAGAACATATGCTCCCCCTAAACTGGTGCCATCTGTCAGATCTGATCATGCATATCAATAAGAAGAGTCAGCCCATAAATGCCTTAAGACAGGTACGCAGTTTTTCTTTATCTGCCCTGCGTAGCCACGCACTTCACCTTCTGCTCCCCTGCGTATACCCACAGAGAGCCTTCTGCTGCAACGCGTACCCACGCACTGCTTCTTCAATCGCGCTGCGTACTGTTACAGTAGGTACGCACCCAGAGACACTATCGCGCCGCGTACTGTTACTGTAGCCACGCACTCACAAATACTATCGCGCCGCGTACTTTTACTGTGCTTCCGCACCTGAACCTCTGTCGCACTGCGTACCCACGCAGTTCTGCTTCTTCTGCTCTGCGTACCCACGCAGTTCTCCTTCTTCTGCTCTGCGTACCCACGCACCTGCACTGTTAACCACCTGCATACCTCTGATTAGGGCCGAATTGGCAGTCCACCAGTGTGCCACAATTAGTCAGATGCCCAGATCTGATCTTGTGCTCGAGAGATCATACTTCATAGATCAACTTTACTTTCCCTACTGCCTTTCTTAAAACAATCATATACACGATTGTGCAGTATCCAACTCGCGTATATATGCGACTTCCCTTTATGGAGTTTGCATATGAGATTCAGGATACTGAAGTTTTGTACTTTCAGCTCCCTCTGATTCTGGTATGTCTGTACACTGTGCTGTGCCACCTTTTTCTGACTGTACTTCCTTTTTCCTCCATATCTTCAAGCGTGATGATGACATTTTCTCCTTTTGATATGGTGCCCACACTTTGTTCCTGCATTCCTTAGCTATATGTCCAAGCTTGTTACATGCATAACATCTTACATGTTTCATATTCCTCCTGTAACAATCAGCAGCTTTGTGACCAAACATATTGCAAGCAAAGCAATATCCATAAAAGTACCTTGATTGAGATGACTTGTCTGCGTAATGGTCTTGAACTCTTCTTCTTCTACATCTAGCTGCAACATGTCCAAGATTATGACATAAAAAACATTCAACATTATTCATAGGAGGAGTAAAGGATTTTCTTTGAGGAATCTCTTTCCTTGGTTGATGATGAGATTGATCTTTCATTTCTTCGTTGATCACTTTAGATTTCTCTTTAGAATTCCTTGCCTCACCTTGTGAACTAGATTCACCTTCAACAGATTCATGGAAACCAAGACCAGTCTTTATAGCAGGAGACCTTTGACTACTAAGAATATCATCCAAGACTTTAGAGCTATCTTGAAATCGTAAAAGCTTATCCTTTTCTTCTATTTTACCTTTCAAGATATTTACCTCAACCTGAAGCTGCCTTTTCAAATCTTCTTCAGCTTTTCTTCCTTCTTCCATTTGTTCCCTTAGTTTGAGAATCTCCTTTTCTTGTTCTTCATTCAGATCCTGCTGCATTTGACGAACTTGGAAGGCACATTCCAGCTGGGATTTTAAGCTGATGACTTCGTTGTCTTGTTTTTCAATTGCTTGATGTAGATCTTCATTCTGCTTCTTTGATTCTTCAAGATCTCCCTTTAGTGAGAGGATTGTAGCTTCAAGAGTTTCATAGTAGCTGGATCTATCTTTGAGTTTCTTGATGGCTGTGCTTCTTTCGTTGACTTCTTTTCTTAATGATGTCACTTCATGCTGCAATTTTTGACATTGGTCTTCCTTGTCCTTGAGTAGTTTTCTTACCTTGTTTCCTTCTTCTAGTTGGGCCTTTAGTTTGGTAGCTTCTTCTTTGAAGTCACATTCCCTTTTGTTCAATAGATCTTGTTGATCTCTAATTTTTTCTGTCAGCCTTTTAAATTCTGCCTCTATTTGATATCTTTCTTGTTCACCCATAAGAGAAAGTTCAGTAGTTTCACTATCACTTCCATCTCTTTCACAAGGAAATATAGCTGGAACATCAGAGGATAACACATTCATACCTGATAATGATTCTGAATCTGATTCTGAATCTGAAGAGCTTCTTATGCCTAATCCCCAATCGATTCTCCCACTGTCATAGTTCTTCTGAGATGCCTTCTTTTTCTTAGGTGCTTTCTTCTTAAGCTTCTTTCCCATTGTTCCACGGATCTCCTTCAAGCGATCAAGCTTCTATCAAAGGACCTGCTCTGATACCAATTGTTGGAAATAATACTGAGAGGGGGGGTGAATCAGTATTATCACATTAATAAAACTTTTTCATTTCCATAATCAGATTCATATATGCTACTTCCACAACTTCTTATGATTAAGTTAATTGATCTTCAACCAGTGCATTAGAACATTATCAATCATATTATCAGTTAACAGATGCAGTAACATGGAATAGATCATCACACATAAGGCACACACATGAACAACATGATATAAGGTGGAAACCCAATGCGGGAGAAAACCACCTGCTGAAGTCATCTCAATCTTCTTCTTAATAAGAAAATCCTTTTACAATGTTTGTACTGGTGCAGTCTTATACCAGTACGGGAGCTACAACCCCCTTTGCTCTTGTACTAGCCGATCCATTTACTAGTACGCAGGCTTCTACCTGCTACAATGCTCCAAAGATTTCCTTTAGCTCTTGTACTAGCTTAGATACTAGTACGTAGGTGCCGACCTACAATCTTCTCTCCTCCAGGTACCACGTTTCAGACTGGATACACTGAAGCACAACACATAATCTGAAAGGCCACATTTCATCCAATTTTCATACTGGACTCAACAACAACATAAATAAGCTTCTGAATCACTCAAGCACTAGATCCATACATATACAAGTGAGTCATCAACCAGATCTAGTCCATCAGATCACATGAAGATAAGTCATTATGAACCCGATCCATTCATCTATAAAAACTGAAACATACTCTATCACTTCTCAGAATACTGTCATAATATCAGAAACCAGACATCACTTCAAAACCCAGAACACAGCAATGATAAACATGGATAGCTAAATATATTTCAAGAGAAGTACGCAGCTTCACCCATGTAATGCCTGCGTACAAGTACGCACTGCGCCTTCTGTGGCGCTGCGCACCTCCGCAGCTGCGCCTTCTGTGGCGCCGTGCACCTCCGCAGCTGCGCCTTCTGTGGCGCCGCGCACCTCCGCAGCTACGCCTTCTGTGGCGCCGCGTACCTCCGCAGCTGCGCCTTCTGTGGCGCCGCGCACCTCCGTAGCTGCGCCTTCTGTGGCGCCTCGTACCTCCGCAGCTGCGCCTTCTGTGGCGCCTCGTACCTCCGTAGCTGCGCCTTCTGTGGCGCCGCGTACCTCCGCAGCTGCGCCTTCTGTGGCGCCGCTTACCTCCGCAGCTGCAGTGCTTCTGCACCTGCGTATCTCCGCGCTTTTCTTTCACTGCACTTGCGTACCTGCGGGTATAGGTAATTTCAAGACTTCAAGAATAACCCAGACTGTCAGATCTATAGATCTGATCATGCGCCGAAGTGATCTCAACCCATCAGTAGATTCGCCTTATTTAAATCTAGACATTACTCCAAGAGATCATAGTATTTCAGATCTAGCTCTCATAAGATGTTCAACCCAAAAACATACTCAAGCCAAATGATCTCCTTTGCTTTATATAGGCAAGCTCTTCCTCAAATCATGGATCAATACCACGAGCCAAAACCATAATAACACAATACCGTCGGCTAAATACCAAGGGTTAAACATAAGAAACCCCACGTGTGCTTTTCTCTACCTTGAAGTAAGTGAACTGGGGGTACGCACCTCCTGAACGGGATAACTGCGGGTATGTACACACTTTATGTAACACCGGCCTGCGTGTACGCACCTTCTGTAAGGTGTACCTGCGTACCCCTTATTTTCTTCAATATTTGATAGCTGATCATCAATCTCTGCTGCTGACTTGAAGTACTGTGATCTATCACCTGAATGGGTTGCCATCAAGGACAACACTTTAGCCATAATGCCAACAATCTCCCCCTTTGGACTTGATGGCAAAACTTACTTGTGAATTGTCATTTGATCCCTTTGTGCTGTCCGGTAATCCATGCACTCTGTCACATCTGATATTCTTTCTGTAGATTCATCTGAATGTATACAAGTGAGATGATCTTCTATGAGAGGGTTGCCATCAAGTACAACACATGCATCATAATGCCAACATTGGAGGCATAATGTTGTGACTTTATTAGAGATTCAAGTGTTTGATAAATGATTGTTGTAGGTGTTGGTTATAGCACTGTAATCATGGATTGTGTGTTGACTACTTCTTCATGCTAGTTGTAGCACTACGAGTGTTGATCATATTTTGTTTTCTTTCTTATACAAGTGGGTGTTGGGTGTAGCACTGTGATTGAATGACTATGTATTGATTGTAATATTGCCTTCATTTACATGATACATTTCATAAATGTGAAAACTATAAACTATAAAACTGGTGGATGCTTGTGCGTTAAATGGTTTTTCACTGACCTTTTGAGAATACATACACCATTGATAATTGCCTTTGGTGAAGAGGTTGAACTTAATGGCTATTAAAGGCCTTGGAAAGAAGTATAATATTTAAAAAATTTATAATGCTGACTGAAAAAAAGGGTTGATATTAATTTAAAGGTTGATTTTTAAATTGATAATAATATTCTTGGTCAAGAAGTTGATATTGAGTTAATGTAGAAAGTCTAGTAAAAGGATAATCTTTTAAATTAGGGAAAGTGTGATTGTAATTTAGCTAGTATATGCATGAGCATGTGGAATTTTGATTTTTGAAAAAATCCTAATTGTGCTTTGGATCTTGAAACACGTGGCTGATGAGAAATTTGGAGATGTGTGAATAGCTGCAAGGTTTATGTTGGGCATAGCATTGCGAAATGGAAGATGGTATACTTATTTATATTATTTCCTTAATGAACTATTAGTTGAGTGTGTGTGGCAGGAAATAACAAGACCTGGTGGCAGTAAAAGGAAGCATGTATCATGGCATGGTGTAGTAGGATATGGACCAATTCAACCAAGTTAGAGAAAGTAGGAAGTCCTTCGAAAGGAAAAGAACCTTCAGGAATTTGAAGGTTGAGCTAAAGGAATTGAGAGTTGACCTCACAGATGTGAAGGTTGATGTTAGGTCCCTAGACTACTAGTGTAACCCATTTTTGTCATTAGTACAACCCCCTTATTATATTGTTGTGCCCATGTAGTCTCCATATTGTTATTTTTGTGCCTCATAGAAGCCCACTATTGTTATTATTGTGCCGTTACATTATTATTGTTATGTCGGCTCTGATTTATTATAACCCCTTAGACTCCTATATGTATAAATGAGGTCTTGTCATTTGTATCATCCAAGAATTGTTCATTTGTGTAATGTAAAGGAGGTTGCCCCCTCGAAGAGGCTGAATTCTAAGGCGTTGATCTATATTTTCTATCTTTTGGTGAGTTGGTTTCATAATAGTTGAGATTAAAAGTTGTAGGGAAGAGAATCGAAGGCTTGTTAGGAGCCAAGAGGATCAAGCAAACTTGAATTCCATACTGAGATAAACCTTGTACCTCCTTCAAGGGCTTTTGTAGTACACTCCTAGTCTTCGAGATGTGGATAAAAGTCCTGCTGATAAGGCATAGAACAAGCCCTGTGAGTCTGATAAGAAAAATAAGCCCATCTCATATTGGTCCTATGAGGAGGAACATTTGAGAAGGAATTGTCCCCACAGTGAGGAAAAGGAGCACAACCCCTACAAGCCTTAGGGACATGAATCTGTAATGAAAGTGTCAAAAAAGAGGAGGGGGCATCCCCTCATGCTTTGTAATATATGGATCCATATATTGAAAAGGATTCCCCTACGAGTTACTTAAAGGGAATTGAGACTTCAACGTTGTTGAGAACCTTGGGGAAAGTTTCAGACTAAAATATATATATTTACGTATTTATGTATGTAAAAATAAATGACACGCTGAACATTGAGACTCATGGGAATCGAGTCAAATTTTTGGGACTTCTCTATTTTAATGCTTACGGGCTATGTTTTTAGTCAGTTGGCTTCATGGATTGCTTATTTCCTTGATTGTTAACTTGCACATGGCCATGCTATTTTGTTTGGAATTTTATGATTGCTATTGTTAATTCCATTCTTGTATTTATTTCCCTTCGTTTCTTTTTTAATTTTCCTTACAACTTTCATGCTTGGGATCTTAGGAAAAATTCATTGGATATGGAAGAGAAGCCACAAAGCTCTGGGTAGAGAGTCAAGGAGGTCCAACACATCAATAAAGAGCATGAACAAAAAAATGGGAAAGGCTAGGCTTGAGTGATGGGTTAGGAAAGACTATTGTTGGTGTATGTTGGAGCATCACTCCTAAATATGACATCAAGAAGAAACAAAACTAAGTACATGCTAAAAAATATTTGTCTGAATGATGACATTACATGTAGTTCTCTAAAAATATGGTTTTATTTACCATATGTTAATGTGATAGGTCCATGACCAAGCAGGTAGAGACGGATGACAACCAAGAAGGTTGGTTGAGTCCATGGGGAATAATGGACAGTGAAATGGAAACCATGAAAATGGCACGAAGGAGGTTGTCTTGACCTTAATTTAATTACATATGTAATATGTGATATGTTCATGATCCTTCCAATATATATGAATGCTCTTGTGACTGCTAGGTGTGCCAAGTGTACATTATATTATGCCTCATGTATGTGTATATGTGTCATGTAATGTGTTGGGACAGATAGGTGTGGTATTTTCTGGGCCCGTGTGCTATGTAAAAGAATTGACTTGAGGGTGGAATTATCAACCTCTATATTCCCTTGTTGATTTGAGGGTGGAGTCATAAAACTATAGATTACCTTGAGGGTGGAGGTATCAATCTATGGATTCCCTTGATAATTTGAGGGCGGAGGCATAAGCCTCTAGATTGTAGAGAAATCAATGTAGTTGTAGATTAGGTTTGATTCCTCTTACTTGAAAATTACTTGTGAGTATTTGTTGGCCTTTTATTATTTTGTTATGTCTTTATTCATCAAGTAATTACCAAAACATAAAATGCGTGAAGATCACACGAACACAAGATATAGGCTCCAAGCCAAGGAAAAATCCCCACAAGGGGGAGAAACCTAGTCAAAAATTCTCTTCTTATAGAATTAGATCAAAGTGAGACATCCAAGACCCAAAGACCAAGACCAAGACCTCCTCAAGCACCAAGTCAACCTTCCTTCAAACCCTTCCTTTAGCAAGTCAAAGTTTTGAAAGTCCACAATGATCAAATCTGCTCCTACTCAAAATTTTGGCCTTGCAACTCAAAATTTCAGCCCATTCAACTCAAACCTGAAATTTGGCCTTGCAATTTTTGGTCTTGTAGTTTGTACAATTTCCCCAGAAACTCGTACGGGTGAACTAGGTCAATTTAAAAAATCAGATTTTTCTTTTCTTCTTTTCTTTTCTCCTTCTTCCTTTGCCTTCACACTTCTTCTCTTCTTCTCTTTCTTGGATATTGAACTGATCTATTGAGTGAGCTAATGAGGAGAAAGTATCCTTCTATATATGCCCTTTTCATGTGGTCGAATAGGCCTCTCTAGGCCGACTTGGTTTTGGGGGCCACAATGACTCTTCTAGACTTAAACATAATATTTTCTTTTGATTACACTGATTGCCCGAAAGGGACTTTGGCTCATGAAATTTTTTATTATTGACTCAATAAAACCTAGAAGCATGAAGAACATGCTTATCTAGAAAAATAATAACAATAATAAAAAATAAAAAATAAAAACTTTTTCTTCTTTTGCTTTTTACAAGAAATGTACATTGATATAAATACAAAGATAATAATGAAGAAAGAAACTACTTACAATTTTCAACACTCCCTCTTAACTAGGGAGGTATTCATAATTCTATAAGGTAAAAGAATACTCAAATTAAAATATTATCATAAGAAGAGTCTGATTGATAAGCCAACCTCAAAAATATAACAAGGCCTTGGCTAACAATCTCTAACTCTCAACTAGATTAGAGCACAATGTTGAGAGGCATACACATGGACACCGCCACCACCTCTAAAGGCACATACCCCATCCATATGTTCACCAGGTATGTCCTTTTAGGACTATGCTTATCTTGTATTTCTAATCCTAAAAGAATATCAATCCTTTTCAACTACTCTTTTCTTGGATGCCCTACCACATCTTCAAAGAGAATCAGTTTCAGATGCTTATCCAATCCTCTATTCTCCCTATCACTTCCTTCACTCAGACTTATGATTACTAATCCTAGTCTAGTGCATGACACATCGAGAATATGGTTTCCCTCATCGCTCTCTCTCAACTAGGGAGGAGATGTCTACAAGTCCAAACTTGCTTCTTAGGTACTCCAACATCTTATTCATAAGAGACTTCAACAATATATCTGCTACTTTTTCATCTGTGGAGATGTATTGTGGCTTCACAACACCATCCCAAACAAAACTTCAAATAAAGTGATACTTATTATTTATATGATTCATCCTGGCATGAAACAATAGACCCTCCATCAATTTTTACCAACTCTGATTGTCACGCTTTATAATGGTAGGGTCTAACGGTCATTCAAACAAATATGATAGCAACTTCCTAAGCCAAAAAAATTCTCTACTAACTTCACTTGATGCAATATACTCTGCTTCAACAATATTGAATGCAATTTAATATTGATTCCTTATCATTTAAGATACCATAGAAGATCCCAAGCTAAAACATCCACTAGTATTGCTCCTTCCATTTGTTTCATTGCCTCCCCAACCTGAATATGTATATCCCAATAATTGTATTTCATTATCTGCATATTTTACACAACAATATATGGTTCCATGAAGATATCTCAAAATATGTTTTTCTATTATCTAAGGATTGTGTCTTCTCTCCATTAGAAATTGACTAAAAACATTTACAACATAACATATATCAGGCTGGTTTTACAAGATACATTAAGGAGCCAATCATTTGTTAGTAGTGTGTAGGATCAATAGGGATTGGTTCTAAAATTCTAAACTTCTTCAAATTAGTAATCATTAGGGTTGTCATTGGTTTGTTTTCCATCATGTTTGGTGTGTGTTATATTCTTTCCATGACTAGTCACAAGGGGGGCACAACCCCCCTTGTTGGGGGGCTTCAAGGGAGCGGTAGCCCCCCTACACAGGGTTTCTCCCATAAAGTTGTTTTGGACCCTATATTAGGTGGGCGAACCTACCTATGGTTTTGTGCATGGGGTTTTCCCATGGTTTTGGGCATTATGGTTTTCTTCCCATGCTATTTTGTAGATTCGGTCAAGGGAACTATGGTTATGTTCTAATACAGGGTTAATGGAATAGGGTTTATGAATGCTTTAACATGTATATATATGTATTGTAAGATTGAAAGGAACATAATTTAAAATCAATCTGGTAGTCGCAGTTTTGGATCCAGGGGAAATATTTGTGTATTTGTTTTATATTCTTGTCATTTTTTATTTTCTGTTTCTACATGTAATTTCTGAATAGGGTTAAAACCTACACATCATGCCAACTTCTACAATATCTTGATAACATATTTTTATTGACCAATATATATTTCACCTGGTTTCTTCCATACCTCCAATCCTAAGTAGTAGTGCATAAGCCCATGATCCTTCATGTAAAATCTACCTACCAATTGCTTCTTTCATTATTGGATATGATGTTCTACACCTATAATAAGTAAGTCATCAACATATAAAAGTATGGTTACAGGTTCATTTTTAACCACCTTGATGTAGATATTAGGGTCTATAGAACTTTTAACAAAACCAAATCTTAGGAGATATGCATCCATCCTTGCATACCATGCTCTAGGGGCTTGTTTTAAGACATATAGAGCCTTCTTTAATATGCAGACATGTGTATTCTTATTATGGACTTCGAATCCCTCAAGTTGCTCAATGTAAACTTCTTCATCAATTGTCCCATTCAAAAAAGTTGTTTTAACATCCATTTTATGAATGTTCCATCTCATAGTAGCAGCCAAAGAAATAAGTGATATGATGGTAGTGTACCTAGTTGTTGGAGAAAATGCTTCTTCATAATCAATTCCTCCTTTTTGAGAAAAGTCTCTTTCCACAAATATTTCTTTATACTTGTCAATGCTTCCATCAACTTCATGCTTGATTTTGTATATCCATTTGGAAGTGACAACATATTTGTCCTTAGGTCTAGGAACAAATTCCTAGACATCATTTTTTATTATACTCTAGTACTCTTCTTGCATTGCATTTCTCCATTCTTGATGTTCGAATTCCTTCTCATACGTGGTAGGTTCTGCTTCAATGAGTTTTGTTATGTAAGCTTCATATCCTGAATATATTTTAGGCTTCTTGTTTTCTTTGAAACTTCCCTTTGTTGTTTCATGTCCTTCGTCTTCTTGTATAATTGTCCTTAACCAAGCAGGCCTCTTACGAGTTTCTGGAATGATGATCTGCTACATAGGTTCACTCAGACCTTCAACTTCTTCAAGATTAGTAGTAGGTTCTTGAGGATTGTCATGCCTTGAGATTTATTCAAAGATGGGTTCTTCTTCTTCATAAAATTCAATAGGAATGTCTTTGGACTTTTTGTATGCAATTTTTTCGTCAATGATAACATCTCTACTTACTTCAATTCTTCGATCTTCCTTGAAGTAGACTATATAATATTTTTATGAAGTAATATAACCAACAAATATGACTTTTATACGTACAAGATCCAATTTCTTTCTTTTGTCTTTGGGAATGTGAATACATATGGGACATCCAAATATTTGAAGATGATCAACATTTGGTTTCTTTTATGTGAAGGCTTCTTCCGGGGTCATGTCATTAAGAATGTTATGAGGGCTTTGATTTTGTATATATATGGTTGTTACAACTACTTCTTCCCATAATAATTTAGCCAGGTCTTTGTCATATAGCATGGATCTAACACATTCTTCAATTGATTAGTTCTTCCTTTCAACCACACCATTTTGTTGAGGATTGTGGGGAACTATTAGCTTCCTATTAATTCCCGCTTCCATGTGAAAATCCACAAGTTCTTTGGAAGTGCATGTTAGGATATTCTGACACATAGGAAATAGTTAAGTAGAACTTGGTCTAGTATAGAGTTAGGTAAAGTATGTTTCTTTACTATGTACATTTTGTAACTTACAATCCGACGGTCACGATATGTAGTGATTCGACGATTCATTCTCTCCTCTGTATTACCGACACTTGATCCATGGCTTAACACTCGATTGGTCCATGATCTCTATTTAAAGAGCATGGAGGGTCATTTGTAGGTTAACTGTTCATTAGAGAAGCTTATGTAAAATTTAATTCTTTTATTAATAAATTGCCTGAAGTGGCCGCGTTGGCTTAGGCCGTGGACTGTTTCCCTCTTCGAGGGTTTTAACCACATCAAAATACTGGTGTATTGATCTGTGATCTGTGTGTGAGCGGTGTGTTCTGTCTGAGGAACTTACCTTGTAAATTCCTACATGGTATCAGAGCTATTTGAGGGCCGCGTCCGTTGGTGATCCAAATCTGAAGCCGGTAGAACTGCATCTGACTGTCGTTTCCTAGATCTACTATTTTTGACTACTTTCGGGCTGAGAGGACTGCTCTATTGTGTTAGGAGCATCTGTTCCAGTGAGGAACCCCTTTCGTTTCACGCGAAAAGGTTTTCGGTAGCCCTAGATACGTCATTTTTAAGATCTGGAGGTATACAGTGTTTATTTGCAGTTTACAGTTATTTTCTCTCTGTTTATTTCGGTTTCGGTTTATTTAGCTTTTTGTTTTTTTATTACTGGATCTATACCTTTCATTTCTGCGTATGCTCTTTGCCCCACAACTCTGTGCGATCTGGGCAAATCAGAAACAAAAAGGAAGGATTTTTCTCATGCGTATGCTCTTTTCCTCTGTGCCTTAGTGTGATCTCGGAAAATCAGAAACATTGAGAAAAATATTTAGTTTCCGGCTAAAGCTAACTTCGAGCCGTAAGGTTTGTTTTCTTTTGTATGTCCATGTTGGGTTTTGTGTTTTTTGTTTTGTAGGGAAAAAGAGCTTTCTCAAGCAAGCACGCAACCCAAAGCTTCAGTGACTAAAAAAAATCACCCCCCCCCCCTCTCTCTCTCTCTCTCTCTCTCAAACTTTTAGTTTAGCTCACTTGGTCCAAAGCTAATTTATGAGAGTAGAGGTCTTGAGTTCAAGTCTCCTTTTTGTGGGGGTGGATTTTTCATTTCCGCACATTCCCGCACTTCGTCGGCATCTTCATCAACTTTTCTTCAAAAAGCCATAACTTCTTCATTCGGAAGCCGTTTTCAGAGCCTTTTTTTTGAACCAGCCTAATTTTTCGAGATATTTCCATTGGAACACTTAGTTTCAACATCTATAGCTTAAGTTTCTATTAAAATGGAAATTCCATTCCAAGTTATTCTTGACAGTACCAACTACTTCCAATGGTGGTCCTACATTGTGGAATTACTTAGAAGTAAAGGTCTCTACAGAATAGCTTCAGGCCAAGAAACCAAACCAAAAGATGAAGATAAGGCAGCTAAATGGGAAAATAGGCAAGATCAAGCACGTGGGTTGATAGGGATGTCTATTTCTCTAGATCTTAGATTCCATATTGCAGAACTTGATACTCCTGAAGAAGCAATGAAATAGATCACTAAAGTTTTTGGAATTAAAAATGAACTTAAAGCCCATCAACTTGAAAATGAGTTTCTTACATTGGACCCTAATTTTTCTTGCATTGAAGAATTTTTGTCCAAGTTCAAGACCCGTAGACTTCTCTTGGAAGGTGTTAAGGTTAAGAAAGAAGATAGTAGCATTATCTACTCCATTCTTACTAAGTTGGGACCAGCCTATTCTATGTTTGTTTCCACCTTCCATTCTACAAGAGTAGCCTTCATTTCTCAAGGACAAGCCTACAAGTCCCCTTCCTTTGATTCCTTTTGTGATTCTTTAATAAGAGAACAAGAAAAACTCTTACACCTTGGTCTTCTTCATCTTGGAAACTCTTCTAAGAAAGCGTTAGCCGCCCAGCAGCAACCAAATTCAAAGAATCCTAAGAAGTTGTATCCTAAAAGGAATGGTCCTAAACCAAACAAGGGTCCTAAGCAATTTTAGCCTCAAAATGAAAAATCATTTCAACAAAATGATAAGACAAATAAAAACAAAGGGAAGAAGATTGATAGATATTGCAACTTTTGTAATCGAGATGGCCACTTAGAATCCAAATGCTTTAAGAAGATGGAAGCCTTGGAAGTAGCAATGAAGAAGCATAATATCCATTTGGAGCACTCTTCAACTTCAACTTCATCTTCAGGAATGGCACTTTCTGCATGTGGTTGTCAAGCATCTTGGTCTGGCTATGCACTAAATGTATCTTCTTCTTCTCATTCTCATGAGCGGCTCATTGATTCTGGTGCTTCTTATCACATGGCCAAAAACAAAGCCATGTTTTCTTCTTTAAATGATTGTAACACCAAAAATATATATGTTGGTGATGATAGATCTCTTAGTGTTGTAGGGATTGGAACTGTTCATATAAACAATGGTCAATTTAATGATGTATTATGTGTTCTAACCTTATCCTGCAACCTTCTATCTGTATATCAGATAACTCATTCAGGTGAAGGTAAAATCGTTGAATTTTCACCTCACGATGTTGTAATTAAGGACCAAAGAGATCCTAGACAGATTTTAGCTACTGGCATTGTTGATGATTCTACAAGGTTGTATAAGTTTCACAACTTTGGGTCATCAAATCTTCCCTCAGTATTTGTTTCTCATAACGATGAAGTGAGCAAACTTTGGCATGAGCGATTTGGTCACTTAAACTATCGCTCCCTTCAGAATCTATGTAAAGAAAATATGGTGACAGGTCTTCCAATGGTATCTTGCAGAGATGGTGTTTGTTCTAGATGTGTACTCGGAAAACATCATTGGGATAGTTTTGAAAAACGTGCCTCTTGGCACGCCTCAGCCCCTTTACAGCTCGTGCATAGTGATTTATGTGGTCCACTTCCAGTTGTTTCATTCTCTGGCTACAAGTATTTCTTAACTTTCATTGATGATTTCTCCAGACGCACTTAGGTATACTTCTTAAAACTCAAGAGTGAAGTATTTAACATGTTCTTGGCCTTTAAGGCCTTTGTTGAAAAACAATCTGTACATCAAATTCTTAAGCTAAGATCTGATAATGGCGGAGAATATGTTAACAACAAATTCATCAACTTTTGCACTGAGAATGGAATTCAAATGCAACATACTGTTCCATATACTCCACAACAAAATGGTGTAGCTGAAAGCAAGAATCACACCTTAAAGGAAATGGCTAATTGTATGTTTAAATCTAAAGTACTTAGTCTTAATTATTGGGCAGAAGCAATTAACTGTGCAAACTACATAATAAATCACACTCCTACTAAGGTTTTAAAGAATATCACTCCAGAAGAAGCATGGAGCTCAATTAAACCAGATGTAAGTCACTTTCGTGTTTTTGGAAGTGAAGCATGGGCCCATATTCCAGATGAGAAACATAAAGCTTTAGAACCTAAGAGTGAAAAATGTATTTTTGTTGGATATTCTGAAGATGTCAAAGGATATAGACTTATTCCAATTAAGTCCAAAAATGTTATCATTAGAAGAGATGTAAAGTTTGCTGAAAATATATTAGCCTACGAGCCTAGTTCGACGGATGTGCCATCTCTCCTTATCTCTTCTACTTTTGAAAATATTTCTTCTTCAGATGATGAAAGCGAGGATGAAAATCCTCCCCCACCTTCTCAGGATCCTCCTTCAGCTCCTCAGCTTCCAAAATGGGTCCGTGCTACTCGGGATGTAGCGGGTGATCTTGCCGGTGATCCTACAGATCAGCGACGTACTCGTTCTTAGTTTGATAGAGCCTCTTCTTTACTGGCTCAAGCTTCAGTGAATTATGATCCTGACACCTTTGTAAAAGCTTCAGGCCATCCAGATTGGGAAGCAACTATGAATGAAGAATATCATTCATTATTGGCAAATGATACATGGGATCTTGTTCCTCTACCAAAGGGACGAAAACTTGTTAGATGCAAATGGGTTTACAGAACCAAGTATGGACCAGATGGGAAAGTTGATAAAAATAAAGCTTGTCTTGTTGCTAAGTGTTTTTCACAAGTTGAAGGCATTGACTACACTGAAACCTTCTCCCCTGTTGCCAAAATGAACTCTATCCACCTTGTTCTTTCCCTTGCTACCTCTTTCAAATGGGAAGTCCATTAGATGGATGTTAAATCTGCCTTCTTGCATGGGGACTTTCATGAAGAAATCTATATGGAACAACCTATTGGCTTTATACAAACAGACTCCAGCCTTGTATGTCGGCTTAAGAAATCCCTTTATGGTCTCAAGCAAGCTCCTCGAGCTTGGTATGCCAAAATGGATAACTTTCTTTTAGAAAATGGCTCTTCTAGGTGTCATTTCGACAATACTGTCTACACCAAGAAAGTGGGAAAGTCCCTTATCATTCTTGTTCTTTATGTTGATGATCTTATCCTGACTGGTAGTGATCCCAACCTTATAAACCATGTGAAGTCTAGCCTTAAAAGAAAGTTTGAAATGACAGACTTAGGACACTTACATTATTTTCTTGGTCTTCAAGTCTTGCAATCCAAGGAAGGTATTTCCCTTTCCCAGTACAAGTATGCCTGTGATATTCTCCACCATTTTCACATGGAAGATTGTAAGCTAGCCCCTTCTCCCTTTCAGTCTGGAGTCAAACTTTCAGTCACTTGTACTTCTTCTGAAGTTGATGCTACCTTATACTGTCAACTTGTAGGAAAACTTTTGTATCTAACCCATATTTGTCCTGACATTTCCTTTGTTGTTGGCCTTGTTGCTCGGTTTATGAAAAACCCACATGAAAGTCATTGGAAAGTAGCTAAAATAATACTTCGTTATGTTCGAGGTACAGTTCAGTTTGGGATTCATTACAGTGCTGAAGCAGCTCCTCTATTGGTTGGTTTCACTGATTTCGATTGGGCTGGTGACCCTGATGATCGGAAGTCTACTGCAGGTTATGTGTTCACTCTTGGTTTAGGACCTATTACATGGGCTTGCAAGAAACAAGGTGCCATTTCTCTTTCTTCAGCAGAAGCAGAATATCGTGGTGTCGTAGAAGCTAGTAAAGAAGCCTTGTGGCTTCGTCAGATCCTGTCAGAGTTTGGCTTTCAGCAGCAACATCCGACTACACTTTGGTGTGATAATCAAAGTGCCATTCAACTATGCAAAGATCCAGTCCAACATCAGCGCAACAAACACATTGAACTGCACATGCACTTCATCAGAAAGCTCATCCACGACCATGTTCTTGAAGTGCAATATTGTTCAACAGATGATCAAGTTGCAGACATATTTACAAAGGCTCTCACAGAGGCGAAGTTCACTAAACTTTGATTTATGGTTGGAGTTCAGGAAGTTGTCACTAAGTGGGGATAGGCTCTAGTGCCTCCTTCCTTCTCCTATTGTGTCATATTTGTAAACCCTTCAATCCTATCCCAAGTTGTTCTTAAGGGGGGATGTTAGGATATTCCGACACATAGGAAATAGTTAAGTAGAACTTGGTCTAGTATAGAGTTAGGTAAAGTGTGTTTCTTTACTATGTACATTTTGTAACTTACAATCCGATGGTCACGATATGTAGTGATTCGACGGTTCATTCTCTCCTCGGTATTACCGACACTTGATCCGTGGCTTAACACCCGATTGGTCCATGATCTCTATTTAAAGAGCATGGAGGGTCATTTGTAGGTTAACTGTTCATGAGAGAAGCTTATGTAAAATTTCATTATTTTATTAATAAATTGCCTGAAGTGGCCGTGTTGGCTCAGGCCATGGACTGTTTCCCTGTTTGAGGGTTTTAACCACGTAAAAATATTGGTGTATTGATCTGTGATCTGTGTGTGAGTGGTGTCCTTTGGTGTTCTGTCTGAGGAACTTACTCTGTAAATTCCTACAGTGCATTCTCCACCACTATCAGATATTACGGTTTTTATCTCTCATTCTATTAGATTTTCTACTTTTGCCTTGAACTCTTGAAATTTATTAAACACTTGATCCTTAGACTTGAGAAGGTATATCCATGTATTCCTAGATTTACCATCAATGAATGTTACATATTAATTATGACCTACAATGGAATTTTCTTCCATAGGTCCACAAACATCGGAATGTATGAGATCCAAAATCTCCTTGCACCAAGTGTTACTGCTTGCAAAAGGTTTCTTCACATTCTTTATAAGAGAAAATCTCTTATAGAATCCATATTATTCCTTTATTTTGGGGATACCAATAAACATATGATTTAAAGATGGAAATATATTTTAATGAAGGTGACCATACCTTCTATGCCATAGCTCACAGGGGTTAAAATCTAGATGTACTAAATCTTGAGGAAGAGGTGTTAGAAGCCTACATAAACTCCCCTCATAAATCCGAATAGTTTTAACATGTTTAATACTTGAACCCCTACACCATACAATAAATTTTCCATCAACAAAATAAACCATATCACCTTTATCTTCCAAACAAGAAATAGAAAGAAACTTTTTCTTCAAAATTGGAACAAAGAGTATATTGTTGTGATGAATGCTTCCACAATTTTCAACTCCAAAGAAGTAAATCCAATTCCTTTGACTGAGTAGATTTTCTTGTCCCCAAGTTCAACTAAGTAAGAAGAGCTTTCTTTTGATAAGGTTTGGATTTGAGTTCATTCTTTTATCATATGTCCTGAAGCACCACTGTCAATTACCCGTATAATGTCATCTTCAAAAGTACCTGTGAGGGCTGAATAGATACCTCCTTCCATGATTTCTCTTGATATTTTTAGAATAACTTTATGATGAAACTTCTGATAGTTTTAAGGATACCCTTAAGAGTCTTGATACCTTTCTTCATGTAGCTTTCCATTTAGGAGGGAGAGAGAGATACCTACTGTTAGGTAAACTTGACTCAGGATAGAGTCAAAGTTGACCAGGTTAAACAGTGATGGTTTTGGGGCACATGGTATTGTGCACCCATAGTATTCTGCCCGTGGTATTATATGTAATGGTGCTTATAAAAGGCTAGAAGGACTTCATTGTAATGCAAGACCTGGAGGTGAGCGGTGAAGGCTCACTTGGTTGGATTGGCCAGGGTTTTGGCCAAGGATAATGAAATTTCATTATGGTTGGGTTTTCCCAGATAAAATTATGTGTTTATATGTTTATGGTTGTTTCTGGTTATTTTTATATTTATTCCTCTCAGTAATTATTTATGTTATGCTGTAAATTTCTTAACAACTTTCCTAACATCTGGTATCAGAGCCAGATATTGGCTTCAAAGGGATTCTTTGATTCCAGGGGTTATAGTGCCTGATGAGATCAATGAAGTCGTTTTACAGATTTGGGTCTGAAAATAATGGTGGAAAAATCGTACACAAAAGAACCTCGAGGAGAATGTGTGGAAGATAGTGCTGTAACTGCCAGGGATCCTAGTGCATTTGCGATATTTACCGATTTGGAACATGCTGACGAATTGTTTGGGATTCATGCGGCTATTTAAAGAAGGTTGAGAGATACTTTTGGTCAGCAGAAGAAAATTGTTCATGTAGCTTCGAAAATTGTTCGTTTTCTGCTACGTGAGGCCACTGGTGCTGGAATTTACGAGGTTCTCGTTGGGCTCGCAGTTGGAGCGGTTTGATAGAAGTTTTTGAGATAAGGTTTGGATTTGAGTTCATTCTCTTATCATATGTCTTGAAGAACCACTGTCAATTACCCGTATAATGTCATCTTCAAAAGTACCTGCGAGAGTTGAATAGAGACCTCCTTCCATGATTTCTCTTGATATTTTTAGGATAACTTTATGATGCAACTTCTGATAGTTTTAAGGATACCCTTAAGAGTCTTGATACCTTTCTTCATGTAGCTTTCCATTTAGGAGGGAGAGAGCGATACCTACTTCAAGAGAGGCTTTCAACAAGAGTGCCAAAAAAGGTGCGATCTTCAGACTTCCTTCCTTGACCTTAGCTCTGATACAATGCTGAGAAATCAATGTAGTTGTAGATTAGGATTTATTCTTATTACTTGATAATTACTTGTGAGTATTTGTTGGCCTTTTATTACTTTATTATGTCTTTCTTCATCAAGAAATTACCAAAACATAAAATGCATGAAGATCACAAGAACATAAGATATAGTCTCCACACTAGGGAAACAAATCCTAAAGGGGGAAAACCCAGTCAAATCTTCTCTTCTTATAGAATCATATCAAAGTGAGACATAGAAGACCCAAACACCAAGAACAAGACCTCTTCAAGACCAAGTAAACCCTCCTTAAAACCGTTCCTTTAGCAAGTCAAAGTTACCAAAGACAACAATGATCAAATTTGTTCCTACTCAAAATTTGTGCCCTGCAAATCATAATTTTAGCCCCTTCAACTCATATATGAAATTCAACTTTGAAATTTTTGGTCCTATAGTTCAAACAATTTCCCCATAAAACCGCATGTGTGAACTAGGTCAAGTAAAAAAAGCATATTTTTCTTTTCTTGTTTGATTTTCTCCTTCTTCCTTGCCCTTCACACTTCTTCTCTTCTTCTCTTGCTTGGATATTGAACTTGTTGAGTGAGTGAGCTAATGAGGGAAGTCTCCTCCTATATACCCTTTCCATGTGGTTGAATAGGCTTCTCTAGGTCGACTTCATTTAGAAGGTTCGACTTGGACTTGGGGGTCACGATGACTCTTCTAGACTAAAAACTAATGTTTTCTTTTGATTACAAATTGCTCAAAAGGGACTTCTATTGACACGAAAAAATTTCTTATTGACTCAAGAAACCTTGGAAGCATGAAGAACATGCTTATCTAAAATAATAATACTAATAATAATAATAATAATAATACTAATAATTTTTCCTTTTTCTTCTTTTGATTTTTACAAGAAATATACATTGATGTAAGTACAAAGATAATTATGAAGACTGAACCTAGTTACAATTTTCAACATGGATTCCCTTGAGGGTGGAATTATTAACCTCTCGATTCCCTTGCTAATTTAAGGGTGGAGGCATAATATTTTGTATTCCCTTGAGGGTGGAGGTATCAACCTCTAGATTCCCTTGTTGATTTGAGGGTGTAGGCATAAGCCTCTGGATTCTCTTGTTGTTGATTAAGGGTGGAGGCATAAGCCTCTGGATTCCCTCATCGGTCATTGAGGGTGGAGGTATAAGCCTTTGGATTCCCTTGTTGTTGATTTGAGGTTGGAGGCATAAGCCTCTGGATTCCCTTGTTGTTGATTGAGGGTGGAGGCATAATCATCTGGATTCCTTTGTTACTAATTTTAGGGTGGAGGCATAAGCCTATGGATTCCCTTGTTGCTGATTTGAGGGTGAAAGCATAATACTCTAGATTCCCTTGTTTCCGATTTGAGGGTGGAGGCATAAGCCTCTGGATTTCCTTGTTGCTAATTTTAGGGTGAAGACATAATCCTCTAGATTCCCTTGTTGTTGATTGAGGGTGGAGGCTTAAACCTCTAGATTCCCTTGTTTTTGATTGAGGGTGGAGACATAAGCCTCTAGATTCCCTTGTTGCCAATTGAGGGTGGAGGCATAAGCTTACGGATTCCCTTGTTTCTGATTGAGGGTGGAGGCATAAGCCTTTGGAGACCTTTGTTTCTAATTGAGGGTGGAGGCATAAGCCTTTGGATTCCCTTGTTATGATTTGAGGGTGGAGGCATAAGCCTTTGGATTCCCTTGTTGTTGATTTGAGGGTGGAGGCATAAGTCTCTAGATTCCCTTGTTGTTGATTGAGGGTGGAGGCATAAGCCTTTTTATTCCCTTGTCGGTGATTGAGGGTGGAGGTGTAAGTCTCTAGATTCCCTTGTTGTTGATTGAGGGTGGAGGCATTAGCCTTTTTATTCCCTTGTCGGTGATTGAGGGTGGAGGAATAAGCCTCTGGATTCCCTTGTTGTTGATTAAGGGTGGAGGTATAAGACTAGATTCATTTTTTTTGAAAAAGGGTGGATGTGGGACACCTCTGGAGTCCATTGATAGACTAATGGACAATGCAAGAGGTATAATTTAAATCATTGCAATTTATTTATGATGAATCTCATGAGAGATTGTATGTCATGTTACAGGAAAGCATGGGAATCACCCAGTCTGGGTGAATGGAGCAGCCTGCAAGAAAACCAAGCAGTAGCCTGATGATATCAAAGTGCACAACAAAAGCACCAGACAGACTACAAGGATCCACAAAAAGTGGTTAATTCAAGGAAAACATTTCATGTCTCCTATATATACCCTTTTCATGTGGTTGAATAGGCCTATCTAGGCCAACTTCTTTTAGAAGGGGCGACTTGGCCTTGGCGGTCATAATGACTCTTCTAGACCAAAAGATAATATTTTCTTTTGATTACAAATTGCTCGAAAGGGATTTTGATTAGCATGGATTTTTTTCTTATTTAGTCAAGAAACCCTAGAAGCATGAAGAACACGCTTATCTAGAATAATAATAATTGTTTTTTGTTTTTTTACAATAAATATACTTTGATATAAGTACAAAGATAATTATAAAGACTTAACCTAGTTACAATTTTCAACATGGATTCCCTTGAGGGTGGAGGCATAAGCTTTTGGATTCCCTTGAGGGTGGTGGTATCAACCTCTATATTCTCTTGTTGATTTGAGGGTGGAGGCATAAGCCTCTAAATTGTCTTGTTGTTCATTGAGGGTGGAGGCATGAGCTTATGGATTCCCTTGTTGCTCATTGAGTGAGGAGGTCTAAGCCTCTCGATTCCCTTGTTGTTGATTTGAGAGTGGAGGCATAACCCTTTGGATTCCCTTGTTGTTGATTGAGGGTGGAGGCATAAGAATTTGGATTCCTTTGTTACTAATTTGAGGGTGGAAGCATAAGCCGCTAGATTCCCTTGTTGATGATTTGAGGGTGGAGGCATAAGCCTTTGGGTTTCCTTGTTGTTTATTTTAGGGTGGAGGCATAAGCCTCTGGATTCCCTTGTTGCTACTTTGAGGGTGGAGGCATTAGCCTCTATATTCCCTTGTTTCTAATTGAGGGTGGAAGGATAAGCCTATGGATCCCCTTGTTACTGATTGAGGGTGGAAGTATAAGCCTATGGATCCCCTTGCTGTTTATTTGAGGGTGGAGGCATAAGCCTTTGGATTCCATTATTGCTAATTGAGGGTGGAGGCATAAGCCTCTGGATTCCCTTGTTGTTGATTGAGGGTGGAAGTGGGACACCTCTAGAATCCCTTAATAGACTAATGAACAAGAAGTGAGGTATAATTTAAATCATTGCAATTTATTTATGATTAATATCATGAGAGATTGTATGCCATGTTGCAGGAAAGCATGGGAATTACCTAGTTTGGGTGAATGGAAATGCTTGCAGGAAAAATAAGTAGCATCTTGACGATATCAGAGTGCACAACAAAAGCACCAGACAGACTACAAGGAGCCAAAAAAAGTAGCTAATTCAAGGAAAAAATTTCATGTCTATTTAGTTGTTGAGCAAGCAACTTGTGCGTGTGTGTGTGTGTCTATATATATATATATATCTATATATATATATATATCTATATCTATATATCTATATATATATATATATATATATATATATATATATATATATATATATATAATGTGATTGTAATTGAGCTAGATTTCATAGTGATTATGACAGGACTAAGCATGTTTTGCACTATGTTCAAGATTAGAACACCGACGATAGTGTTCCTCCAAGTGGGAGGGGATTGTGACAACCCGTTTGGGAAAACCCCCCTTTACAAACATCGTAATTATTTCATGTATTTTGATTTTAAATTAAAAGGCTTGAGAATTGGGACATGGATTCCAAATTTTGAGGAATGATATTGCTTTGGATTTGAAGGAACCTTGACTAGTTTCATGAAAACCATTAAAGGTTGGAAGGTGTGCCTTGAAAGGACTATCTTTTATAAATTAATTAAGAAGTAAAGAAGGATAGAAGATGCCATACTTGCCTTAGATGAATCCACAAGGAAAATAGGACAAAATTTTAAGAAGGATGGGTTGCACTAGCAATGGGGATAGTTGAGGTCAACCAACATGATAGTGGGGCAAGGAGCTTACACAACAACATCCCCACCACCACTGAGAAATAAGAACCGTTGTGATTGAGAGGAGAAGTCATGGGTGACAAGAGTGTTTGATCACAAGGAAGGAACTAGAAGGAGGTATCAGGAATTCCATTATAGGGGGAGGAATGCATTGGAAATGGGAGAATTCGTATGTCGTGAGGATCATTCTACACACACAGAGAACAACATTAAACACAATACAACAAAGAAATAATCTTGGGGAAAAATAAAATGGAAATATTTCCTCAGGCACAGGTTTGCAGAAGCATTGGTTGCATTACAGAGGAGGAAAGAAAGCATAACATAAGAGTAAAAGAGCACATAGCTCTGTCTTTCTACCAAAAGGAAAGGAGTAGAGTAAAAATTGAGTTGAGCATTGGGAGGTGGAAGAATATCTTCTAGGCGGGGAAATTATTTTATGAATTCCTTGTAAGATTGGAGGATGGAGAAGGCTTTCTCTAGATTCCCATGACAACTTGGGTAGAGGCATGCTCCTTGGATTTCGGTAAGGAGATTTATTTATCGTTCCATTTTTTCTTGTTTATTGGCTTTTACAATGGATTCTAGATTTATTAGATTGGGTGGAACCACTGTGTGAAGAATTTGTTGAGGGTGGAGGTGATAAAGCTCTAGATTCCCTCATTCAATTTTGGATGGAGGTGAACCTTTGGATTCCCTGCTTTAGCCTATAATGGTAGAGCCACATTTTCTTATTGAATTAGTTGAAGGGTTGAGGTGGTTGACCTCTATATTCCCCCATGAGATATCGATTGCAAGAAATATCTGGTGGGTGGAGGTGGATGGTCTTCTAGAGTCCCTGATTTAGTTGACGAAATTGGTTTAATCCATTAAGCACTCATCCTCAAGCTCTAGAATATGGCTCAGGGGTGACTATTATAAGAACATTTTGATTATAGTGTGTCTAAGGTTTGGTGGATATTCAAAGTCATAATCTCAGTTTATTGACTCAATATATCAAAGATAAGTGTCTGCTTATGACTCTTGTGTTCTAAATGTTTTTTGCATGTTTAATGTATTGATTATCATGGCTTGCAATGCAAAGGAATGAGATTAACCTGTCTGGTTGAACATTGTTGTTTTAAAGGAATGGATATGGAATGGTTTAAGTCTTTGTGTTGGCATAGGGCATGTATTGATATGGTTTCAATGTGTTGGTTCAATGTATGTGATATGTCATGAAGTGTGATTTTCTGTTTTCTTAAGGAAGGTTGGTTCCCTGTATATTTCTTGAGTAAATGAAAGGGATTCTTGCATGTATCCCTAGGTTTTTTCTGCTTATCGTTGGCTTGAGAGGCCTATATCTTTCTCAACTTTTATGAGCTTCAAATTTTTCTAATGGCCCATAATTAATCTAAGTAGATCTCTGTGTGTGGGTTATGTAATAAAAATGATTGGTTATTACACTTTGTTTTTAAATATTACTATTAGGAGGAATAGATTGAGATATCTCTACACACACACACATACATGTGCACACACATTTATAAAAATGTTGCATGGGTTGGACCAAGCCCTGTTGAAATATCAAGAGAGATATATGTAGCAGTAAATGTCAGGAAGGATAGTGTTTAGACATACATATATTTGTACATCTAGATATCTACGTATTTGCAAGTTGGGTTGAGGCCTTAGTAAGTTTAGGAGGGCCCATAGGGGCTTACATATGCCCCTATATGTATTTACAAACTGTGTGACCAAGGTTTTAGATAGGCACTTTATGCTTGCATTAACAGTTAAGCGTTGAGGGAAGAAAATATGCACTATACACATTAACACTTGTGCCGCGGGGGCCGGAAGTTAGCATGCAAAGAAGTGCTGAGATACACACACCTTAAACATGAAATCGACAAGAGCCATCTCCAAGCACGAAGGAGGAGAGATATAAGTCATAGAGGAGAGAAAGAATAGGCATTGTCCACATGTACCAAAGTTTTATCCCCAAATATTTAGAGGGGAGTCCCAAGGGAAACTCCCAGGATTTGTTCCTGGTGTGACTTGGCAAGTGGGGCTGATAGTTAGGCATTGGCACTTTAACATAGTGTAAAAAGACTCAAACTATTATAATGTGGAAATGTAAACTCACTATGAAACAAAGGTCCAAGCGAAACCCACATCTAGTGTGGCAGGTGATGTGGTGTTGGGACCATGCGGAATGGAAGTGAGTGACACCTAGCATGCTTGTATTGGAGCCACGTGGAAGGTGATGTCACCTCGGCATAAAGGGTTGGTGACGTCACCTTGATGATTTTTCCTTGACTATTTCCAATGGACATGGGTACAATCCCACCACAAATTAATTCCTAGGGTGATGTGGTGATGTGAAGCCCACACACACAAGCATGAACAAAAATGAGGTAATGTGATTGGTTAAACAAAGTCGAGGTGGCAGGTGGCTTCTCCATGTAACTCTAGTAGTTTAGAAACCTTTCAAATGGATATGGAACGGGAAGATGTGGCATGGTGGAGCCCACGCAAATGCCCATAGAAAATAACAGTAGAGCACATGGAAGAGGTACCACCAGGAGTCCACGTAATCTCGACAAGTTTTTCCCTGTCAGTTTTAAATGAGGGACTTCATAGGTTTCACCTGAGATTTTTTTCCTAGGGTGACATGATCATTGAGGGCCTGCACCCACATACCTTTGAATATTATATATATATCTATGTGTGTGTGTGTGTGTGTGTGTGCATGTGTGTATGTATATGTTATAGGTTGGTCCATGTGGGCCATAGTAAAGGGATTACATGAGACAAACATGAATGGGTTGAATACAGTGTGGAATTGTCATGTGGGTGATGACATGTTGCATGACGTGGTAGCCACGTGGGGACACCATGAGCACCATGTGGCAAGTCAGGAGCACATGGCACTATCTAATAGGCTAATCTTAGAAAGGCCATATCTTTTGATCCAAGAGACTCATTTGGATAAATTTTATATCATTGTAATGTCTTGATGAGAAGAAAAAAATGATGTCATCCACGTTGGGTTTTGATAAAGCTGAGAAAGGTCAAAAAAATTAGAGCCCATTTCCATAACTTGACTTTGGAGGTTGGGTCAACTTAGTAGCTACCTCCTACCTTGTTGATGCTTCAACACCCTCCAAAATTTTGCCTACACTTGAATTTTGGAGCCTATTGAGGATCTTACAATTTGTCGTTCCATAATCCATTCATGGTTGATTGATGTTTCACAAAGTGTTTCAGTATTCTTCTTGATTTTAAACTGTTAAATCACTTTTGCACACATGCTCAATATTTGATGAGTTTATGAGCACACTTCCTTTATGCTAGCATGAACAAGCATAACGTCTTCCATCAAGACAATGCATGTGCGATATTCAACTCATTTTGAAAGTCAATGCACACTTTCATTGACAGTCTCCCTCATTGTGGTTTCATTTTTACTTTTACTTCAGTGAGTTTTCTCAATTGTTGCTTTTGTGCACTTTCACTTTCACATTCACGATTATCGCTTTTACTTGTTTTCACTTTAGTAAGTGTCAATTTCATTTTATATTCGCTCTGACATGTGTCGCTTTCAAGGTTGTTCACATTTTTCAAGTGTCGTCTTATGTTTTCCTCATGTGTCACACCTTTTCACATCACCAAAGTTAGTTATGATGCCCTTTTTTGCATTAGGTAGTCTTATATATCATTAAATTATGTGCTAGATGCATTCCTACAACTTAGTGCACCTTTTTGGTCATTGTCGTCATAATTTTCATGACTTGGGTTCTAAGTGTTGTAATGTGTCGTTTCAACTGTCGCACTTAGAAATAAGTGTCACTTTTTTGTCATTTAGAGGTATGATGATTATTCATGAGTCCTGTGTATTCTTTTGGCTTGTATTGATGGTTTTATGTGTGTGAGCTAAGATAGAATCATGTCTAGATGCATTTCTCTCTTTTACTTTGTCGATCCCATACTTATCCATTTTAGAGCCCTTTTTGGTCCTTCAACCAAGTGTAAGTTATAAACTCATTAACCCTCTTACTAGGTGATGAGCACAAATTATTCATGAGCCTAATTGACATATTTTTCCTCCCATACTCATGCACTAAGTTTTTTCTAAGGTATCCTCCCCCTCAAAGTGCATTAATACTTCCTAAGGATGAGCCACCTAGCTTTCTGTTGCCTCCCTTAGTGAAAAGCACATTCCAGATGAACAAGTAGCCATTTTTGGAGAGAATTGAGCCTTCCCAAGCTTGAGCATACTATTAATAATTATTCTTCTCGAAGGTGTATGAAAATAAATCACTTAATGTTGTGGATGAAAAACAGCCCTAACAATAAAAATGGTTGTTAAATAATGTGGATATGCAACAAATGATAGAAACAAAACCTGCCAAAGCCCTGATCTATGCAAAATAAATAGTTAAACAACATGATGGAATAGTAAAATAAGTGCAAGTAACTCCAATAATCCAATGGAAACCAGATATATAAATAAGATATTTTATTAAAAAACACTCGTGAAGGGAACAAATAATGTTACCAATTCCCCTCTATGGGATGGGTTTTTGGCTATCCTCAATGTCTTAAGCTTTTGTAGAGTCTTTCTCCTCTATAATGTGTAAAACCCAGCAAAACAAAATGTTTGAGTTCAATGAGAACTCAAATGGAAAAGAAAAATGGTGTGCGACAATGATAATAATCAGAGCTACAATAGTGAGTGCAACAATGAAAATGATCAAAAGTGAAGAATGAATGTAAAACCCTTCTATTTATAACAAAATATTAGGTTATTCTTGAATAATGGGAAATAATAAAATATTATTAACCAAATTCTAGAATTAACCATTTGGAATATTTTATTATATTTGGTTGGAGGGAAAAAATATTTAAACTTTTATTTAAAAATAATAAATAAATAAATGATTTATTTATCATCTCAAGAAATATGGTTAAGGAATAATAAACAAATAATCATTATTTAAGTATTCCTAGGGGATTTAGTCAAACTTGACAAGGAATAATAACTAATTAGTGATTAATTAATTATTCCTAGAGAAAAATAAGATAATTAATGATTTATCTATTTATTTCTCATAACTGGGTCAAATATGACAAGGAATATTAGTTAAACAATGGTTTAATTAATTATTCCTAGAAGATAATTAAATAAATAGTGATTTATTTAATTATTCTTCATGGGTTTAATTATAAATGACTTAAAAAATGTGGTTTATTAAGTAATTTCTCACAGTGAAAGCAATTTTACTATGGTAAAATTGGCCCTACATGGTGTACTTCGATCCATCTAGTAAATTATGGCTAGATGATCAATTTTTGGTGATAACAGATTGCCCCCCAACGTATGAGCGTTAGGAGAAAAACGTATGACCGAAGTACGTTGTAAGGACACAATCACTAGACAACGAAGTGGAGTTAGAGAGAGAGAGACCAATGGAGTTGAAGCAACAAAGTATAGTGACAGAGGGGGTGAGATCAATGTAAGTCTCCTTTTATATTGTGGTATTGGATCTCAGTGAGGCGAGGGAGGCATACCTATACCTGCCGAGATAACTTAGTACAAAAATAATAAGGCTCCCAGGAAAATGAAGCTGAGCGATGAAGTACATACTGAATGGTACATGACATGCTGGCTTAAATGAACCAGAAAATAATACAATGTGTCTCATATACATAATACGTCTGGAAAAACATGAGCCATGACTGAATACAATAACATCTAAGTACATGAGATATAATGGCCCTTCCCTCAAAAAATGGGTGGGAGGGAGGGTAGAACAACCAAAGAAGCCATGCTGAACAAGAAAGGGCTCTACAAAACTGAATGGATCATCTGAAGGAGACATGTATGTCATGAGCGCTGCAAGTGGTAGGAACCGAACCCATCAAATCTATGGAACTGCATCTGAGGTTGTAGCATAATATGAAGGCATCCGGGCATGTGAGGGGCTACCTAAAGGGCCACCCCCTCATGAGGTCTGAAACATCTCACACACACCTGGGAATCATTGGTATAATCTGCTGCATCACTAGACCATCATGTGTATGAATTAGGACCAATTCAAAGGGAAATAATGATTCCCTTTACTTTATCCAAGGCACCGAACAAGAGTGGAAGCTGGAACCAAGATACACCGCCCTCTAGGCCGTGTATATGTCGACAAAATAGGGCCCGCCATAGGTGAGGAAATGAGGATCCTCAACTAAGGCACGGGGGAAAATAGTAATTTGACTGATGGAATAACACTAGGGAAAAAAGGAAAATGGGATTGAGGGACAAACACACGACTTCCCATGTCAGAGCATAAATTGTGTGGTTGACCTGGCAACGACTGACTTGACTCCGGAGGGGATGTGGACAGTATGACTGAAGGCCAAAATGGGCAACACAGGATGAGTGGTATGAAAAAATGGATGGAATATTGTGATATGATACAATGGGATGTGAAATAGATTCCATGGATGCAAGGGTGATTCATCGCGAATGCTCTTCAATAAGGGTGACTCGATGACGCTTCCACACAGAATAGGCTTGGTGGGGACTGTGAAGACATGAGAAAATGATGGTTACTCATGACTAAAATCAACACGTGAGATGAAAAACATTAAGGGGAGGTGGTCCCCAAAGTAAAAGTGTCGTATATGAACAAATTCGATTTTGAGAGGCAACGAAGTGACACTTCTTGGAAAAATGGCTTCCGAGTGAGGTGTCAAATCATAAAAAACTAAGAAAGACCCATTATGGTACTTGATGAAATATTTCCAATGGTGATGAAGGTTTGTCAAATCGAGCTACGATCTGGTCACAATGTGTGACATAAAAACTGTGGGTTTTCCTATAAAAGGGTGTTTTCCCTCCAATTTGAGAGGAGAAGAAGGCCCTAAATCTTGTGGAGATCGTAGCGGGACAAACTGACCATCGGAATCAAGGTTTTTGACTCTCAAGAAAGTGGCCTTACTTGTCTAAATATGGCCTTAATTATTCTTGGAATGATGGTTCCTGGTGAAGAATTAAGGGAAGAGGAAAACGAGAATGAACTACTAGAGGAGGTCTAGAATCATCCTCACCCACTAATTCAAACATGGGGACTATGTGGTAAAGGTGGTATGACATAGAGTAGAATATTTGAAGATATGGTATCAAATGTCTATGATATGCGATGTGAATATGGCTCGCCGGAGAAGCCGGTAGGTCAAACTATCCAATGAATGGGAGGATAATCGACCATACCTAGATCCAGTGGGGTCTAGGCCGAGACTAGGGTATCTAAACCCATCGACTTCACTATGGATGAAGTCTTTTGATTCCACAACATATTGGTCATGAGACTGCTATGAAAGGGAGTATGCACGATGGTGCAAATAATCCCAAGGGTAATCAGGGGTAGACATAGCTTCCAGGAAATACTCATCAGAATGGAAGATGGGCGGATGGGAGGAAGACTGACTACATGATGCAACGGTGGGACCTAGTGCATCCTCATGAGAAAGAAGGTTCACATATGCATCATCTAAAGTGGTAGATGATGAGCTAGTAGATGGAAAATATACCAATGTTGAGACCTGGGTTTCCAATGAAGGAGGTTTGATAGAAGCGCGCACAGAAACCTCAGAGAGGTTTTCCTGTGAGGAACTCAAGGATGAGGACAGGTAAAGGATGTGGATCGTGGAGTCTGTCATATCGACATCGGGGGAGGGATCATGATGGTGGTACAAGAGCCCCCCTGTTCTGGTGTACTAGTGGTATAAAATCCACAGATGGAGGAGTAGATGATCCAGTACGAGTGGCCTCGAAGTCGGGAAGCACCTGGAGGCAATAAAAAAATTCATTGAGATGAGGGAAAAAATGGGTATAATGACCATAATGATCGCACAAAGCACAAAGGTGATTTGTGCGCAATGTTTTAAGTCTTTTGGTTGAATTTGGTAAGGTAACTTGGACCTCAAGAATATTAGACTCAGGAAACGTTTCATGAACCAAAGGTTTGAGATGAGGAAGTTCAGGACAGTTATTGGTGGCATGCCCAACAACCTCACACAGAGCACACAGAGGTGTTGAATTTGGAGCTTTGGGGGTTGGAGGAGCTTGGGGAGCCTTGTCCTTAGGTTCTTTCCTCTTAGCTTTTCCCCCCTGTCTGGATGATTTTGCAACAGGAATGGGTTCCTGTTGAGGTTGCAGTGGAACTGAAGTAGCGACAGGGGTCATAGGGACCAGTTGAACTGGGATCAAAGCATGATACAATTTGATTTGACGAGGCGAAGTGTTTGCTGGGGGATCAATGTACCAGACTAGGATCCACAAATTCATATTAGGGAGAGTAAATGAAGCCATGATAGGGACAGAAAATATTCCAAGAGGAGGAAACAAAAAAGGGATCTGTCCTACTGGGTAATGTCCCAGTGGAACAACTCCTAGATGGTCAAGACTTAGAGGAGTAGTTCCTGGTGGGGACAAAGGAGAGGTACCCACAAATGGAGGAGGTCCTGGGGGGTGGATCTAGATGGATCAGTTGAGATGGTAATAGTAGGGTGATGAGGAGCTGGATGTTGACCAGAGGTACCAGACTATTTTTGAGTAGTCTGTGACGCTTGTAACATGCAAACACTCAAAGAGCTAGTCTCAGAGATGGGAGGGGGAGGACCAGGGAAAGCACCCAACATGGTGGAATCTTTGTAGACTCCAGGTGGAACACCGGTGAGAGGGGTGGAAAACTGCTTGTTGAATATCGATGAGATAATGGACTCAGGGAAGGTTAAGGATGATGGCTCATAATATGTCAACTGATCAATAGTGACAATCTTCCCTTCATGGGGGAAACACATCTTGCAGAAAACCGCAGACGCGACAGCTGACATGGTGTAAGTGTAGCTACAACCCAATAGAATGTTGTAATCTAGAGGGGCATTGATAACCTCAATGTCTATATGAATAGTCTTGTCCGCAAGAGTCACTGGGCAATTGTGATACATGCCACGAGGCTGGGAGGACTGACCGTCCCAAGCACTGACCGTCCCAAGCACGCAAAGTGATGGTCGATGGGGACAGTTCAAGTGACTTGAGTTTCTTCTAAATGGAAACAGACATCATGTAGGTGGATGCACCTGCGTCAATAATACATCGGGAGATGATGGCATTATGGATTCAAACTGGTATCTGGAAGGCAACGGATGGAGGTAATGGAGGATGTTCTGACGTATCAACAGGAAAGAAAATCAAACGATTATCTAAAGGATCTACTATGCCCAAAGAAGTTAGTAGAGATTTCTTTTGAGATGGGCACGACTGGAGCACCTCCAGTGTTGACATTGTAGTAGGTGATTGCGCCAAGTCATATACTATATTGTATGTATGGGAAACTCGGTTAGAAGCTGTGTTACGGTGTAATGGTCCTTTGGATATCATTTAGAATTGTCTCAAATTTAGGTTGAGGGATATGTAACATACCATTTTGTGTCATAAGAGGCTCAGTAAATGCTTTGGTTTTGGTCTTAATTGCGGACAAAGACGATGGCTTGTTATATTGACGCGACCGAGTTTGCAAGTTGATATCGGAGGTATTGACCTTGTCAGAATTCATCATGAGGATCTGGTAGTCACCAGGACTAGAAGGTTGGGGAGGGTGGGCTTCTTGACCTTGCTGAGGTTGAGCAACAAAAAACCCTTACTAAGGGAAAGGATTTGTGAGCATGGCAGGATTCTGAGGCGATTGCTGCATGGACAGTTGACGTATAGAAGCTACTTGGGATTCCCACATTTGATGCATCTGGGGTAAAAGGGGACACTCATGAGTATAATTTCCATGCACACCACAACATGCACAAGGCTTGTTCATACGAATAGCCTTTTTGTACTTAAGCTGGTCTCCCTGTTGTTGGTTGTTGGTGTTAGGCTAGTTCCCCTAGGGTTCATTACCTTGGTTACCCTGGTTACCCTTTTTACCCTTCCCCTTATTCATTTTCTTCTAATTTTGGGGATTGGTCGCACTCTGTTGTGCATACACTTGACCTTGGGGGCGGTGGCTTTCGGGGCTGAGGATGCATGGGAAGCTGCGGCGCTAATGCCTAGGGGGCTGGAGCGCTTGACAATGCATAGGTGTAAGATGGTGAGGGGGCAATTGTTTGGTAGACAGGTTGAGTACTATCTGGCCCTAACATCTTCTAATTTGGTTGGGTAAATGCATAAGATGTGCTTTGTCCTGAATACACGTTGCTAATAAGAGGGGGATAAGTGTTGGAGGAACTAGTGCCCCCTACGGATACCCATAACTCTACTGAGTATATGGTGAAGGATGTAAAATAGCTCCAATGATACCATCGACGACGTGAGACGCGTCCAGTGCATTGGCACCACTAGGATGAGGGAGGTCTGGTATAACTGTATAGACATAAATAGATTGAGCATAAATAAAATCATATCTCAGAGCAGTCTAGAGAGCCTCTTCCTCTGTCTAAGGAAAGTGAGATGCAACATCTTTGGCAATAGGCATTAACAGGGTCCTAAGAAACCAATTGAGGTAGAAAAAGCCTTCGAAGGGTGGAGCACGACACATGCTCCTCCTTCTACACCATCCCTGAACATGATAAAAAAGATGAGTGGTAGGGGACTGACGAAATGCAATCAAGAGCTTCATACCGGTGTCGTATTGGAGAGGTAACTGAAAGTATGAAAGCAATGCTTTAGAAAGCATCGCGAAAGTGGAATGAGAAGCATAGGGCTGGTCAATGTACCACTTTGCAGCATCTCCAGTGAGTATGCATTGGAACAACCGAAGAGAAATGGAGTCATCAGTGATGGAATTAAACGAACACCACATATGGAAGGAGTGGACTTGCTTGGTGGTGTCCTCTCCAAAGTTACCCTCAAGCTTGGGAATGTCTAAGGGAAGCTTAGTCGACATAGCTGGCCAATCAACATCGTTGTGTATAGGGTCGTTAATCAACTAGCTAAAATCTGGGAGGCTCAACCAAGCCATGAAAGGTAGCATTGGAGTGGCCGGAAAGGTTCTGCAAGACATGACTACCAGGGTAGAATAAGAGCCAACACTAGGTTGGTTTCTTGCACTTGCAGTGGGTCCTGACATGATGACAGTATGCAGTAAAGGAGGCTCAAAATTAGATGAGGAATCAAATGAACTAGAAGGAGAGTTGGTATGGGGACTTCGGGGAGGATGAACTCGAACCCTACAGGGAGGACTAATACGCCCAAGAAGAAACTGGGGATGAAGGCCTAAGAATCTCTGCAACAAACGCCTTGGTGGTGCAATGGCTCTAAGACACAAGTGACATGGAAATGGTGAAGGGAGATAAAAAATATATTTTTGTCTCTGTGTGGGGAGATAAATTAATTAAGTTATGTCTTGGATTGGTTGTGTAAACCAAGCACCCTTCGCTTAAGGTGTGCTTGTGTGTGTAAGTGTGTTTATTAATTAAGCCCAGATCGTGTTTGAAAGAAGAAAAAGATTGTTGAAATAAACTGAAATTAAAAACATAAAATTAAGAACAAATCAACTTTCTAAAACCACACCCAAACTGGGTTTTGTAAAGGTGAGCTAGTTGGTGGCAAAAAAAACTGAAAACACACAAAAAAGGCCAAAATATCTAAGTGTTGATGTGACTGGGATCAAATGACACTATGCTACTGGAAAGTGGTGTAGCAATAGAAAAAATGCAGTGAGGAAAATCACTGCAAAAGATAGGGAGATGGGTGTGAAGCCTAGGGAAAACAGTGGCAGCCTAAGGCAAAGTACCAAACAAGGTTTAAGAGGGAACTTTGGATGGAAACAACCTATCTATGAAGATCTGAAAAAGGAAGGTACAAATGTGGAAAATATGGCTGAAAGCTTTGTAGAAACTCAAAGTTCTTACTCAGCTAAACTCCTCCTATAAAGGTGGAAGCGTACTAGAAGCCCTAAGGGGCTAAATTCCACTTCAACGAGTGAAATAGAGTAGATCAAGGCCTAAGCGGGCTAAGACAGTGGTCAACCAACCCAACGGACTTCTCTCGGCAAAACCAAGAAAAATATCAGAAAAAATCCCAGAAACCCTAAAATCGCAGGTATTGACCTGTTTAGGGGGATATCACACTTTTTGGGCCAAAAAGTGCGCTTTGGACCTCTAGATTGCAGGTTTGGGGTAGAAAAGTGTGATTTCTGCTCCTCAGTTCTTGGGCGGCAAGTCTTAGAAAAATTTATCGTCTCTGTAGCGGCTGGTCGCTGTGACCTACCTAAATAACCAGGTTAGAAACTGGAGGTCACCCAGGTTTTTGAATCAGAATAAAAAATGCAGTGGAGTTGCCAATTTGTTAGTGACAATAAGAAATTCCCCAATGGAGTTGAAAATTTGTTAATAAGTATTCTTCTCGAAGGTGTACAAAAATAAATCACTTAAGGTTGTGGATGACAAACAACCCTAACAATAAAAAATGGTTGTTAAACAATGTGGATCTGTAGCAAATGATAGAAACAAAACCTGCCAAAGCCCTGATCTATGCAACAGAACTAGTTAAACAACAAAATGGAACAGTAAAATAAGCGCAAGTAACTCCAATAATCCAATGGAAACTAGATATATAAAAAATATATTTGATTAAACAACACCTGTGAAGGGAACAAATAATGTTACCAGTCCTCCTTTATGGGATGGGTTCTTGGCTATCCTCAGTGGCTTTAGCTTTTGTAGAGTCTTTCTCCTCTATAATGTGTAAAACCCAACAAACAAAATGTTTGAGCTCAATGAGAACTCAAATGAAAAAGAAAAATGGTGTGTGACAAAAATAATTAGAGCTACAACAGTGAGTGCAATAATGAAAATGATCAAAAGTGAAGAACGAATGTAAAACCCTTCTATTTATAACAAAATATTAGATAACCAAATTCTAGAATTAACCATTTGGAATATTTTATTATATTTGGTTGGAGGGATAAAGTATGTAAAATTTGATTTAGAAATAATAAATAAACAAATGATTTATTTATCATCTCAAGAAATATGGTTAAGGAATAATAAACAAATAATTATTTATTTAAGTATTCCTAGGGGATTTAGTCAAACTTGACAAGAAATAATAACTAATTAGCGATTAATTAATTATTCATAGAGAAAAATAAGATAATTAATGATTTATCTATTTATTTCTCATAACTGGGTCAAATATGACAAGGAATATTAGTTAAACAATGGTTTAATTAATTATTCCTAGAAGATAATTAAATAAATAGTGATTTATTTAATTATTCTTCATGGGTTTAATTACATGACTTAACAAATGTGGCTTATTAAGTAATTCTATCACAGTGAAAGCAATTTTACTATGGTAAAATTGGCCCTACATGGCGTACTTCGATCCATCTAGTAAATTATGGCTAGATGATCAATTTTTGGTGATAACACATACTTCGAAACAGTGAAGCGCACTTTAGAACAATGAAGAACATTTCGGAAGCATGAAGCCTTGTCTCCTCTTGAGTGCATGGCACATTCCTGAAGCCTAAATATTTTGAGTGCATGATGAACTTATGAAGTAGGAAGCCTTCCCTTAGAGTGCATGGTGCACTAACAAAGTTGGACAATTGGCATTGTTTGGATGGCCAGTGGCCTAGTGAAGGAAACTGCAAATGTGTTGGAATTGATGTCAACA
Organism: Pinus tabuliformis; assembly: GCA_031772625.1. Lineage (NCBI taxonomy): Eukaryota > Viridiplantae > Streptophyta > Pinopsida > Pinales > Pinaceae > Pinus > Pinus tabuliformis. Next base: position 776,030,168 of record CM062813.1, on the reverse strand, counting down.
ATCATGCTAGGAATATGTGTTGGGAAGTTGGAATTGCCTAACTGTTCGCAGGAGCAATGCCTAACTGTTGGAAGGAGTGTTGGCATTGATGTCAACCAGACTAGTTTGGATGCTTGTTGCAGCAGATGTTGGCAGTGATGGCTCAAAAGCATTCCTATGATAGCTGCAAGATTTAAGTAGAGAATCATCATAGAAACAGGCTTAGTGGAAAAGACATAAAATGATGATTACATTGATGGACCAGGAGGAAGTCCATGGTAGTTGCAGGCTTCATGTAGAGGATCACCTTGGTGGTTGTGATTCCAATTGTCTGGAGAGTCAAGGAGAAGAATAATGTCAGAGAGTTTGGAGCCATCTTATAGGTAGCATATGGGGTGAAAGACTACATCGAACCCTCTCCATTGGAAATTTCTCTAGAATAGATTTCCAACGATATGTGGAAGTCCAGAAATGGATTCCTGGTTCAAAAGTTATGACTTGCTAAAGTTCAAGGATTGAAGCCTTAAGAAGGAATATTGGAGGTCAGCATATCAGGCATATCGGCGATCAAAGGAGATCGTAATATCGACAATCGGAGGAAATCGACACAATGGTGTATCGACACATCGCATAATTGACGATCACAACCCCAGAGATTAACCATATCAGAAATCACATATAGAGGTCGGACATAGCGGCACATCACTTTATCAGCAGTCACAATGTCGAAGGTCCAATACATTGGAGCAGGCAACATTAGAGCTCAGAGGAGAATGGAACATCAGTGATCGCAACATCAGAACTTCTTCAGTGGTGAACCTTTAAAATGTTGCGATATTGATAAGCGTCGATAACATTAAAAGCACTGAGGAATGCTAAAGAAAAATTAACAAAGGATTTTGGTGTAAAACCAAAGGTGTGTAGACCATTTTCTCTCTCCTCTAGCAGGACACGTAGCAGCATCAGAGGTCTTTCATATCGGAGCATTGACACATCAGACATATCGGTAATCAAATTTTCTTTGTGTGAACCCTTTAAAAAGAGTTGCGATATGTTAAAACGTTGATAGCATTAAAAGCCGCCCAGAATTCCAACAGATAAATAACAAAGGAATTCATCACAAAACCAAAGGTGGGTGAGCCCTTTTATCTCTCCTATGGCAGGAAATGTCGCTGCATGTGATTGGCTTCGATAAGGAAACATGATAGCATATGATTGGATCTGACAAGGACACATGACATCATTTGATTGGATCTAATAAGGGACAAGTGGTAGCTGACATTAGCATGATGTGGCGGTATGGAAGGACACGTGGTAGGTAGTTTTTGTGTTTTGAGGGGGCCTATTGGGCCATATATAGGTGAAACATGTCACCACTTAGGAAGCGTCACCTAGTAGTGATGACATCATATCAGAAGTCGGTGATCGAAGGATTGAGGACGTTGACACTTTATAACAGTTGGATATTGAAAAATGCTGATAAGGGGGCTCCGATGTGTTAGTGCATGGTCAAGAGGAAACTAATAGAAACAAGGGCACAAAGTCTTAACAAAGGTAAAAGGCCCTTGATAGAATTCTAAAGGACTTAGCACCTTAAGGCTAAGCCTCTGGTCACCACACCCAGTCCTATGATGAAATATGCGATAAGGAGCTAAGCATAAGGGGCTAAAGCCCAATATCAGAATATTGAAATATTGTAACATATTCTTTATAGAGTTACGAAATGTTTGGGCTCCGATATAGCACTGTGATGTAAAAGCTCTGATAAGGCTGTACAAAGAGTTAAAGGTGTATGAGTCGGTAGTTAAAGAGTAAATGAGGCAGAGGAGTTGGTCGTTGGAATAAATGACAACTGTCAAAGATATCTGAGACAAGGAAACAAGGACAATGGTTTGTAGAGAAGCCATGTTGAAGTACTTTGAAACCATGAATAAGCATGGAGAGCCTCAGTGATGGGAGATTTGAAAATAGAGAGGATTGTGCCTGGTTGGAGTATGTAGGTGGATTGAGATTTCATTCTCAGTATGGAGAAACAGTCAAAGTGCCCATTCTCATGGTTAATGAAGTGGAAAATGCAACAACAACATGGAAGAGCCATGTCGATGTACAATTTGCAGTATGGACACATGATAATGTGGTAACATCAATTAGGGGGACAACAGAGTAAAAAAACCCAAGAGCTCAGATGAGAAAAGTGGGGGGCGAAGAAACATAGTGGCCAGAGAGCTAAGTGGAAAATTCTATGTGTTAGTGCTATGCTATGTTAGGCTGAGTAAGAGCCTATTCTGTAGAGAGAGAGGTCAAGGGATCCTATGCAGATGTAAAGTGACCCTGAGAGAAGTGCTCTATGCGTAAGGCCGAAAGTTTCCTGTGCACTGTGTGAGAAAGGCCAAAGTTTCCTGTGCACTGTGAGTAAAGGTGGAAGTTGCCTATGCTGTGAGAAAGGCTGAGTGTGCGTTGTGGAGAACATAAGGTCGAGAATTGTGTGTGCCTTCGAGAGAAAAAGGCTGAGAGTTTATGTATGATGATGAAGAGCAGAGGGGACAAAGATGCATGGATGGTGATGAGTGACTGTTGTTGAGCAGATCAGTGGGTTGTTACAAAGTGTGCAGAGTGAGTAGAGAACGAAATTGTTATCAGGCAAAGTGGCTACCAAATTACAGATAACATTCAATTATTATTTGTTTGTGGGTTGGTTCTTGCATATAGGAAGTTGGTGCTTCCATTCTCTAGTGGCTTCTTGAGAAGGCTTGGGGGTTGGTGCCTCCTGCAAGTTGGTGCTTGCAAAAGTCCAAGGAGATGGAAATTGGTTCTTGCAACAAACCATGAGGTCGGTGCCTCACATGGTGCATCTGGTAAGCTAGACAGGTGTCTACAAATAGAGGGAGTTGGTGCTTCTTGCTAGCTAGTGCTAGCAAATAATCAAATGGAGTTGGTGCTTCCTGTGGGTGGGTGCTCACAAAAAATATTAATGTAATAGAGTAGGTGCTCTTATTTTACATCAATAACAACAAAAATCTTGGTGGTTTTTTCCGGAAAGGGTTTCCACGTGAAAAACCTTGTGTCTCATGTGTATGATGCTCATCATGTGTATGCTTGTATGTTGATTTCATTTTACTGCTATATTACATGTTGTTGCTCATTATATGGATGGTTGCCAAGTTTGAATAAGAAAAGTAAATTGGCATAAAAAGTTTAAAATTAGCCTTAATACTGATTCAACCCCCCTCTCAGTATTATCATTGTTTCCAACACAAAGCACAATGTCTTAAGGCACAAGGTGAACTCATGAAACATGAAGCCTTCATCCTTCCCTTTGAGCACATGGCACACTCTCGAAGCCTGAAGCCTTTGAGCGCATGGTGCACTCTTGAAGCATGAAGCCTTCATACTTATTTTGAAGAGTGCATGGCACAATGACGAAGCCTGAAGCCTTCATTTGAGCACACTCCTTTCACTTGAAGAACTGCATATTCCTAGTTCCTTGATGAGTTTGACTGTGCCCTCCTAATCAAGCCTTCTTCTTTTAACCCTCTCACAAGCATATCACGAGCTAATCATTTCGTGAGTTAGGTAATCATAAAATAGATGTTTTTAAGACTAATTTTTCTTTGTCATGGATGATTTTCATTGGCAGGATTACCTTCCTAGCATGACAAGGTAATGCTAAAATAAGATAGAAAGAAGGAATCATAAAGAAACAACTACGGAGAAGAAGAACAAATGAGAGCTATCATGGGGACATGAAGCAGATCATGGACCAAGACTGAAAGAAGACATTTCATAACGACTCGAAGGATTTTGGTATTGATCAAAGACCCTTTGGAGGGTGAAGATATGAAACAAAGCATATATTTCATGAAGATGAAGCATAGATAATATCTACCATCAAGAATGCAAGATGAAGCAACAAGGAAGACAACTTGGCATTCCCACCTCATCATGAGATCCATGTCATCATTGTTGAGTTGTAACTTGTACAAGTGTCATCATAATGGTCAATACATGTCCATGTATCATGCCACATCATCACGTGGAATGCAATGATGTTTATTCAAGGAAAAGGACAAAATGTAATGTGTGGAAGTCCAAGAGTCATATGTGGAATATGAAAAGTCACATAGCCATATATGGACAAGAGTTGTATAGAAGTCTAAAAGTCATACAAAGAAGTCCAAAAGACATTTAGAAGTTCAAGATTTGTTCAGAAGTCCAAAGGACATATTAAAAATCCAAGAGTCATGAGGATATGAAATGTCATTCCTCTTGTTATAAAAGTAACCTAATAAATCAAGCAAAGGAATTTTGGAGGCTTAGGCTTTGGAGAGCTAGTCTTGGCTTCTCTACTTGGCATAAAAGAGAAAACTATTCTTTGGATAAGCAAGAAGTGACTTAATGTTCCACTACTGGAACTAGTGCCTCATCATTGTAACTGTGTACTTGGATCTTTCACCTAATTTAAATTCAATGAGCCAATGCATATTCATGCATTTATCACAAATTTTTTAGGACTACTCTTGGGATGTTTACAGTATATGTTGTGTTCATATGTATTGGAGAAATTGAACTATTTCATTGGATTTGGTACTTATCTTGTTGAATGTGTGTTGTATTCGATTTGCAATCATTATGTGAACTATTTTTTAATGAATATTTTTATGCTCTTGTGTGTCTCTCTTAGATTAGTACTATTACTTCCTTCTAGAGACTCACTTTTTGTCTCTCGCTCGTGAAGGTATCCTTTTACACATTGTAATTGGTGTTTCACAATGTTAACTTTCTTTTTTATTCAAGGTTTATGTTGATAATATTTTATGTTAACCTTTGAAACCAAGATGAACTTTTGTGTTATGGTGGTTGGGCCGATACTTCAGATGGGGTCTCCTAATCCAAACTATATGAGGTGTAATTGGAAATTCACATCAGGGAGACCCCCTACATGTTGACAGTATCCAACACTGTCAAGATTTTAGAGCTAGAAGGAGGGCCAAATGACAAGTTGTGCCCATTGAGTTTGTTTTGAATATCTTATCTTAAATTCTCTTTCCAAAATAATAATCCCAGGATGTTTTTATAAGCAGCTTGATTTTACCCTCCCTGCGGAAATCATTCATGACTTGTCTCAATTCAAATTTGATGGCGAGAGTGAACTTACTGTCCTTGGACACTTATTTCAATTTATGCATTTTTCTCTCTCTAATGGAATTCATTGTAAATATTCCATGGCTAGGTTTTTCACCCTCACATTTGAAGGTAGAGTTAAGAAATGGTGCCATATGTTACCTGTTGCTTCTATCCATTAACTCAAGAAACTTGTTAAGGAGCTTCATGAAGCCTTTGATAGGTATGATTATCAAGGTGTATGTGATAGAATTGATTTACTTAGAATGGAATCTGGTGAATCTGCAAAGGATTTCTTAATCGATTTCTTCACCTTTATGTGAATTTCCCAAGGGAGTTATTGATTCAAATTTCATTATGGAAAAATTTCAAAATTTTATTCTACTCTCTTTGAGATCTTTTGAATTTGAACCCCCAGATGATTCTCTCTCCCAAACCTTTTATAACCATGGGATACCTCAATCTTCTAAGGAGGAACCTTTTATTCATTTTGTTCCTTTCCCTCCTTTTCCAGTACCAATTTGGGTGCCCCCTTGTGATGATTTTAAAGTTGGGAAATATGAAAATCAAACTGTTGATCTTTCCATTCAACCTCCATCCAATTTTTATGATCCACATACTACTAAATAAAACTTGGAATGGTTCAGTAATTGTATGGAGCCCAAAATGAAAGTTGATCCCTTTGGTTTTCAAGATCATATAAATGTACATAAGTCCAATATTGAATCTAATCCAAATGAAAACTTGATTGTCTCTGCAGATAATATGAAACCTCTACTACTTATGTTCCATGATTCCTTTTTTCATGAACTACTTATTTCAACTATAACTCATAATGATGTTCAACCCATTTTTTCAAGTAGTAATGAAGAATGAGGTAGTTGTATTTCACATGTAGAGGAGAAAATCGTTGAAGGTATGCCTTATCTTTCCACCCTCTTTCAAGATGATAATCTTTCCTTTTTGGTTGATCTTTGATCTTCTAACCTTGATAACCTTTCAAATGACTCTGAACCTAGCATCTGATTTGAGACTTTGGATAACCCTCACCATGAAATCCTAGCTTCCATTAACACATATGGCAGTGAACATTCAAGTATATTAAATGATATATTCTCTTCTTATAAGGGCTTGGATTTTCAAGGTATTGATTTAGAATTTGTTTCTCACAGTTTACAATCTCCATTTGTGAATTGGGATGTTCTTTTAATTCATAATGATCCTAAATCCTCTTTAATTCATACATCCTTGGATGCCAAATATGAAGTGGTAAATTGTAAGGTTTTTTAATATTTGGAAGATCCTGGTCAATCTAAGTGTCATGTTGGTATGCCTATCTTTTACCATTATATTGATGACAATGATGTTGATCTATTGTTCTTTCAAGTTCAATATTATTTAAGTACAACTGCTTCTCCTCCTCTCGAGTCTTTCAATATTTATTTGTCACTAACAAATTATTCATTATACCCATATATGTTTGATAAGTTTGCCACACCAGCAGAACCCCTAAACCCTTTGGATATTTATCCATCTGATCATGGTTGCAATCAGGTGAAGTATGGCATGATACTATAATCAAAGGTTGAAAAGTTTGAATCTATTATTCATGATCTATTCAACTATAAATATTTTGTAAGTAAGGAGGAAGATGTTCCTACTTCATCTAATCAAGGGAATTCTTTGATCAATGTGTTTAAATTCTCTATCCATCAAGAATATGATGTGTTTAATCTTACATCCGATCTAATCAGTGGCATTAACAATTTTTTTATTGATACATTAAATGATAGTGGTGCATGTCTACCTGTTGATTTTTCTAAGCCTCCCAAATTTGCTGACTCACCATTAGAAGATTCTAAGACCTGTCAGGAAGTTGAGGCACTTCAGCCCCTGCTAATGGTTATGTCAGGTCCTCACATTCCTCTTGAGATCTCTGAACTAAGTTGGATCCATATTTTCACTCATAATTATTTCCTTAACATTCTTCCACTATATGTGAGTTTACCCTTAAAGGACATTCGACATTTCCAAATTAATATTACTGATGATCAAGATAGACTTTTTGATCAGATAAAGGATTCTTGTTTGGTTAATCCCTTTTCATGTGAATCCCTTGTATTATACTAAGGGTTGCAAAGAACATATTTCACGGATCTCCACAACTTCAAAGCCTATCATTTTGATTATCAAGATAAAGGTAATTTTGTGTTGAAGGATTCCTCTATGTTAGAACCTTCCGAATCCAATTACCTTCTCATCTCTCTTGTGTATGTTTTGAAGTCAATTATCTTCCTTACGCAATTTTGCTGCTTGAGTGTGTGCAAATGTTTTAATCATTCAGCATACCAAAACCCTCGTGTTGATACAAACACTAGGTTTTATTTTACATATGTTTCTAATTTTTTGTCAACTTAGTATCCTAATTGGTGTCTTGGTTCTATGATGTCAACAATTGTTAGTACCCTAAGATTTCATGTTGATGGTCTAGCTTGTAATTGGACACAAAGGGAACCAATAGAGAATCGAGAACCTTGTATGTTAATCGACCAATATGTTCATTATACCAAAGATTATCTTTGTGGTTTGAATGTTTTAACTAAGAATTTATCTCCTCATCAGTATCAGGGTATTCAAAGTGGCTGTTATGAATATTGAGATCCAATCACTGAATGATTATAGAAATCTTACCTAGCAAGCTCTATTGCAAATAATAAGTTTCAATCCTTTTTAATGTTTGCAAGAACTAAGAGCTTAGATGAATGTGTATTCAAAAGCAGTCTGCAAGGTTTGTGTAATCAAAATTTCAAAGAACAAGGTAAAGTTTGAAACTGGCTCAAACTAGTTGGTATACCATGTCCTTTTGGTAATAAGTCAGACCTTCAGTTAGTTGTGCAACTTTTCAAAGTTCTTATCTTTTCTATTGCACATTGTTTTATATTGCTTTTAATTGCTTGTGTATTTGTGGTTGCAGGTTGGGAAAAATGATGGATACATTGGAAATTTCATTACAATTAGCCTTGAATTTCTAGATAATTAGGTTAGGAGTAGGCTTAGTTGCATTTAGTTTCCCTTGCATTGCATCCACCCTTTATCCTGCTCTCCATCGAATCTCTGCATTTGCATTATAGGAAGTTTTAGTCTAAAAGTGCCCATGAAATATTCATGTCATTTCCATGTCGAAATATGTAAACCAATCAAAATCATTTAAATTTAAAAAGAGGTACATTTAAATATTTTGGAGGGAAAATGACAAAAACTACTTTTTTTAATTGTATTTTTGGCTTATCTTCTTATGGGTTTGTTGAAATTTCAAGTACAGACACTTGTTGGATGCATAATTAAATTCCACATCCAACGAATACCCATTATGAATACTTTTGAGAAGACCCACATTGATAAAAACTAAAGATACATTAAAAAAGAGTGTTGAAAAAACCTTTTTAATATATCTTAAATTTTTATCAATGTGGTTCTTCTCAAAAGTATGCATAATGGGTACTCGTTAGATGTAGAATGAAATTCCACATCCAATGAATGTATACACTTCAAATTTCAGTAAAATTAAAAGGAGATATGCCAAAAATATAATTAAAAAGGTAGTTTTCTTCTTCAATCCCTCCAAAATTTATAACTCTTATTTTATTATTATTTCATTAGGAGGCCACTTTTAGGTTGAAATTGCCTCTAATTTATGTTTTCTTATTGTATATTTTGCATGTTGTTCTATTTTCAGCCTTCATTTGCTTTGTTCTTCAGTTTTGATTTGTTGTCTGGTCATGTATTTTCCTTTTGTACTTTGCATGAAAGATGCTCTTGTTTGGCTCAAAACACAATGTGGCACAACTTGAAAAGACAAATTGTGAGGATGAACAATGTTTGGCTAATCTATTACCTCTTCTCTATCTCGGGCTTACATATATTTAAAGTCAATGATGTCTGAATGGAAAATACAATCCACTCAAATAGAAATCCTTTGGTTGAACTATAAACCCACATATGTTCTGGGATCTTCATTCCTGAACTTGACATTGTAAGTAAATAGTGTCTTTCTTACTAGTCCAATCGAGTAGATAAAGGAAAGGGGAAAATTAATTAACGAGAAAACCAATATCAAAGGTTTATATTACCTTCTCTGAAGGAACAACCTCTCATTTTCTCAACAAGTTAGGATTCCTCTTCCACCCTGGTAAATAAATAAGTGCCTAAGCACACCTCCGTAAATAAAATAAATAAATGGTGAAAGAAGAGAAAGGATTCCTACATAGAGAGATGAAACAAGTAACTTCCCTGGGGTACTATTCAGGCTTGTTGGCAATGAAGAAATGCTTGTGTTCCTGTAATGACTCCATTGAGGTACTGTCCAGGCCTGCTGGTAGCGGAGAAACACCAGAGATGAAAACTCATAGTGTGATAATATTAAACTCGCATGTATATATTACCCTTTCCTAGATCGAAACAATTTTGATTTGACAAGATTCAAAATGTGTTTAACTGAGTAAGGGAATGGAAGGGACTATATCTGTAATTGGGTTAAGTAGGGAAGCCAAGCTAATCCATAAGATGAATCAATACTTCCTGAAATACTGAGACTTTGCACTTAGAGAGTTAAACCTAAACAGAGAGGCTGGAGCTTTATTAGTGTGTCGCCAAGTGTTGACACTGCGATCAATACCCTCCAAAAATTTTTCTACACTTGAATTTTGGAGCCTATTGATGCCTCGAAAATCGCTGCAACAACAATGGGGGATAACCACCCGGTCCGGACCTTAAAGCAACTCCTTTTCCATTTGGTGTGGTGGCTCCGACTGGTTTAACTAGGTCCAGTTACCTTCTCCCTATTGTTATTGGTTTATGACGTAACTTTACCTACCAATAGACAGGAATATCAGATCACTTCTTCTTGATGATCAAGTAAGAGAATGACCCTTAAGCTTATTTGGGTTCAGCCAAGCCACAACTAAAGTTTTGCCTCCTTGAGGAGAGGACTTAAAACAATGTAGAATTTACTCTAAATGCAAGCTTATTGTATAATGCAAGCAAAAGAAACTAATCTAAATCCTATCTTAATTAGGCAGATATAGATCTAACCCAACTAAGAGCAAGATAATTAAAGTATTGGGATTTAAATATGTCTTGTTTATGATGAATATCAAGTTAATGAAGTAGTTCAATTAACTGATATTATGGTTACCAAAACACATCCTATTAAGACCTTATAACTTGAAATAATAAATCAACAACATTCCAGGAAGTAGTTCACAAAAATGATATTGATTATCAAATCAATAAATCCAATAATTGAATAATGATATGTGGAAATAGTTCACAACACATTACCATTCAACAAATCAGTTTTATAAGACAGATTTCTGAGTAAATAGTTACTCAAAAATCAGATTTTAATTCATAAGAACAGAGATACCTAATAACAATATTGAGACAAATTACCCATGTTGACAATAGTGCACAAACATGAATAAAATGAGACATTCATGTTACCATAAAAATGAAACTGATATTTGAAACAGTAGTATTAAAAATACCAATTTATTGCATCCATTTCTCTGATCTTGGTCTTCAACAGTCCTTTACATTGCTTGAACTTCTGTCTTCAAAACTAGAGCCACAATAGTGCAAACTCTGCCCCTCATACATAATTCAAGATACAAAGAAAAAATCCTCAATAATCCCCAGATCTGAGATTTTCTCTCCTCTCTCCTACAACTCTAAATTCCTATTACAATAGTGCTTTTAGAAGTCTAGAATTGCAGAGGAGAGCAGCCCCTTATTACATTCTGCAATCTATTACTTATACTATTTGTGTAGGAGTTCTTGAGAGGAAAGTTTTAGTGAAGAGAAATCTGCCAAATCCAATTTATTTGCTCAAAAATCCTGATCTTCAATTGCTGGAGCATTCTCATTGATTGAGATTCTTTTCTCCATATTTCTTCCGCTGTTTTCCTGCAAAAGAAATCAAATCCAATCAAATTCTATTTAAATAAATACTTGAAAATAAAATGTAAGCTTTCAATTGATGCATGGGATGGTTTGATTGGCCAAAGATATTATTAACCAATGGATCTGCAATTAGAAGAGGTTTGGACAAATGAAAATGAAGAAAATAACTCAGAAAATTGATTTTGTTTTCAAAATTCGGAGCTTGATCTTCTGCCTGATTTTTGACCCAATAAATGATTAAATCTGTTAGTGAAACCTCCTCAAAAATGTTCTCCTTGATTTTCTCTTTCCAATGAGCCATCCTGAGCCTCATTTGGCCAAGTATAACCCAATCTATGAGCCTCCAAAGTTGATGGGTCAAATCTGGCATGAATCTGGAAATTCTGTTGCTGGGCTAAAAATATTGTAATTAAAAACTAATCCTAAATTAGTCTCTAATTAATTCTAATTTAATTGCTAATTATAAACTAAACTAATTGTTAATTAATATTAATCTATTTATTAATTAATATCTAATTAACTAAAATATTAACTATTTATAAACTAATTAATATAAATATAAATAATAATTAACAAATTAATCTAATTAATAATTAATAATAATTAAATTTTAATTTAATTAAATTAATTAAATTTTATATATTAATTAATTTAATTAATTTAAAATTTATTATTTAAATATTAAATATTTATTTTAATATTAAACTAATCCTACCACTCCCATTTCACAACTACCCTACTTCACTCTAAATTACACTCACGTATGGGTGATTCATTTGAAATTCAAATGAAAACCCAAAACGTAAAGCTTATAATAAAAACCCCCATGCCTTTTAACTTTTCGCAATCGGCATATCGGATCGGGGAATGAAGGGATATCGGGGTTTCACAAATGTGTCACGTAACAAACCTCCGATGCGATACATGCCCTTTTAATGATCGGCGATCGGGGATATGAAATGTCGGGGCTTGGCCATCGGGCTTTTAAAACAAAACCATACAAAATCCCCGATCCGATATCGCATCGGGGTATGATGTGTATCAGAGCTTTTATTACAATGCAATACAAAATCCCCGATCCGATATCGCATCGGGGGTATGATGTGTATCGGGACTTTTTAAAATGTGTTCCGAATAAAACTTCCGATCCGATTAAAATTTATTTTATTTATTAATTTTTTTATATATTAAATTAAATTAAATTAAATTAATTATATATTAATTAAATTTAATTAAATTAAGATTTAATATTATTTTTTTGTTTTGATTTTATTTTAAAAATTTAGTTAAGTTGTGAAATTATTTAAACTACAACGACTTGAATGTTTGGGTTTTCGAGATTAGGATTTGATTTGGAAATTGGAGTGAATTTCTTAGAAATCCCAATAATTAATGATTTGGCCGCATAACTAAAAATGGAAAAATGTTAGTAAAAACTCGCTATGGGTTAATATTTAAAATGAATGCGTTATTGAACTAATTTATTTACAAAATGCAATATTGTACATTTTAAGCATTTTTGACCCAGGCTACATAAATAATCGGATTTTCAAAGGAGTGTCATTTTCAAACCAGTTGACCAAATGAGGCGAAACAAGCGTCAATGGGAAGCTTATAAAAAATCGATTCTAACAAAGCAATCAAAACAAGAATCCAAAGAAAATGAAAAATTGACAAATGCGTAGGGCAATTAACTAAATAAAAATCCAAAAAGGTGTTTAGCCAAAATTTTAATAGAAAGGGTCCCCATTATTTGAAGTGAACACATCAATAATGGGGGGGTTTTGTTTTTACCTCAACAGAGCCTAATGAGGATCTTACAATCTATCATTCCATAATCCCTTCATGGTTGATTGATGTTTCACAAAGTATTTAAGTCTTCTTCCTAGTTTTAAACTGTCAAGTCACTTGCACACACATGCTCAGTATTCAATGAGTTTATGAGCGCACTTCCTTTATGCTATCTTGAAAAAGAATAGTACCATCCATAAATACAGTGCATGTGTGATGTTCATAAAATGTTGACAGTTAGTGTGCACTTTTTTTTATAGTCCCCCTCACTACGGTTGAATTTGTAATTCTATTTTGATGAGTTTTCTCAACTGTCGCTTTTGTGCACTTTCACTTCAAAAAGCGTCACTTTCACATTTGTGGTTGCAACTTTTGATTTTTTTCACTTTAATAAGTGTCATTTCATGTGACATGTGTCACTTTCAATTTCATTTGCATTTTGCAAGTGTCATCTTATGTTTTTCTCATGTGTCACACATTTTGTTAGGAAACCAACTCACAAAAAGATAGAAAAGAAAGATCAATGCCTTAGAATTCAACCTCTTCGAGGGGGCAACCTCCTTTACATTACACAAATGAAAAATTCTTGGATGATACAAATGATAAGACCTCCTTTCTATATATGGGAGTCTAAGGGGTCATAATATAATCAGAGCCATCATAACAATAATAATATAAGGGCACAATAATAACAATAGTGGGCTTCTATGGGGCACAATAATAATAATATGGGGACTACATGGGCACAATAAGGGGGTTGTACTAATAAAAATAAGGGGTTACACTAGTAGTATAGGGCCCTAACATCCATTATCCTTCAAAAAGTGTTGTCCTCAATGCTTGAGTAGTTCTTGATGCTTATGTATAAAATTCTTTTCCTCCCATGTGGAATCTTCAGTGGGTAAGTTCTTCCACTTGATGAGATACTCTGAGATTGATTGATTTTGTAGTTGTTGAGTTCTCGTTTCTGTGACTACTCCAAGTTCCAATATGATTTTTCCTTCCTTGTCAAGTTCTGCCAATATTGTTTGAACTGGGATCTTCTACAACTTTTGAATGAGTGGCCACACTTCTTCGTCCTTTTTCCATTCATCCCTGTTGGACACCTAATCCTAAATGGGTTAATGTGGAAGCCGAATGGACAAAAGGAGTCCAAGAGACCTTAGGATGTGGAACCCAACGGTCAGATATTGTACTATAAATGTATATCAGTTGTTAATAAAAAATGTACTGCATGATTTATCTTTCATATTTTCTCTCGCTCCCATGTGTGTTTAACATGGTATCAGAGCCATGATGTGTGGCCTGTGTAGTTTTCTTCCTCAGGGTTTATCGTTTAGTTAAAAAAATGAGATGTTGTTATTCCCTGAGCAACCGGTTTGAGCTGCCTTGAATAGTGCTGGCCTAGTCTTCATTACCTGTAACACTCCATTAATTCTGCCTGCCTGTTCTTCTGAATACAATAATCGCTCTTTGACTGTCATAAACGTTTAAAAAAAAGAGCATCATTACACCTGCGCCTCTACTGCCTGACAATTCACCTGATTATTCTCACCTGCGTTACTGAATGTGTTTGAATAGCCATTAAACTTGAACATTGTGGCACGCTGTATCGGAGCACAGGTCCCAGGCTCCTTTTTTTGGCTCCTGTTTCCTGACTCTGGAGAACCAAAGAGAAAGCACAAGGTGAACAAGGACTGTCAGATCTTGGTCCCCAAGGATGGCCTCCAGTTCCCGACGAATCCAAGGTTCCAATCGGCGTTCTATTCTAGCCCTTTCATTCAATTCATCTGTGATGTTCTGCTTCATGTTAGTTCTATTTTGAAGACGAGGTGGAATAGCTCTTAGGCCCTTTCTGTATATGCTGGCTCGCCATGTCAGGGCCTTTTCGACAGCACCCGCCTCTTCAAGCCTGCGTTTCTCTGCAGCCGAAACAAATCTAGAATGCCCAAAAAAACGTCGCCGTGGCAGTGGCCTCGTGCGCCTCTGATTGTCCAATGGTATCAACGTTTGATTTATTGAATGGTTTTTTGAATATTAACGATGTTGAATGAATGCGCTGTTGAATGCGTTTGAAACGCTGTGGTAGTTGAATGCGTTTGAGTATTAACGCTGTGGGTTTACTCACTGAAAAACCATGGATTCCACGGCTCTCTTAATCTGGAATCGAGTTTTCTCCACCTAAATATGTGCAGATCCATCCGGTAGAACTGTCTCATGAGGAGCGTGAACTCTACAATAACGTAGAAACAGAAGGCAGAAAAGTGGTTCAAAACTTCATTAATTCAGGCACCGTGCTAAATAATTATTCTTCTATCCTTCAGATAATTCTACGGCTACGTCAAATTTGTGATGATGCGTAGTTGTGCCCATCTGATGTGGAGTCATTGTTTTCGTCTTTCAAATTAGAAGATGCTTCAGGCGATCCCAATTTGCTGAAGAAATTACTTTCAGTTTTGCAAGCTGGAGATGACTTTGACTGTCCAGTATGTTTATCACCACCATTAGAGGCTATCATAACCATCTGTTCACATGTGTTTAGTAAGAAGTGCATTGAGAAGATATTGAAACATCTAAAGCCACAGTGTCCATTGTGCCGTAAGCAGCTTACAACATCTGATCTTTTTAGTTCACCAAAGGTTGCTGACGAGAATGAAGTTACATCAGAAAAAGTAGCCAAAACTGGTTCAAAAATTAATGCATTAATAGCTCTATTGAAAGAGTCCCAGGATCATGATCCAACTACAAAATCTGTTGTATTTTCACAATTTCGAAAAATGCTGATCTCTTGCAGGAACCTTTGGAAAAGTCAGGCTTCAAGTTTGTCCGTTTAGATGGGTCTATGCCTCCAAAGAAGCGCGCTGCATCCATTACAGCATTCATATGGTATTGAACTGAGTTTGTAGAATGGTCCAGCGTATAGTCACAAGTTCTGTGGAGTCCAGCAAAATGTTGAATTTTTGAAGGGCTGTTGTGAGAAGTCAGAACAGTAAGCGATGGAGAATTCAATGTATGATAGCGTTGAATGCTGAGTTGATAATGCGTGTTGCGAGTTTGAATAAGGAGAGGTAAGTTTAATGTGTTGGTATTCGATTTTTAATCAGAGTCTGGTTGAAATCGATCAGTGTTTTAAACTGATCTGCGTTTTCCAGAGTCTTGAATCGATTCAATTTGTGTTGAGTTTGGAGGATAAAATGTTGATTTAAAACATTCATATGGTTGGATAAGTATAATAAGCATGGGCATTTGATTTTATAAGCTTGATAAGCAGATTGCGAAAAGGCGCATGTACAAGATTGGACTTTGGATTGAATGATGTTTATTTGATATGAAAGCATGTAAACGGGGATTGGAAATGCAGATTGTAATTTGGGATGATGTGTATAAACACATGTGAATGTTGGTGATTAAAGAATGAGGGAATTAAGACATGGGTATGAATAAAGGAAGTATTCATAATTTTGATGCTTGAGACAATAAACTTAAAGGAATATCGTAAATTTTTATATTGAGGGAATCTTTCCAACCAGTTGAACAAGAAGGTGTGTGAATCTTCAGCAGTTCGTTTGTCCCCTGACTTGGATATATCTGAAGAAATGTTGGTGTAGGTACTTCAAATAATTATTTTATTAATTTCGATACTTGCATTCGAAAGGAAGATAATCCATAAAGGTATTGCCTTTTGATAGCCATCATTTCTGCTTTGAAAGTGATTATGCTGGGGGATTTTTGGGAATGACAGAGTTCAATGTTCATAAGAATTGGGGACTGTTTATATTCTTTAAAGTTGCAGCAATTTGGCATTATTTAGGAGTTCAGTGAAAATTGTTTCAAGCCAAGACTATTCTTTGTAGATCGAATTGGTGTATTTTCTTAAAGGTTGTTCATATCAGAGATTGTTATTGAACTAGATTGAAGTTGTTGCCAGGACAAGTTCCCTTGGATTCAAGGCTGGTACAGGAAAATATCTTTTTGAGGCCTAAATTGCTTGTAGCTTTGTTGGAAGTTAAATTCTTAGGTGAATTGAAGAAAATTCATTTTTGAATGAGGAGTCTGTTTTCCGGATATCACCATTCTTTGTGTGTTGAATCTATTGCAAGCTGATTGATTTGAAGTTGTTGCCATAAGTTTATATAAAAGAGCAATTGGTGTCCATCTTTTCCTCATTATTTTACTATTTTTTGAGGTTAAAAATGGCTCCAATTGGTGCAATATTAGAGTTACTGGACAATCTAATACTCTCTACTATGGATAATACAGTCAAAATCAGCAAGGATTTTCTCACCGATATTCATAGTTGTTTACAAGATGTACATGAAAAGATTGATTTTTTGCAGCTTGAATCACAGCTACAGCAAGAAGAGCTACATCAAAATAGACATCATTCTGAACCTGTTTTTGTTCAGAACATTGAGACAACCACCCATCAGCAGCAAGTCAATAATGTTACCGTTCATTCAAATAAAGCAGCAGTTGTACATGCAGATGTAGAAACTTAGTCTGCACTTCCCAAGCCCATCATCAGACCTTGGGAATAGCTTGTCCACAACAAGCACAAAACTGGTCTTGGATATGACAAGGACTTGTCCTTTCATATTCCAGACTATGCCAAGCCCATTCAGTTTCAGAGTGTTGGATTTATTCATGACAGTTCACCTGCCCCTCATGACAGTTCAGCTTCAGTTGTTCCAGACTCTGCCTCTCTTCCACAGCAACAACAACAACAACAACAGATTGTGAAATGCCAACACTGTGACTGAGTTGGCCATTTGAAAGATCACTGTTTTGATCTTCATCCATGTAAGCATTGTCATAAAACCAGCCATTCTTCACACAGATGCTTCAGAAACAAACGTCCTGCAAGAACAAAGATTCATCTTGGATGGATCGCTTCTTGGCAATGGGCATCAACAACCAAGAAGATATTCCAAACACATGTCAGAACTTGTTCCAGAGTATTGAAAAGTCTTGCAGCTGAGTTTTCTCCATCTTCTCACCTTGTATCTGACAGGGGGGGAAATGATGGTCATCCACAAGCTTCAAAGTCACATCAAGCGAGCCTGAGCCACAACCTGCCACACCAGTTTCAGAGTTGTAGCCAGAGACAAAGATGCCTGTGAACATGCCTTCAGTTGGCAATCTGGGACACTTCCTCTAGCAAAAGACTTCAGCTTCTTGCCAGCTTTGGAAGAATTCCAGTAACAAAATTGAGGAAACTTCCTCTAGCAGAAGACTTCAGCTTCTTGCCAGCTTTGGAAGAATTCCAGTAACAAAATTGAGGACACTTCCTCTAGCAGAAGACACCAGCTTCTTGCCAGTTTTGGAAGAGTTCCAGGAATTGCATTAAGCATTCCAAAGTTGTTGGTCATCCTTAAACCATCACAGGTTGAGACTTCCCTTTTCAGGTTGAAGTTTTACCTTTTATGCGGGGTGAGACCTCCCTTTTATGGTTGAAGGTTTCCCTCTTTAAAAGAATAGGATCACTTCCTCTAGTAGAAAAATTTAGTTTCTTGCCAGTTTTGGAAGAGTTCCGGGAACTACACTAAGCGTTCCAGTGTTGGTGGTCATCCTTAAACCACCACCCTTTATACCAACATTTCATAGAGCACATTCAGCCTAGTGCTGCCATGCATTTTTGCACATTTTTTATTTCAGCTCTCTTCTTGGACTCATACATAACCCTTCGGATTAAGGGGGGGAATGTTGGACACCTAATCCTAAATGGGTTAGTGTGGAAGCCGAATGGAAAAAAGGAGTCCAAGAGACCTTGGGATGTGGAACCCAATGGTCAGATATTGTACTATAAATGTATATCAGTTGTTAATAAAAAATGTACTGCATGATTTATCTTTCATATTTTCTCTCGCTCCCATGTGTGTTTAACAATCCCTTTATTTTTTTATCCAATCTCGTAGGATAATAGAAATAGCACAAAACAATGCTTCCAGATCCTCATCCTTTCTTGAGAGTGCATCTGCAACAACATTTTGCTTCCCTATTTTGTATATGATTTCAAAGTCATAACCCAACATATTTGTGACCCATTTTTTTTGTTCTCCTAAAGATAATCTTTGTTCTAAAAAGTATTTAAGAATATCATGATCCATTTTTACCTTGAAGTGTCTTCCCATTAGGCAAGGTCACCATTTCTTAAGTGCATGTAGTATTGCCAACATTTCCTTCTCATAAATATCTTTCTTGAGATGTAGTCGTAAAAATACCCAATCGCCTACATCAAAACTTCTTTCAATGCGATGTTGATATACCTGTTGTTTCATTCGATTCTGCACCAAAGTGGCATTATCCTTTAAAAGTTGGAGAACTTGTTGCTAATGCTCGATGTGATATTTCATTGATTGAATCTTTTTCTTCTTGATATTTTCTTCTATCTTGAGAGTTTGAGGAGTGGTAATTTCTTCCAATGCATTACAAGATATGGTCAGATTCATTGCTTGATGCTCAATGTGATCTTTCACTTCTTGAACATTTTTATTCTTGACATGTCCTTCTATATTGATAGTTTGAGGAGTGGTAATTCTGGCCAATGCACTACAAGATATGGTTGGGTTAATTTCTTCTTTCTTGATATGATCTTCCACTTCTTGAACCTTTTTCTTCTTGATATGTCCTTCTAGCTTGAGAGTATGAGGAGTAGTAATTCCTACCAATGCTTTACAAGATATGTTTGGATTCATTTCTTCTTTCTCTGTGCTTGGTTCCTGGTGTATATCCTCTTCTTTTAACGTTTCTTGATATTTTTCTTCCTCCTATTCACAATCAATGTAAAATAATTTCTTCTTAGCACATTTATGACCTTTAATGTATTTGTTATCACAATTGTAACAAAGCCCTTTTGCTCTTTTTTCTTCCAATTTTTGTGGTGTAAACCTTGTAGGTTATAGAAGCTTAGGAGAAACCACACTTCCATCTTTATATTTGTGAGGGGTAGACTTCGTTGTTGCCATAATTTTTCTTTCCACTTTTCTTGCCAACCTGAATGCATTCTCCAATGAATCAGGTTCCCAAAGACGAACCCCATGTTGAATGTTATCCTTTAAAGTCCCTATGGAGACATCAATCCTCTACTTCTATGGAATATCATTTTCCCTTATATTCAATTTTTGGAAGTCCTCAATGTGCTCTGCCCTTGAACACTTTTGTTTGATATTTATCAATTGGCTAAACAAGGTGTTTCTCTTTGTATCCTTATAATGTGCTATCATTTCCTTCATCAAAATTGACAATGTAACAAGTGGTTTACGAGAACAAAGCCCTTTGTACCATAAAAATTTATCCGGTTCTAAATAATTAGATGCAATACATACCTTTTGTAACAGTGGTACACCATGTAGATCAAAATATTTCTCCATCTGTAGTATCCAAGTTACCAGATCCTTGCCATCAAACTTCCTCATCTCACTTTTTCTTGATTTTAGGAGCTCGATCTTGAAACAAATGTAACTCTATAATTTTGGATCTTTAAGTTCTGAACGTTTGGCCTGTAATAGCCCTCTGAGTCCTCTTTCTAACTCTACAAGTCTGATTGCAATTGGATTCCCAAAGGAATATTTATTCCCAATCTCCCGTGATGACCTAATTATAGACCAATTCAGTAGAGTGAACTTGTACGATGTGCCACGTGTCACTATTTCAACCTTAGGTTCTAAAATTATACCCAAAAAAAAATACAGTCCATCCTCTTTCTGTAACTTCTTACTAAATTTTAATCTAATACCCAGAGAGAACATTATGACAATTTTCCCAAGGTCACCTGTTTAGGATGTAATTCAGGAGTCTGCAAAAACCCTAAATTCCTCAGATCATATATCTAACAATATAGCGATACAAGATCTGAAATTCGGATCCAAGATTCAGACCAATTTCTTCTCAAATGGGTTTTTGTTTTAGCTTCTGAAACTTGATAGCGAAAACGTTATAGCAAACATTCCACGATGACTTGTTTTAGATTAAATTCTGGAGCTTGCAAAAACCCTAACTTCCTTAGATCATATATCTGAAAAAATAGGGAGACAAGAACTGAAATTTGGACCCAAGGTTCAACACAATTTCATCTCAAATGGGTTTTTTGTTCACTTCTGAAACGTTGCAAAAAAAAGGTATAGCGAAAATGACAGGATGACCTGTTTGGAGCAGTGAAACCCTAGAATCCAAAGCTCTGATAGCAAATGTTATGAAACTAACTCACAAAAATATAGAAAATAAAGATCAATGCCTTAGAATTTAGCCTCTTCGAGGTGGCAACCTCCTTTACATTACACAAATGAACAATTCTTGGATGATACAAATGACAAGACCTCTTTTCTATATATAGGAGTCTAAGGGGTCATAATATAATCAAAGCCGACATAGCAATAATAATCTAAGGGCACAATAATAACAATAGTGGGCTTCTATGGGGCACAATAATAATAATATGGGGACTACATGGGCACAATAAGGGGGTTGTACTAATAACAATAAGGGGTTACACTAGTATTATAGGGACCTAACATGCCCCTCTCTTTCAAAAAGTGTTGTCCTCAACACTTAAGTAGTTCTTGATGCTTATGTATAAAATTCTTGTCCTCACATGTGGAATATTCAGTGGGTAAGTTCTTCCACTTGATGAGATACTCTGAGTTTGATAGATTTCATAGCTATCAGGTTCCTGTTTTTGTGACTACTCCAGGTTCCAATATGATTTTTCCTTCCTCGTCAAGTTATGCCAATATTGTTTGAACTGGGATCTTCTGTAACTTTTGAATGAGTGGCCACACTTCTTCATCCCTCTTCCATTCATCCCTTTCTTTGTTTATCCAATCTGGTAGGATAATGGAAATAACACAAAACAATTCTTCCACATCCTCATCCTTTCTTGAGAGTGCATCTACAACAAAATTTTGCTTCCCTTTTTTGTAGATGATTTCAAAGTCATAACCCAACATATTTGTGACCCATTTTTTCTGTTCTTTTAAAGATAATATTTGTTCTAAAAAGTATTTAAGAATATCATGATCCATTTTGACCTTGAATTGTCTTCCCATTAGGCAAGGTCACCATTTCTTAAGTGCATGTAGTATTGCCAACATTTCCTTCTCATAAATAGCTTTCTTAAGATGTAGCCGTAAAAATACCCAATCACCTACATCAAAACTTCTTTCACTGTGATGTTGATCTGCCTGTTGTTTCATTCGATTATGCACCAAAGTGGTGTTATCCTTTAAAATTTGGAGAACTTGTTGTTGATGCTCGATGTGATCTTTCATTGCTTGAATCTTTTTCTTCTTGATATGTCCTTCTATCTTGAGAGTTTGAGGAGTGGTCATTTCTTCCAATGCATTACAAGATATGGTCGGATTCATTTCTTGATGCTCGATGTTATAGACATTTTTGTGCCTTACAGCTATAAGCATGAAATGTCCATAAACCAAGAGATCCTAAGTCCCTAAAGATGTTGTTCCAACTCCTAAAGAAACAAGGTCAACAAATTACAGCTTCTCCCAGAAGTTCTCCACCAGAAACTGCTCAAAACTAGTCAAATCAGGATCAATTCAGACGCTCCACTAGCTGCCTGCGTTGCAAAGCACCCAAATACACTGGCTAGGTGCGTTGCAACACAGGTGAATGCACTACCAGGGTGCGTTGAGTGGGAAATGACAAATGGCAAAGTCATTCAACGAGGTGGAAAGACAATGGAAGCTTCCAGAATCTTCTCCAATGACACTTGCCTCACTGAATTCGACCAGTGATGAGTAAGAGGCTCTCAGTCTCCAAGTGGAAGCAAGAACTGACAGAGAGAAGCCACAAGTCAAAACATAAGCTGACTCATCCTCTTTGCATACATCTATATATGGATCCCTCATCCCAGAGATCCAGGAGGCTGGAATTTTGTACTTTGCAGAGAATTGCTGTTGGTTTTGAGATTGAGATTAGTGCATTGGGTGATTTATGCTTTGTTGGAGGTGAGGAAGGGATTCCTTTGCTGGGAGGTAGATGCTGGATCGGGACTCACTTGGTTGTATCTCCTCTTGGATCTTCTTATTATATCAATAAAACTATTTGAGTTTCTCCTACATGCTTGTATATCAATGATGTTTTGTTATATTTGCATGTTTAGCTTAAATCTGATCCTAAGCTATTTATGAATGTAAATCTATGTCTTTTGTGTAGTTTTCCTCTTCTGTGATCTTGCAGGAACTTGGTGAAGCTGGGAAAGTAAGGGAGTAGGCAGCGGGAAGCAAACAAAGAGGAGAGCGATTGGATCAACAAACTAGCGCAAGACACAGGTTAGTTACATCCTTCCTCTTCGTTTACATTTCATAAAGAAGAATACGAAAGTAGTTTTCCTTGTTTGTTGCTAAGGCACTGTCACACCTTAGAGTGGGATAGGGGCGTTCTGAGTAGATACTTTTCCCAACAACAAAATGGCGACTCCACTGGGGATCGTGTCTAGTTAGTTTATTTGTGTTTCTATTGTTGTTCATCTCATAAACTCAGGAGTGGCGAATCGAACTGCATTTGCCATTTACAAATGCAAAGTAGAGATCTGCTACTCTAGTCCATTCACTGGGCCTGTTTATGATATGAACAATTGATCCAAAAATGCTCTAATTGCCTTTTGTGATAGCTCTTAGTCCTCCTTTAAATCATCCCTCTGATTGTACCTTACTGATTGCTTTTACTCGGCCAAAAAACCATAGATTAAACTGCAAACCGTGACCCAGAACCCAGAAGAAATTCTCGTTTCTGCTTCAGCGCGGGCTCTGTGAAGAGACTCTGCATTTCAGCGCAGTTCCCGAGAGGGCTACCTGCGTTGCAATTCAGTTTCTCTGTGTAGCAG
Organism: Pinus tabuliformis; assembly: GCA_031772625.1. NCBI lineage: Eukaryota > Viridiplantae > Streptophyta > Pinopsida > Pinales > Pinaceae > Pinus > Pinus tabuliformis. Next base: position 776,006,476 of record CM062813.1, on the reverse strand, counting down.
GTGCGTTGGTCAGTCTAGCCCTGCCTAGCTGAGGTTCTTTGCTCACTTTTTCCAGTTTTGCCTATGATTTTTGCAGCCTATTATCAGTGTGTGTACCTATCTAAAAACCCCTTTTCTTTGCCTTAATTCCGCCTCAGTTGTATAAAAGAAACTGTATTTGTTTTTGTGTATTTGTTACGTCATTTACAGTTTCCCATTGCAAAAGTAAACTGATCATACTGTCGCCCTTAGATCTAGATCTGTCGTAAGTGTCGTTTTGATCTTAGGAGAAAGTTTATTTGCTGTTGACAGTTGATTGCACTTTTACTTTTGCCTTTTGGTTTGAATTTGTGAATTTCTAGTGTCGAAACAAGTGTTTACTTCAAAATCATAAAGTGTCGTAATCGTCTCTACCTTTTTGATTTCGAAAAGAAGCTTGTTTGTGTTTTTCACTTGAAATCGAATTCAAATTTGTAAAACTACTTTCTTTTTAGGCATCAATATTAAGAAAGTGAAAAACAAATACATGCACAAGTGCATTTGCATATTGACAGTTTGTATGGCTTGATTTAGGAAAAGTGCATTTACAGTATGCTCTTTGCTCTTTGAGAAAAGATTGTGTCTTTCTTTTCCCCTTGTAGCTAGGATTTTCATTGTTGAAAAGAGATAAAAGCTTGCTTATCATCTTTAGACTGCATTTAGGAATTACATCTACATCTCGTGGTGATCCAAAAAGGCAAACTTCTAAGAAAGATCAACCTAAAATAAATTGAATGAATTTAACAACGCTTTGTAACTTAACGCACAACATAGAGGTCTAGGCTAGAGACGTGTTCTAGCGTCGTAAAGCCTGGTAACTGTTGTCCTCACTGTTGGTTGGGTGATTCCTCCACTGTGAGACGATAAGTGCCAGTACGGATTGTGCTCCCACGTACCGTCGAGTATATATTGGGAGACCCCTATAGGCATAAAACCTTTTTCCATAGGAAGCCGTGTCGGCCGCCCTACTGATCGCAATGCACTGAACACAGCATTCGGGAAGATTGACCGCCCGTACCCTAAAAAGTATTCTACGGTTTTGCGATTGGTTTGACACTCCCTCTACCTAGACCTCCAGAGCAGTCCCTTTCGTTCCTTTTCAGACTCCTTAACCGAAAAGGTCCATCTGAGCACTTGTCACTTCAGGCTCATTAAAAATCGAAGGAGACTAGAGTCATCTTTTGTTTTTTCTCGACTCTTAAAAACTGAAAAAACAAGTTGTGTCTAAAGCGTCTAAAATTCATTTAATTCGGAAACATATTTCCCCTTTTGTATTTTAGTTGATCGAGTAATCCGCAATCGTGGAAGAAAGTCAATTGAAACCCTGTTGTTCGCGGAGGCTTACGGGTCAACCGTCTTTGTCTCCAGAATCGAAAACAGTACGGACAAAGCAAACTCGTTTAACCGGTTCGAAATCTCCTATTAAAGTTAGAACAAGTGTTCCAACAACATCCGAGATTCCGGTTACTCCAAACATTTCTGGAAACCCTGCCTCTATAGAAGAAGTTCAACAGCCACAGAGGGACAGTGATACTGATCCTAGTCTGAGAGTAAACACTTGTGTTACTAAACCAGTTCCATCTGCAACCGGTTCGGAGAGTCTTGCTCTTCAAACATCTGTCGCTGTCGATTCAACCCCTTCTTCGGCACCAGAAATATTTTACGGACCTGACGGTCTTCCCCTTCCACCTGGTTTGATTGCGATAGAGGAAATTGTAGAAGATCCGCAAGCAAGTACTCCAACACACTTTGGAGTCGGGGTCACTCTATTTCCTTCTTCGTCAGAAGTTGGTCTACCACCAGCGGAAGTTCCTGTGGAATCACTAGGCAATCTTTTGGATAGACTCCAAATGTCTGAACAACCGTCAACATCTAGGACTGTGTCGACTGACACAGCGACAACAGAACTCCCTGCCGTCACTCCGACAATGTTTGCCGGCGTACCATCTGTCCCGACTAGCTCACAACCGCTAGAAGGAGTCCATCCAGGGGCTATTTCGACAGTATGGTCCGTTCCTGTTTGTTCCTCCGGAATAATATCCGGCAACTCTTATGTTGAGTCTCGACAAATTGATCCATTTGGAGGTCAATTTGGGCAATCCAGTCCCCAAGGGCAGACAATCCCCTTGAGTTTCGGATTACCACCGTATGGGGGGCAGTATGCCCTTTCATTACCCCCTCCGGGAGGATATCCATACGGGAGTTCACAACAGTATTCAGGTTATACTGGAGTTACATCAAGTGGTTGGGTACCTATACTACCCCAACAACCAAGGGTTGTATATTCGATGCAACAATGTGTACCTGTGTCGAATATACCTACTACACCGGCTATTGTGACAGTGTCACAAGTTCAAACACTGCCTGTTGTATGTCAACCTTAGATTTCTTAGGTTGTAATGCAACAGCCCCTTGACCCTGTGACTCAACCACAATCGCCGACTGGTGGGGCGACACAGGTCCAAACGGGTACAATTACCCCACACCTTGGTCCAACGGTTAGTATAGCGCAACAGAACATGGCTTCACAACCGTGGCTGGTGCAATACCAACAACCACAATTCCAACAAGTATACCAAGGTTCTGAGCAGTAGATCTTTGCGAACAGTGGACAACCGTACATTCAAAATGGTCAAAATCAACCATTTTACAATGATCATGTCCACCAACCGTATCAGACATACCAGCATCAACTGCATTATGCTGGTATGCAAAGGCCAACTGCTCAGGTGATTCCATCGTATCCTGGGTATGCTTCACCTAACCTGAATCAACAGTTACCATTCGTGGAAACTTTAGAGTTACCTGATTTACACCGGTTAACAAACGATCCAATTGCTTACGCCCCTTGGTGGCCAGCGATTCCGCATAAACTTCCATCAGATATTCCTAAATTTAATGGAAATCCAGGTGAAGATCCATCGAATCACGTGATGACATTTCATCTCTAGTGTTCATCAAACACCCTAAACGACGATTCGATAAGGCTTCGCCTTTTTCAGAGGACGTTAACGGGTCCAACGGAAAAATGGTATATTGAATTGCCTAGAGCTTCGTTCGACAACTTCAGTACCTTAGCCACAACATTTTTAACCCATTTTCAATTACCGATAAGGTATGAAACGGGAACGGAACTCCTCACAAACTTCAAACAGACAACGGCCACTCACATATCTGATCATATACATGAGTGGCGACGTCGTCGTAGGATGGTAAAAACGTACGTTCCCGATCACCTATTAGCTGAATGGTTTATCAAGTCATTACTTCCTGCCATCACAGAAGATGTGGCAAAGGGGGGAGTTGTAACGGAAGAGCAAGTTATCGCTCGTGCGCAATATCTGGACTTGGTCTATACCCAGTCTGGCACGCTCTATGACAAAATACCTGACGCCCCTAGACCGGAATTCTCAATTCCTCCTCCTCCTAAATCAAACAATGACTCTCACGCCGGCGATGGCGTGATTGGAACGACAAACGCGAAATCGACAAAGGCTACATCCAAGAAGGCCCGTAAGATTTCAGATCAAAATGCAAAAGACGAAATTCTTGCTTCGAAAGTAAATGCCGTATCGACAGATAAGGGCAAAGAAACCAAACAACCAGGAAGCAAGAAGAAACAAGGAAAAGGGAAGAAGAAGAAACAGGATGAGTCATCTCCTGAAAAACCTTCATCAAACCCTCCTGGAAATAGGAAACCCCCTTCAGGGTGTCAAATATGTGATGAGGATCACTGGACAAAAGAATGTCCATACAAAGCTGAGCTTAAAAGATTCTTTAAGAGTTCGAAAACCTCAGCTGTGTTAACTGATCCGTTTCCGAATCCAGGAACAAATCTGGTTGATAGTGGAAATGCTTCCCCGTCTCAAGTGCTAATGTTGTCGGTTTCAAAACAGCAAAATGATGCTTTGATTTCGACAAGGAACAAAGATTACGGGAATCCTCAGCTATCGAACAACAAGGACAAAGATCAACCAAGTAGTTCGACAACAACTTTGACAGAAGTTGTACCACCCATCATTCCTGAATTAACAATAAAACCGCCAAAGGGAGTAGTACACAAGTCGACGTTTAATCCCCGTGCTAGAGCGGCGCAGCATTATAACATAGTGGAAGATTTGGCCCAATCGCCATCCGCTATGTCGACTCTTGAAGTAGTACAAAATTGCCCATCCCAAAGGCAGGCTTTGTTATCAGCCATTGGTGGGGTTGACCCAAAGGATTCCAATCTTGTATCCTTCGACCACAAAGGATACGATCCTCAGTTACCAGCCCAACTAGCTTTCCTTATTCAAGTGAAAGCCCTCAACAAAACTGTTCATCGAACAATTATTGATGAGGGGGCATCTACATGTATTATGTCGATGAGCTGCTGGAAAACTTTAGGATCTCCAACCTTGTCGCGATCTGCGACAACATTAAAAGCATTCGACGGAAGGACATATACCCCATATGGTATCCTAAATAACTTGAAAGTTGAACTAGGAGGGAAAACAGTAGAAATAGATGTTGAAGTCATAGATGGGAATCTTGATTACAACATCCTACTAGGAAGACCATGGATATATGCCATGGCAGCTGTTGTGTCGACCTATTTCAGAAAGATTGCATTTCCCTTTCAAGGAGGGATTACAATCGTCGATCAGCAAAACTTCCTCCCCAATGGTTCTCAAGTTACTGGAAGCATTCCAATGATCCATGGAAGCAATCATTCGCTCCAAAATATCAGAGTAGGTCTCCTAAAAGACCCTGCCTTAATGGGTACTTTTGCCCTACCGCCTCCGAGTAATCTGGCGGAAGTGGCCACAGTGGAATATGAAACCTTCTATATCTAATGGATTTGGACTTCGAGGATGGTTCTTATCTCATGTCAACCTCGTTAAAAAATGAAACAAGGAGTCATGAGGATAGTTCTTTTACCGTGCCAACCTCATTAAAAAACGAAACAAATCCCCTTTCCAAGTCTCAAAGGTAAACCTTCATTCCAACCACTGAGTTGAATGCAATGAAGCTTGGGCGGCATGCACCTCGATTTGAGTTATTATGCTGGGGGCATGCAAACTTATCGAGTAGTTTTAGCACATAGTTCAAGCTCGTTAAAAAATAAACATAAGACTGAGCAAGTGTTTCAACCCGTGTTTAAGCTCGTTAAAAAATGAAATATCCTCCGGTAAATAACCACCGTGAATGAAGCATTTCCAGCCATTAAATCCTTGGTCGTGTTTGCACCGTCACCTCCACTTTTCCATTGGTCGATCATTCACCTCCGTTTGATTGTTTACCCATTTTGAGGAATAGCTGCGAAGAGTGATTTCACTAGCCATCCTTGTGACGCTGCCGTGCTTGGAAAATTCCAAACCTTACCTGGAATCAACTGCTACCCTTTTTATCACTCGTTCCTCAAAAGATGAGTCTTCTTTAAGCTCTTTTCATCTGACTCGTAAAATATGAAAAGATTGCCGAGTTTTGGACTTCCAGCTCGTTAAAGCGACAAGAAGTGCTATCCCTCCTCTAGATTTTAATCTTTTTGGACCTGAGGGATTATTGCACAAAAAGATCGAGTGCTTGTTTTGTTCGGCTCGTTAAAACTATCGAAATTTCATCCCTTCTGTATTGTTTTATACTTTTTCGGACTTAAGGGATTAGATGACGAAAAAGGAATTCCGGAGTTACCTTTACGTACCTTTTCAGACTCCCTAAAAAGGAAAAGGACCGAGTTATCTTTGTCGTTAAACTCGTTAAAAACATTAATAGCGACAAACTTGTCTTTAGACAAGAACGAGTTTCACTATCGCTAGGCTCGTTAAAACATAGCGATGGGTTTGCCCGAAGGGAAAATTATAGAACAAGCATATGTTATCCTCCTCAAGCTTGACAAAAATAAAGAGGTACTGGTCAACAATGACTGGGGAAAAATTGGGAAGAAACTCAAAGAATCTTTATTGGTAGCAAGTCGCTCTTGAACATGACACTTCCACTCCGTTCCTGAGTCGGGTTGGGTTGTTTCATTCACCGGTCACATCACCATGGTCTCGCCATACCATCCACTTTTGGGGTAAATGCTACCAATCCATCATATAAGTGTCGCCGACATGTTCAAGAGAAGTCATCCAGAGAAGTCACCCGTGTCCCATCCACTACCATACATTATACTTCATTCTTTCATGACCGCCACCCTGAACCATATATCATCAGATCGTTTTCACCTCCATCAAAATCATTTGCTCCGTTCCGTGTCACTGATGTGGGATTCATCAAGGCCCTCCTTTGACGGATCGCTTCTTGTCGACATCAGCTCATTATCCAAGAAGTTGATCTAGGAACACCCCTTCAGTACTTTGAAGCTTGCATGTCTCAATGGCAAGTTTCTCACTTCCGGCGATAGGTATACATCAATGACCTTCGACCGAAAGATTTTGCGTGGTGTTCGACGCCAAGTCTTTTATTCACACCATGTGAATTGTACTGCAGTACCTTGAGGGTCATTATCATTATCGATGATTCCTCTGGCGCTTGTTAACAGTTTACATCATTGACTGGTAATCAAGCGATGTCTTTCCATGTTCGACTTTAAAACATTTCTCACATGGATCGACTTGTACTTAGAGTGAAGATCGGACGAGATTGAAGACCCCGGATCTAGTTTCATCCATCCGGGCTGCGATATATATTCAGAAAAAATAAAAACATTGACATGTACAGCATTGCAGCACAGATAATCATCCTACCAAAAGGATGATGACTTCATCAGAATCATCAGTCTACCATCAGACGATTGTCTGTCCTATGTACATAAAAATGGATTTATAAAGCTGAGCATGGGAATGCCCGCCTTAGCTAGATCATGAAAATAATATGAAGATGATGTATTGTATTGTATCTTATTATAGGTCTCCTCCTAGCATTGAAAGAATTTCGGATCCTCCTAATAAAGCATTTCACCCGATAAACGGCCTCATACTTTAGGGGGCAATTGTTATAGACATTTTTGTGCCTTACAGCTATAAGCATGAAATGTCCATAAACCAAGGGATCCTAAGTCCCTAAAGATGTTGTTCCAGCTCCTAAAGAAACAAGGTCAACAAATTACAGCTTCTCCCAGAAGTTCTCCACCAGAAACTGCTCAAAACTAGTCAAATCAGGATCAATTCAGATGCTCCACTAGCTGCCTGCGTTGCAAAGCACCCAAATACACTGGCTAGGTGCATTGCAACGCAGGTGAATGCACTACCAGGGTGCGTTGAGCGGGAAATGACAAATGGCAAAGTCATTCAACGAGGTGGAAAGACAATGGAAGCTTCCAGAATCTTCTCCAATGACACTTACCTCACTGAATTCGACCAGTGAAGAGTAAGAGGCTCTCAGTCTCCAAGTGGAAGCAAGAACTGACAGAGAGAAGCCACAAGTCAAAACATAAGCTGACTCATCCTCTTTGCATACATCTATATATGGATCCCGCATCCTAGAGATCCAGGAGGCTGGAATTTTGTACTTTGCAGAGAATTGCTGTTGGTTTTGAGATTGAGATTAGTGCATTGGGTGATTTATGCTTTGTTGGAGGTGAGGAAGGGATTCCTTTGCTGGGAGGTAGATGCTGGATCGGGACTCACTTGGTTGTATCTCCTCTTGGATCTTCTTATTATATCAATAAAACTATTTGAGTTTCTCCTACATGCTTGTATATCAATGATGTTTTGTTATATTTGCATGTTTAGCTTAAATCTGATCCTAAGCTATTTATGAATGTAAATCTATGTCTTTTGTGTAGTTTTCCTCTTCTGTGATCTTGCAGGAACTTGGTGAAGCTGGGCAAGTAAGGGAGCAGGCAGCGGGAAGTAAACAAAGAGGAGAGTGATTGGATCAACAAACTAGCGCAAGACACAGGTTAGTTACATCCTTCCTCTTCGTTTACATTTCATAAAGAAGAATACGAAAGTAGTTTTCCTTGTTTGTTGCTAAGGCACTGTCACACCTTAGAGTGGGATAGGGGCGTTCTGAGTAGATACTTTTCCCAACAACACTCGATGTGATCTTTCACTTCTTGAACATTTTTATGCTTGATATGCCCTTCTATATTGATAGTTTGAGGAGTGGTAATTCTGGCCAATGCAATACAAGATATGGTCCGATTCATTTCTTCTTTCTCGATGTGATCTTCCACTTCTTGAACCTTTTTCTTCTTGATATGTCCTTCTATCTTGAGATTTTGAGGAGTGGTAATTCCTACCAATGCTTTACAAGATATGGTTGGATTCATTTCTTCTTTCTCTGTGGTTGGTTCCTGGTGTATATCCTCTTCTTTTGACGTTTCTTGATCCTTTTCTTCCTCCTCTTCACAATCAATGTAAAATAATTTCTTCTCAGCACACTTATGACCTTTAATGTATTTGTTATCACAATTGTAACAAAGCCCTTTTGCTCTTTTTTCTTCCAATTTTTGTGGTGTAAACCTTGTAGGTTCTAGAAGGCTAGGAGAAACCACACTTCCATCTTTATAGTTGTGAGGGGTAGACTTCCTTGTTGCCATAATTTTTCTTTCCACTTTTCTTGCCAACCTGAATGCATTCTCCAATGAATCAGGTTCCCAAAGATGAACCTCATGTTGAATGTTATCCTTTAAAGTCCCTATGGAGACATCAATCCTATGCTTCTCTGGAATACCATTTTCCCTTATATTCAATTTTTGGAAGTCCTCAATGTGCTCTGCCCTTGAACACTTTTTTTTTAGATTTATCAATTGGCTAAAGAAGGTGTTTCTCTTTGTATCCTCATAATGTGCTCTCATTTCCTCCGTCAAAATTGACAACGTAACAAGTGGTTTACGAGAACAAAGCCCTTTATACCATAAAAATTGATTCAGTTCTAAATAATTATATGCAATATGTACTTTTGTAACAATGGTACACCATGTAGATCAAAATATTTCTCCATCTGTAGTATCCAATTTACCGGATCCTTGCCATCAAACTTCCTCATCTCACTTTTTCTTGATTTTAGGAGCTCGATCTTGAAACAAATGTAACTCTGTAATTTTGGATCTTTAAGTTCTGAAATCTCTGCCTATAATATCCCTCTAAGTCCTATTTCTAACTCTGCAAGTCTGATTTCAATTGGGTTCCTGAAGAAGGATTTATTCCCAATCTCCCACGATGACCTAATTATAGACTAGTTCAGTAGAGTGAACTTGTATGACGTGCCACGTGTCACTGTTTCAACCTTAGGTTCTGAAATTATACCCAAACAAAACACAGTCCGTCCTCTTTCTGGAACATCTTACGAAATTTCAATCTAATACTCAAAGAGAACATTATGACGATTTTCCCAAGGTCACCTCTTTAGGATGTAATTCAGGAGTCTGCAAAAACCATAAATTCTTCAAATCATATATCCGACAATATAGCGAGACAAGGTCTGAAATTCGGACTCAAGGTTCAGACCAATTTTTTCTCAAATGAGTTTTTTTTTTAGCTTCTGAAACTTCATAGTGAAAATGTTTTAACAAACATTCCACGATGACTTATTTTAGATTAAATTCTAGAGCTTGCAAAAACCCTAACTTCCTTAGATCATATCTCCAACAATATAGTGGGACAAGATCTAAAATTTGGACGCAAGGTTCAGCATGATTTCGTCTCAAATGGGTTTTTTTTTCCACTTCTAAAACATCGCAAAAAAAAGGCATAGCGAAAATGACACGATGACCTGTTTGGAGCAACGAAACCCTAGAATCCAAAGCTCTGATACCAAATGTTTTGAAACAAGCTCACAAAAAGATAGAAAAGAAAGATCAATGCCTTATAATTCAGCCTCTTTGAGGGGGAAACCTCCTTTACATTACACAAATGAACAATTCTTGGATGATACAAATAAAAAAACCTCCTTTCTATATGTAGGAGTCTAAGGGGTCATAATATCATCAAAGCCGACATAACAATAATAATGTAAGGGCACAATAATAACAATAATGGGCTTCTATGGGGCACAATAATAACAATTTGGGGACTACATGGGCACAATAAGGGGGTTGTACTAATAAAAATAAAGGGTTACACTAGTAGTATAGGGACCTAACACATTTGCACATCACCAAAGTTAGTTTTGGGACACTTTTATGCATTAAATAGTATTATATATCATTAGAATATGTGCTAGACACATTATTACATCTTAGCGCACCTCTTTGGTAATTTTTGTCATATTTGTCGTAACTTGGGTTCTAAGTGCCGTAATGTGTTTTTTCAATTGTCGCACTTAGAAATAAGTGTTTCTTTTTTGTCATTTAGAAGTCTGATCATTATTCATGAGTCTTGTGTATTCTTCTGGATTGTATTGATGGTGTTATGTGTGTGATCCAAGATAGAATCATGTCTGAATGAATTTCTCTCTTTTACTCTGTCGATCCCACACTTAGCCATTTTGGATCCCTTCTTGGTCCTTCAGCCCAGTGCAAGTTCTAAATTATTGGGAACGGGCCCCCTAGGGTCAATTTTGGGGTTAAAAACCTAATTTTTGGGGCTAAAGGCCCATGTTTTGTATAAAGAATGTAAAGTCTCCGCATTTTGTGTTCGTAAAGCGTGAATATGTAAACAATCAAAAAGGGTTTCTGCCCTTTCTTTAAATAGCTTGTGTCAGCTTGATGAGATTCACCCTTGGTCCGTGGACCATGGGAATGTATAAAAAGGAGTCTTAGAAGAGTCTAAGGCAGTTCAGTTCTTAGTAAGTTTTGGGTAATTGATCGATGTAATGGGTCTATAAGAGCTAAAAGTGAAGAGTCTTAGCGTAGAAAGGAGGCTCTGTAGCTGAGTGCGTAGAGGCCTAGGGTAGAAGTCTGCAGTTGAGTGTGCGGACCCCTGCAGTTATGTGCACAAGGAAGTTAGAGTCTGTACTAGAGATCTGAACCATCAATAAAGAGAATTATTCAGAAAAGATCTATGTGTGAGCTATTTTACTCCTGTTATGCTAAATACTGAGTTTATGATTTAAGGTTGTATTGATGTGCAAACCTATGTGTTTTACTTTGTCATATGAACACAAGCACTAATATCTATTTACACGAAGATAATCATAATGTATGTTGAAGTTAACCACTACTTAAGCTAATCTGGGTCAAAACAGAAGTAAGAGTAATTACAGAGGAACATAAGCATTTGAATTACCTATTTAGGGCCCATGAAGGACGATCACAAACCTTCACGAAGGTTTTGAGGCTGAATAATGGAAGTGCATTGATAAGCCCTATCGGTTTATGTGAAGGAAGGGTTAGGGTAAAAAACGACATCACAACTATCTCAACATGTGGAAACTTGGTTCCTGCATCCCCCCATACTGCTTCGGGTGATACTTCGGTCTACGCTCTGCGGATTGATACTGAAAACGCTAGTAGTGTAACAATTTTCTTGACTAATTAACTCTGAACCTGGGTTAGGGACCATCATGCCAACAAATGGTTCTGTTGCCAGGATTGAGATATCCATAACAAGATGTGTGATGTCACATCACTAGAATCCAACTAAGAAGGAGATCGAAGACTGGTTGGATAGAAAGATCCACAAATTCAAGGCGCAAGAGAATAGGAATCCGGGATTGATGAAAGAACAGTGGTTGAATAGATACCTGTACACAGAAATACACGAGATCTTCTTATGTTCCTTCTCGATTGAGTTGTATGAGTGGATCATGAAATTGGTAGACGACCAAGGAAGGTGGAGGCTTGATGGTCCAATAATCTGGACCCCAGAGTTAGTGCGAATCTTAGAAGCCTCTGAAGATAAGATCGCGCACGCTGTTGATCATTGGCTCTATCGTATCATAGGAGGGTTCATGACAGAGTTTGCGGTTGATACCTTGGTCAGTTACAGTGAAGCAAAGCGCCGATTATTCAAAGGGTCGCAAGATAAGTATTTAAAATCATTAAATACCTGGACTAAGATGCTCTTGTGTGAAAAGCGGGTTATGTAGCTACCTTGATGTTTGGGGCTACGCGAAGTGGATGGACATTAAAAAACAAGGGGAAAATAGGCCTTTAATGTAGCATGCTAATTGAACCTCCTCTGAGTGACGATGAGGAAGCAACATAGAAATCTCCACAGAGCGTTGTTCAGTTGATAAAGCATGGGTTCCTACAAATACCCCATCCACCCACACTGCCTCCATCTTCAACTCTGCCACATAAACCTTTGCCTACACCACCGCCACCTCCACGACCATTCAATATGGCGAACTTAGTAAAGCTACCCATGTTCAGGGGTGTGGGAAATGAAGATCTAGACCAGGGCATGGGAAATGAAGCTCTGGACCAGTTTTGGTTCGTCATGAAGGATATATGGGAAGTTAAGGGTATTGCAAATCATCAAATGAAGAAAGCGATGTTTGTTAGTGTTTTGTAGGATCGCACACTAACGTGGTACATTAAGTACTGCACTGATAACCCGATGTCCATGTTGCTAGACATCCAGATTGCGCTGAATAAAGAATTTAGTAGACCTAAGTCTGAAGCACAATTAATTGTGGGATTCAAAGAGATCATGATGAAGCCTGGTGAGACACCTTAGGATCTGGATCATAAATTGAAGTGTACGATCCATGAAACTAACATGAATCTGACTGATGGGTAGCACTGCAAATGGTTTGTCGCTTCTCTCCTACCTCATTTAAGGGTACGCTATCACAACAAAATATTGGGACCTAGGATAAAGCCCTGGAAATTATGATGAGATTGCATGAGATACCGATGAAAGATGCTAATATGGGGGTTCAACAGATTCATGCATAGTTGAGGAACCTTTTCCTAGAAATACAAAATATGAAGAAAGGTAGAACAACTTAGCTCGAGGTGCGCAAAGAATTTTGGTGCCTAAAGTACAAAAGCCAGGGGCATGACAAAGATCACTGTCTGTTTTTCACAGATTATGTTCCAATAGGGGGACCAATGCCTCTAAGGCCGGAAGCTCCAGTAGGGCCAAGTACAGGACCCGCACTATGCTGGAAAACATGCAACAGACAATTGCCACTTGCTGCAGAAAATCGTATAGACACCGCAACAAATTTTCTACAACTTTTGTCAATCAGTGGGTCATGATGAGCGCAATTGTCATAGCTATGAATCAATGATGGATAGAATGCCTGCATATAGGGTGCAAGCAGAAACCAAATCTTTGGAACAAGGTGCTGGGGGAGCATGAGGAAAGTATTAGGGGCGCGAACGAGGCTGAGGTGGAGGAGGACCTGGTAGAGGTTGAGTGCAAGTCATTTGTTACAACTGCGGGGGACCAGGACACTACGTGCAAAACTGTCTGAATATTTGCGTGTCTTTCATGCCATTATTGTTCTAAGTTTGACCACGTGACAGAGGATTGACCTATATTGTTAGCTAAGATACACGAAAAGGGGGCGCAACCTCAATAGCCTACTGAGAACCTGCAAATGATGAGGGCTAAGCCTCACGAGGAAGATCCTAAGGTAAATATTATGTTGTGGAGTGGAGCGACGACTGGTGAAGATAAGGGGAAATAGCCTGAAGAAGGTTAGTGGGTCCACAAAGCGCCAAAAAAAGAGACTGGGTTTGATCTAGAATGCACAAGAGAAACGTCTATGGAAGCAAAGAAAAGATTCGCTGAGGCCTCTACCTCAGGAAGCCAAGAGAAGCTGGCTGAAGAAATGGACTCGTCCATGATTACTACTTTCTTAGAAACATGTATGAAGCTGCTACGTGATCGCAAGGTTGTGAAGGGACTGCAGAATTTGATCAATAGGTGTGTTGGGAATGAAAATGCTACTGACGGACTGCACGTAGTCGTAAACATTGGCAGGCATAAAGAGAGAACAGGGCATGAGATGAGGTTTACCGCGTAGATAAGAGAATATGAGATGGATCAAGTTATTCTAGATTTGGGGTCGGACGTGAATGTTTTGCCGAAGTAGACATGGGAAAGAATGGGGAGACCTGTGCTATAGTGGTCTTTGATTTAGTTAAGGATGGTGAATCAATAGAAAATCATCCCCATGGGAATGTTGCAAGGAGTAAAGATTGATATTGAGTGCACGAGCGCACTAGCGTATTTTGAAGTATTCGAGATTGTGGATGACAACAATCCCTACCTCGTGCTCCTTGGGATCGATTGAGCCATTGACATGAATGTGGTAATCAATTTGAAGAAGCAGAAGATGATATTTGAGAAAAAATTGCTTCATGTAGTGGTGCCCCTGGACCCTGCAGAAGGACTGCGCTATACTGAGTTGGTCCACGATTATGAAAGTGATGACCACTTGGACCAGATTTACAATATAATGACGCGAGATTAGGATTGGGTGAATCCGACAGTAGATGGGCGTATTGCACAAGACATCAAAAGTTCTTTCACATTAGATTCAAATGAAGAATTGGAGCATTGGCAAAATCAATTGCATGAAGTATCCGCATTGCACTATAATATGATGATCAAATCATTGCGCTGTAATATGATGACCAAATTGTTGTGTTATGTATCGTCAGAGGTAAGAAATCTACCTTACTATGATGGTTTAATTGATGTTGATAAATTTTTGGATGCACTCGAGAGAGAAGTACTAGAGAAGCATCACTTTTAGGCCCTGGACTGGGCGCTGCGCGCTACGCCTGCGAGATGGTGGGGCATGCACAAGGACAATTTTGATGATTGGCGTGTATATAGAAAAATGATGAGAGTGTGGTTTGGTCACCCTCAAGTGCGGATCTCAAAAAAATACTACGGGAGGAATGACCCACATGACCATTTGGCCAAATAGACTGAAGTGTATGGAGTGGAGTCTCAGCCAGAGTGGGTACATTTGTTTTGTCATACCTTGGATGTTATATCGATCAATTGGTACTTGGAGATAGAGCTCCACCATCGCACTGAAGAATGGGATGTTTTACGCCAAGGATTTTTTATGACATTCAGCTCTGAGGATGGGTTTGAATCTATTGATGAAGCATTGCAGGAGGTCAAGGCAATGATCTTTAGGATATTGCAAGATCCTCTAGATTTGATTCAACTTGATTGGACTACCCAATTGAGCCACACGCTAGAGTGCTACAACATAACAATGAAAGAAGAAGATGAAGACCCAAGGAAGATTAATATTCCAGAGTCTAAAGGTCACCGCGAAGTTGAAGGACCGCAACTAGAGAATCCAGACATCACCAAGTCGCTCAAAACTAGACAGGTGAACATTAGCACGGAGGCAGAGTCAAAGTTTGGAAAGATTGGGGACTACTAGGATGACGCAACAATAGATAAGGTTGTTGAATTTCTCTGTGAATATCAGGATCTGTTCCCTACAAAGTTTTCAAATTTGAAAGGGATAATAGGGGACTTGGGTGTCATGAAGATCACTCTAAAACCGAATGCGAAGCTAGTTAAGCAAATACCTTACCACCTCAATTCGAAGTATAAAGAAAGGGTCTGGTTGGAATTGGATAAAATTCTTGCAGCAAGCATCATTGAACCAGTAGAAGAGTCTGATTGGGTAAGCCCAATGGTAGTTCAGGACAAGAAACATAAGGATGAGATATGGATATGCGTAGATCTCAGGAAGTTGAATGACACCTGTGTGCATGATCCTTTCCCAACTTCGTTCATTGATGAAGTGCTGGATAATGTTGGTGGCCAAGAAGAATATTCGTTTACTGATGGGTTCTCAGGGTACCATCAGATCAAGATCGCGCCAGAGGATAGAAGTAAGACGACCTTCATGACTGAATGGGGATGCTTCCATTATACTATGATTCCTTTTGGGCTGAAGAACACGCTGGCGATCTTATTGCACGTAGTCATCGTAGCGTTCAAAGATTCCATCCACAAATTTCTGGAGGTATACTTTGACGATTGGACATTCTTTGGATTGGTAAAGTGCCATGTAGCTAGTCTGCTCTTGATGCTAGATACATGCCAGAGGTACCAGATCGCACTCAATCTAAAGAAGTGTTTGTTCTATGTCTCTTTTGGGATCTTGTTGGGTCACGTGGTATGCAGACAAGGGTTGACAGTAGACCCTACAAAGATCGTAGCTATAATCAATTTGGAGGCACCAAGGAGTGTGAAACAGCTACGCTCAATGTTGGGGCATACAGGGTACTATAGAAAGTTCATCAAAAGTTATGCCCAGATCACCGCATCGATGGCGAAACTGTTAAAAAGGGTTTTACATTCTGCTGGAATGAAGAATGTCAGAGGAGCATGTTGTTTCACATACGTCAAATTTGGAGTAGAGTGGAAATTGTGTTGGAGTTGTGACATTTTGATCACTGTCTCAATATCATTGTTAGGATATTAAGAAGCTCTAGGAGTGATATGGGAAAGGCCATCCATAAATATACAAGCATGACACATAGGGACAATCTCCCCACAATGTTTTAGAAATTCCAATTCATTCATTCTTCAAGAAATATTCATTCTTAGGTTTTCCAAGTAGTTAGTCACTGTATCTCATCCATGGTGAGTCCAGAGTTCACTAAACATGTTCTTTCACACAAGTCATATTTGGAGTAGAGTGGAAACTGTTGGAGTTGTGACATTTCTATCACCATCTCGGGATCATTGACAGGAGACTGAGAATCTCAAGGAGTGAGATGGGAAAGGAAAACCATAAATATATGAGCATAACACATAGGGATGGTGTCTTTGTAATGTTTTAGAAAGGCCAAGTCATTCATTCTCTACAAAAAATTCATTCTTAAGATTTTTAAAAAGTGAACCTTAGTCGTGTTATATGTCCATGGTAGGTCTAGGGTTATTTAAGCATGTTGTTTCACAAAACTAAGATTGTATTATAGTGGAAAATTATTTGGATTTGTGATATTTTGATCACCATATTAGGATTATCATCAGGAGACCAAGAAGTTCAATGAGTGATAAAGGAAAGGAAAACCATAAATATATGAGTAGAACACATGGGGACAATGTCTCTACAGTGTTTTAGAAATTCCAAGTCATTCATTATACCAAAAATATTAATTTATAGCTTTTCTAAACAATGAGCCTTAGTCATGGTATCTCATCCATGGCAAGTCTAGAGTTCATTAGACATGTTGTTTCAAACAGGTCATATTCGGAGTAGAGTGGAAACTACACTAGAGTTGTGACGTTTTGATCACCATCTCAGGATCATCGTTAGTAGATTGAGAAACTCAAGGAGTGAGACGATAAATGCCAACCATGAATATACTATTAATTTATCTTATGGATTTATTGTTCTTTGATTTAGCTAATTTCATTTCATCATTTACATATTGAATTCATCCCACAACATCATAATATTATTCAGATTTACAATATTATTTAGTAACATATGAAATTATATAGAAAGAAAATTATCATTATCAATGCAATAGAACATAAAGGAACAATAGAAGAAAAGTATTAACACATAGAGACACTAGGATTGATCAGAGACCAGGGAAAAACCCACTACGGGGAAAACCCTTTCAAATAATTTTTCCTACTAAATTGTCATAAAATGTTTAGCAAAGATAAAGTACAATGATCCATATCTTCAACCAAAAAACTATCTATAAAAATCAAATAATCAAAATCCAAGAGATGAACCCAACAATGGTAATAACCAAAACCCTGATTCAGAAGTATGCAGTCAATTGTCACTATCTACGGTCAATTGCCAAAAGCTACATTCAACTGAAAAATCAAACCTAGTTTCCAACCGCACACAGAGAGTGTACATGCATGCAACTGAAACCCTCCAACCGCACACATGAGCCTGTGTTCTTGTGGTTGCAACTGAAAGATTCTTGTGTCATCCCTATGGTTGGAAACCAAAACCTTAGATCTCACATGTGAGCTTCGAACCCTACAATTTCAGACATGTATGGATCATTCTCGGTGTACCACCTCAGGCATGTGCGAGCCAAACCAAAGAAAGAAGAATGATAATGATGATGTCAAAATGAGGGTCACTTGACTTGTATTTATAGCCATCTGAGGGTATCCAATTTCTTTATTGGGTTGACTTGTCCTTTTTTTCACATGTGGGTTTCAATTCAAAAATACACTTTCCCTTGTCCAAATCAAGTGCTTCAAAAGTCAAAATTGGTCCTCTCGAAAAGAGGAATATAGTCCCATGATTGGAATTTATCATTGAGCTACCAAATTAACACCCCCTCTCAGCTAGGGAGAAATTCCAACTACATCATGTAATCATCGTAAGTATTATGTCATCAAATCATGTCATATCTCAAGTATCTCATCATCAAATGTCATCACTACTCATCTCAACTCACCTCTGCTTATCCCTGCTTATCTCTTATTTATCTATGCTCATATGTTGAACATTATATAATCTAAAATAACAAGAATTTAACATCGGAGGGGAGTCCAAGCTACCACCCTCTATTCATAGGGGATCCATTGCTACCACCCAAAATCATCTCCTAGAGGGGAGCTCAATGCTCCAACTCTGGAAAAATCAGGGAGCACATCTCAACCTGAACCTAGGGGAGCTCAGTCTCAACCTAGAATCCAATGAAAATGAGGAAGGTCCTATGGGACACTCTCACCTAAGCCCATGGGTGAAATTTAAGAGATTTTATATTTTGGAGGGGCATTTTTTATATTACAACCATTTTCTATAGTTACCCAAACAATTATTTAAAAAATAAATATTTTTTATACTTTAGCCATGAGAAATAAGCACCATAAACATTCCAAGGCCCGATTAGCTTGGTTTTCAGGTTAGATTTGCTCCAATCGCCCCGATTTCCAGGGTATATTTGCTCCAATCACCCTGATTTCCAAGAATGGCACTGGTTAGGGGATATTTCACCCTCTACCATTCCTATAAATCGAGGCTAGGGTTGAGTTCACCCAGGAATTTAGGGTTTTTCCTGTATAAATTTGTATCTATAGTCCTCCTCATTGTTGAGTTGCCAGTAAACATGGGTCACGACAGTCAATGAACAAATTGTGCTTGGAGAGGGTTTCAAAAGGATGTGATCATCCATCTAACCCTCTGTTTCACCATTCATTTTGTTAAGCATGAATTGTTGAGCGACCAAAGCGACAAACACCATCATAGGTAGGCACAAATCGAGTTACATATTCATCTTACCCAGCTTCCCCAGTTGCTTATATGCTTAATGGAGTAAGACGTGTTACTCCCTTTCTAGACTCAAGTAGCACCAATTTGGAAACTATTTCTAAACAGGTTGAGTGGATTAAGAGTATAGTAGTGTACATGAAGGGGACTTATTTTGTTTAGAAAACTTGAATTGGTGCATTAGATTACAATGAAAGGTAATTACATATTCAATGCTAATTACCCTTTCAATTTCACTTTTATATCACAGAGCTACCATCCCTAATCTAGCAAACAAAAATTCAATTTTAATACATTTTTTGTTTAGCAACTTGGGTTTATAGTTTAGTTCACTATTGCAACAACCAATGAAATGTTGCTTATGTGTTTAGTGATTTGAGAACCGCAGGCATTTGGTAACTAAGTGGTGGTTTGGATTGTGAGGTGGGTGATGTCTCTTTATAAGGTTGTAGGTGAAGAAACATCCCCTTCAGTAAAATAATGTTCGGATCTACGCTTCTTGTTTCTCATTCAATCCATACCCAAGAAAGAATTTCCCCATCATTCCCACCATAAGCTACCTCTCAAATTCAACCTATAACCGGGAGTGGTGATAAAATGCATAAAAATGGTCTTTGAGGAGGTTGTAATAAGAATCCCCTCCTCTATATATAAGGCCAAGCATAAATCTACTACTACTTCTTTTTATCCTCAAACTCTTAACGTATGATGACCTCCAACACATATGTAATTGATGCACTTAATTTCTTTAGTGATTATGAAGCTGCTATACTTGTGGATTATTACAGAGTATTGGACCTATGGATTTATAGAAGTGTATATCTCCATTTAGTTTAAACACCAGACCATCCTGGAAAGGGAACATGGGTATGTTATTTTATCATCTTAGCTTAGTTTATGTTATTGTCAAAAAGATGAGATTTTATGAATTAGCTTAGTTTATGTAGTGGATTGTGGTTAAAGGAAATCATTCTAGGAATTTTTTTCCCTCAAATTACTAAAACATTTATGCCATTCTGGTATGTTATTTGAAAAACATAAAAAAATCAAGCAGATGATATATACCCTTATAAAATCATAAACCAATAGTTTTATGACTCTTTTAAAAATCTCTAGTAGATCTGAGGGGTGACATAAGGCTCAAGAGCAAGGTCTCCATGATACTTAGTAGCTTTAAAACAATTCAGAAGCTAAACGATATAGTTTTATGTGAATTTCAAGCATCAATAGAAAGGAATATGCAAATTTCAGATATGAGCAACAATCATACTTAGGAAGTTGTTGGGAAAAGTTATTAGATACATTTTTGTTGTCTTTGTTCTTTGCTTCCATGTTCTTTTTATCTGCACATGTCACTGGAATTGATACCCTTTTCCCCATTATCTGCAACACTGGTGCAGAGGGAAAATAATATTTCTTCTGAGATGTCGACCTGGTTTGGGAATTTACTTGCTACAACAAAGTTGAGTTACTTTGTCCATTGAAATAAACTATTACTTTGTCCATTGTTCACAACTGAAGTAGTATGGTTACCTAACCAAAGTCGTGCTATATTTTTGAAAATAAAACATTTATTTTAAAGTATTGTTTCCATCCACTTCTTTAACAAAAGTTACCTCTTGTCCCACAGAGTCCAGATTATCCACATTACTGTTGGAAATCTCACCAACATAAGCATCCTTTTGAACAAGGAATTCTTGCAAGTTTTTTTTCTTCAAGGTTCTTCGATGTTTTTGCACTTGTGGGATTCCCATAATTATCTTTCTATCACTATATGGAAAATCTCTATGAGATGAAGTTGGATGATCATAACCAAAATTGTATCCATCCTCTTCTTCTATATTGATTTCAGTTGGGTTCTTATTCAGTGTGCATATTTCAACATTGCAAGTTTTTTTTTTTGCATAAAGCAAATTCCACAATTTTTTTGTTTAATGCTTTTATTTTATTTGGTTCCTTTTTAAGTTTTGTCTAGGATTAGATCCCAACAACCAAGGGGATTAGAGGCATTTTTGTTTGTTCTGTAGATAAATATCAAGATCAAATCTTTGATATCTATTTAGATGCGTACTAGTGGGTGTTGGCCTATATGATCTTAAGCCTTTCATAGAACTGGAGCCCTTTACAACCTTTGTACTATGAGAAGCAAGAGGAACAATAGAATATGTATGTATATTTCCATTGTAACCACTTGTACATGGTAATCCCTTCTCTTTTTCTTTAGGGAATGGTGTACCATAGAAGAGAGATTTTGTTCTCAAAAGAGAGGATTCCAGAAAAGCATTATTGCCTTTGCCAGGGACTGTCCAAGAAGGGGTAGAAATTCCAAAGAACCCATTTGATACAAGATGCACAGAAGGCATGAACTTTGGAACAAGAGGTTTAGTTTTAACTAAACTTATGATTTTTTCATGCATATGTGTGCTACCTTCAATGGGTTTTGAACCTCTAAACATTCTTTCAGTGCCACTAAATGTTTCATTTTGATACATCTCCATTAACCCAGATGAGGCACAAGTTGCTGGATGAAACCAACTAACATGATTTTGTGAAGAGCCCTGGGGTAAATTAGAGAAATTTTTGTTGTCTTTTTTCTCTACTGCCATGTTCTTTATATCTGGACATGTTTCTGAAATTGATACACTTTATGCCATTAGTTGCAGCACTTGTGTAGAGGGAAAACAATATTTCTTCCCAGATGTCTACCTGGCTTGGGCATTCACCTGTTGCAACAAAGCTGAGTTACTTTGTCCATTATTCACAATAGAAGTAGTATGGTTACCTAACCAAAGTCGTCCTACATCTTTTAAAACAAAACATTTATTTTAAAGTATTATTTCCATGCACTTCTTTAATAGAAGTTACCTCCTATCCCACAGAGTCCAGATTCTATTTAATCGTATTTTGAATTGTACTCATATATGCTTGTGAATCCATGCACCAGGTAACCCACTTCTAAGATTAGTTGGAACATTGGATAATAAGTGGAGTTTTAGTGTGGAATCATGTCCGAAGATGAACAATAATTGTTCATGATTGTGTATTTCTATGAGTTACTATTATGCTAAGGAACAAACACTATCTAGTGAAGTCTTGCTAAATAGTATTCGTGTCTTATTCTCCACACTCACATATGAAATATAACAGTTTTATATGAGATCATGAATATGAAAAGATTCAAGGAAATAAAAAAATATTCTAGTGTAAATGGAATGCATTGGATAATATATACATTAAAGACAAACTGTAGATGAAAATCTTATTCTAGCCTAGTTTGTTGAAATACCTAGTTTTTAGAGTTGCACTGAAATGGAAGTAAATGTGGAAAAAGAAAAAAATGAGGAAATATCTTCATTTCTTCAAGCCATTGCAAGAATTTTAGTGCCACTTGGCATTGCTGAAATTTCAGTTTCTATATGAACAAATTTATCATAAAATTCAATAATAGCAAAACCAATCACCTCCCATATAATTGTTGATGCTTAGAAAAGAGTAATTGACTATGCTACAACAAAAACCTTTCATGGGATTTTTCGCCTCTTAGTTCATTGATAACTAAAAAGTTGAAATAATTCCAGTTTAAGGACACTTGTATCCAAGAAACCATGCAAGTTACAAATCAATTTCCTCTATCCATTTCCAGAACATCTTTCCAACCACTATTTGAAAAATTCCATTCTTAAGTGCATGGAGATTTTATCTTCTGTGGGTGTGGGGGCAGGGAAGGGAAGGTGGGAAGCATTTTGCATCTATTATATTTCATGAATTGTAACCACATAAAGCATATCACATGTCTTCATATTCTAAAGTACATGGATAAAATCAGTAGACTTACCATTAGTGTATTCAAATACAAAAGTCCATTAACAAAGTAAAATAAGGAAGAACCTTTCCAAAGAGATAAATATGGTAGTTTTATCACATACCATGCTTGTTGATAGAAGTAGATGCCTAGATGAAATATGCTCCATTTATTTCCAAAGATTGTTGACGTTTAATTTTTCTTCTTCAAAAATTTTATTAAAATTCAATTCATCATCATTGATCCTTAGATCTGATTTCATATCTTCATGGACCTCAATTTTATTCTCTAATGTAGACCATCTAGCCAAGATAGGAATTGAGGGTTTAACATTTTCAGATTCTATGCTTGCAAATACATGTAGAAATGTTTTGTTGATTTTATTGTCCACTGAGTTTTTCTTTGTGGACTCACTTTTAGCTATAAAAATAGGCTTACAATCCCAGGGTCTTTAATTCCCCTGGGATTGATGTCTGCTCTGAGGGTCAAAGATCCAAGACCAATTTTTCAAGACCTTAAGGTAGATGTTTTTGTATCTAATTAACCAAGAACACCATTATAGGATTTTATCCTTATCTTTCTTGGTTTCAAACCTAGAGGAGCACAACCCTTCATTACAATAATGATGATGAAGATATCCTTAAAGAAGTGGGGGCCATCCTTCATTTTTGTTAATACAAATCTTATTGATATTGGCCAACAATTAACATTCTAAATGTATGAAAAAAATTCTCTATTAGTGAGTCATTCCATCATCTCTAATTGCTTGTTACAAAGTAAAACATCAAAGTGGTATTGTTGACATATTTAACTCTTTCTGAGATTGGTAACCTATATTGAGAGTTGTTGTTCTATAATTGTTCATATGGGCATGGACAAATCTATTCAAGAGATCATGTCTCTTGTTGTAGAACGTAGTGTAACCATTACATGCATGAAAACTCATTAACTTGTAACAAAGGTAAATTTTCGTTTTTTTCCCCACAAATACTCGCATGCATTTCATGCTAGGTTTTATTTAGAGAGTTGCAAAACTGGAAACTATTTTCAGGGTTACACAATTGGAGAGACCTTTCTTGCATCTAATGTAAGTTTTTAAATATAGGACTATGCTATGGAGACTAAACAAAGCCACATATGCCATTCTTAAATTTAATGATAGCAAGCCTTGCTGGGAGTTTGGCACATGTAACTTGCAAGGTGATTTTCACATTCAATTTATGTGAGGAATGTCATTTATTTTAAATAGTTTTAGTTCAATTTTACCATTTGGTTCTCAAGTTAGATAATTTGGTTAACTTTCTTTTAAGTTTTTATTTTACTTAACATTTGATGAGTTTTGGTGTGTAGGAACTTCTTCGTGTTGCAATGGTCACTCACTTGAAAACTTTACTCCAAGCCTTTAATGTTACCAATAATGTTCTTGATCAAACTGTTTTTGTTATGACAAATGACAATGTAGATCTGGGTTTGCATTAAGAGAGTAAGATGGAATAGAAAAAGTAAGATGTTCCTTTCTATCTATAATGTCATAACATTTATGCTGAAGTGTGCACTAAACCTTGAAGAAACTTAATAATATTCATTTTGTGTTATTTCATTGGTTTAATAAATTATCTTTGCATGTGCAACATAACCAAGAACAGAACTTCGTATTAAAACAATAGGGAGATGTAGAAAGCAAAGGGAAACAATTAGACCTGCATATTATGATGCTACTATGTGCACTCAAGGCAACCTAGCTCGCTTGCTAGAGGCACTTAGGCCAAAGCCTGGTCGACTCTCTCCAACATAGCAATGGTTTTATGAGGTATTTGTGTTTATTGAACTTATATGTGTGCACATGCTTAGTGCAATCACACATGCTATAAAATAATTTGATTTTACTGAATGCCTAATTCCTATGGTATTGTAGGATTTTGCTAGACTTCCATGGTAGAACCAATCTATGCAGAGTATTCTTGTGGCACCAGTTGTTCCATCAAGCTCTAGTGTTGGTTCAATTGGTTATGGTTTCTCTCATGTTGTTTATGGTTCTCATTTAGAATAGGCAAGCTCAAATGGCTATAATGCAACATAAGATACAATAGGGTTGAGTGGCATTGCACAATCACTGGAACAGTCAGTGGAAGAAATGGATTCTCATGCTACATCACCTCATAGGTTGTTCTAGAGTGAATATCATTTAGTCCTTCCATTTAATGATTAGAGATGTGGATTATTGATTTCATTCCAACTCAATTTTTTAAATGTTACAGTGTATCTTCTAGTAAAGTTTCCATGGGAGATGTAGGCATGCACCATACTAAGCTCTCTGGTGAATTTGTTGTTTTTTGGAAATAAAGTTTGCATCTTGTGGCTCATGAAGGAATTTGCATCAATGGGACAACCTTCAACCCCTTCGTAAACTATAGAGTGACTTAGTTATAGTGGATTGGATCCCTCACTAAACATAGGGGAAGCATTGGACAAGTATTAGGTCATGTCTCAAAAAGTAATTTGATTAGATGAGGATGATTGTTTTGCTTAAAAATAATTTTGATCAACTGTTCTTTTCTTTCTTATGCTAGAAAAAATGAGGGTAAAATTAAAATATAGATGTGGATGTGTGTGCATAATTTTAATGTGGAAATGAAAAAATGTTGTTGATTTTTACTTAGTCACATTTGCACATCATCCAATAAAGGAAATGCATGTGTTGTTAAATTTTTCGATGGTGTTAAGGTGGATTTTCCCATAGGTTGATGAATGCAAAACATAATTTTTAAATGTGAGATGAATACCTTGTACAAAAATGCTTGAAAAAATATGAAAAATATATATTCTATAGTAGGTTTAAGAGTGGAAACTTAGGTAGTTAGGTTAATTACTTTAATCAATTACAACAGTTGTGGTCTTTGATGCAACTACTAGGTATGCCTGCTTTGTATGAAGCTACTCTTGAATTTTATTACTTTTTTTGCTCCATGGGATGTCCATTTGTTTCTCAATGATGAAGGTTGATTAAAGCCTATTATAAACATATGACTAAAGGTTATATTAGTGTCCTTCTTTGGTAGGGTTTTAGCTGAAAATGTCTCCCATGGATGGGGTTTATTGTCGTCACCTGAAATATGATGTTTATTATATTATTTTCCTCTATAGAACATTTGTCCTGTCATGTTTAGTCTTACCAAATGGTTAATTTCTTGCAGTTGGAGGCTGCAATCTCAAAGGGTGCCAGTGATCATGAAATTTAGGCATGGTTCCTTTCATTGAAATCGTATTTTTAATTATTGTAGTCAAATTTTCATAATATCAGTTAATTTTAACTTATAATTGAGCAATGTTATTTAACCAAAAAAGGTGTTTTGCAGGGACTTGTCTCAGATATTCCAGAGATTATTTTGCAATGTATTAGTAGAGATGAGGTAGATCTAGAAATAACACAAAAGGTTTGACATTTATTTTAGAAACCACTACATCTCTATCATATTTATTAGTGTTAGTCTAATATCTGTTCAAATTTGTGAATGCAGGTTTTTAAGAGATTGTATGAGAATCCATTAATCAACTTACATGTTTCAACCCATATCATTGTATTGGTGACCATCCATGATGTTTGCAAACAGGTTTTGAAGGACTGGCAAGTTGGGTATGATTTTGTCATGATTTATTTGCTATCAAATCTTTGTTTTGGATTATATTGTGTGTTTATTGATTCTAATTAGTATATGTTCTTAGGAGCTTATAAATGAGAGTTTTCTTGGAGGGAGAATGACTACTAGAACTAAATAAATATATCATAAAATGAATGCTAACATGAAGACTAAAAAATAGATGTCATAATAGGATACAATCCAAATAAACATATCATGATAATAAGCCTCTCTCTTGTGAACATATTTGGGATATACTATATGAAATTCAATCCCTGTTGAATAACTTAAATCCGGTATGATTATATTAGGTTACATTGAAACTTCCTAATGGCTGCCCATATAATGTTGCGTTGACTGGTTTTTAATCAATGCAAGATGATAACTACATTCCTGTTCTATAAGAGTTGAGACTGTTAGCCATATTAAAGCTTTTCAATAACTCTTCTACAAACTTAGTCTAGGCTAAGTTGCATGGGAATAGATACAGATACGGGATTTTAAAATAACATAACAACTTTTCAAAAAATATGGATATGAAACAAGAAGGAAACGACACACACACACATAACAAAATAGAAAATTCATATTACCATCAATATTTTAGAATCTAGATGCTATATCTAAAAATACACACTCATCATCATCAATTCAACATAAGCATTGTCATCATCATTAATGATTATTATAACATTCATTATTCAACATATCATCAAGTTTCTATTTCAAATTTAGGTCATTAACATCAATTGGTCCTAGATATTTAATTCTAAGTGGACATTTTAGGGTTAGGTTCATATCAGATCTTTAGAGTTTTTTATCTTCTTCCTTTTTGGGCATTTTTGTCAGCAGCTTAGGGCATAAAAGTTAAGGTTGCTCATCTCAATGATAGTGAGCACAATTCTACCCTAAAAACCCTATCAATCTTTAATTGTTTGTTATTGAATTTGAGGATAATATTTTATTGACTTGATATTTGGCAGGGTACATTATGCTCGTTTCCTGTGTCATCCTAGTGGGACTCTTTGCACTTCAACACTTAGGCACTTGGAATGTGGGTTTTATATTTGCACCCATTGTCATAACTTGGCTTCTCTGCATCATTAGCATTGGCATTTACAACATAATCCAATGGAACCCCAAGGTTTCAAAGCCATCTAACCCTACTACATGTTTAATTTCCTTTGGAAGACCAAAGTAGACGTTGAGAGTTTCTCAGATTTGCATTACAAGTTTGCCTCTTTTTAACATATTTCTAGAAATCCCCTATGAGAAGAGGGCCCAAGCAAGTTTATCTTATTAGAAAATATTTAAAAAGTTAAAGGAATGTTTTTAGCAAATAGTTGTGAGAGCATACAAAAATTTCCTTTGTAAAACCTAGGATTCTTTTCAAATGGATATGATTATTTCTATAAAATCTTCAGTTTTGCAAAAAAAAATTCTTGAGGAAATGAATGCTAAAATAATTGAATTGGCATGATGATATGGTATAATAAAAATAACTTGAACAAATGGATGGCACTACAACTGAAACAAAAAACTCTTTAGTTGTTAATTACATAAGAAATTTTATTTCTTGTGATCATATTGAAGAATAATAGTCATGATTGATGGATTCTGAGGTTATGTTTGTTGATTTGGGACACTCATAGTTTTCAATCAAGGTGAGAAAATGTCTTTGGTTCCATGACTAAAACACACACTTAAGATCCAATAAGAAACAATCAATTTAAACTTGGGTATGTAATAGTAGATAGTGTTCACAGGAGTTGTCTATCCCTAATTGATTTTCACCTACCTGGGAAGGATGCATTTCTTTCCCAACACAAGAGGAAATGCAAAGAATCTTCTATTTGTTAATACCAGGTGAGAACATTTTTGTCGAGATAGCATATGAGTCCATTATGCCTTGAAAATATAGGAAATGTAGGAAGTTGTATTTTATATAATAAAAAAACATAATTTTTTTTTGCTAAACTAGAAAGACTTGTATATTTCTAAAAAAAATGGTCATAGCGAGGTCCTAAAGACTTCCAAGTATTCTTTTCCAAAAATAATTTTTAAGCCTTTCGAACTAGGACACTTGTATGAGTGTTAATTTTCGGATGAATTGGATGCAAAAGTTGTATTTTAGACAATTTTCATAGTGGCTACCTTGGTAGTAATAGTGGGAAGTTAGGAAAACATCTCAAAGAATCATAGTCTGGTCATGTAAAGGGGAATGCTCTCAAAGAAATGCAGTCTAATCATGCAAAGTTCTTGAGAGATGGAAATTATGTTCCAGATATCCCCTCTAGAGAACTTGTTCTAAGAGATATAGTGGAACTGAAGGTGGGAGGAAAGGTTCCCACAGACATGAGAATTGTGCCCCTTAAGACATCCACCTTTAGGATGGAGTAGAGCTATCTAATCGGAGAAGGCATACTTGTGGTCAAAAGAGAATATCTAGTCACTATCAGTGACTATGATTTGTAGTCAAAAGAATGCATGGTGTTTGAAGGAACTATATTTACCAATGGTTGTTGCACTTGCATTGTTGTGAGCATTGGCATGTCTACAAAAATAGGTAAAATCTATGCACATATGCAGGAGGCTTCAATGGAAGCTCATGTTTAGTCAATTTAGTGTCCTAAATTTCTTGCATAAATTATCAACCGAGATTTGTAAACTGATGAAGCTTTATGCACTATATGTGTTTAGTTAAACTTTCTCTTACTTCGTTGTTTTGTATTTTATGTTTGTTTTGGGGGTTTATGTTCTTTGATGTCTAAGAATTTACAACCTATGAGAAAATTCAAATGGATTTAATGGATTTTTAAAGAAAAGGAAAGGTTCCTATTGTTAGTGTCAGTCTTTCCAGCCTTCCTCCAGTGATCAAATATGCTCTTACAAAGTGGTCTCAGAGTGTCAAGGTCAAATTTTGTCATTTCAAAGAGTTTTCAAGCAAAATTTGGTCACTAGGCATTAGGTCTAGGGTTTGCTTTCACTCCTTCTAAAATTGCCTAAATGCCAATCTATGTCACTATTCAGCTGAGTCTATCATCATGTCATGTTCCATTGGGTCATTTTACACCTTATTCATGCTTCAGTTGTGCCTAGGTAAGGTCATTTCCCTCTCCTAGGGTTTTGAAGGCAATTTCTCTTGGATGGTCAAATCACCGGCAAAACTTGTTTCCTGATGTTCATACACCTTCCCCTATCCTTAAAGTACCTTATCAAACACTTCCCATCCCTTAGATCCGCCAAATTCCTCATTTTTGCACAAACCCTAGTTTCTAGCTACAACCTGGCAATTTTCTAGGTTGGGCCTGTGTTTTGCCCTTTTGGACCCCTTCCCCTCACTCAATCTCTGAGGTTCAACTTTCCCCTACTTCCTAACATCCCTCCCTACTTCCAAAAATTTCCCCAAGAATTTAGAAGCCCCCTATTCCCTTCATTTCGCTCCATTTCGACAAAATTCCTTGTTTCACACATCGGGACAAGTCGCACTCAAATGATGTTCCAGAGCAATAAAAGATGAATTTTGAAAAACTGAGAGAGGTTTTTGTCCAAAATATGCCAAGGAAGAAAAACCTCCTTCACTTTTTGTACAGGTGTCATGGTTTTAAAGAAATGTCAAAAATACCGGCGAGAACGAAGGTGCTCCAAGGACGGTTGGCCAAAGCACAAAAACGAAGGAAAACGTCTGATCCACTCCAAATTTTTGCCAAAGCCTCTTTGAATGAGCATGGTACTTGATTGGGGACTCCCAGCCCAAATTTCAAGAAATTTGGAGAAAATTTTGTCATTTGTGAATTTTTTGTGCAATTTACAGGTTTTTGCTCATTAACGGGTCTCACCCCGCGCGCGACCCTTCATCATGGCAACTCCTTTTGGCGAAAACTTAGCATTTCTAGATTTTTCATGCAAAGTTACATATGCCCATGGATGGGCTTGAGATTTTGTGCAGTTTTGATCCCCCAAAAGGTCAAAAAACTACCAAAAAATGACTTTCTGGCCCTTTTTTGAGTTGCAGAAACCAGTCTTGGGAGAATTAAGTTTTGACAAGGCAAATGACCTCCAAATTCAAAAATTCCAGTTGGGTTGGAAAGTAGACTCACATACCTTTCCAAAAAGCCCACTTTTGCTCAATTTGGACACCTGAAAGTGCCTCAAACATCGCTCCAAAGGCGCAAGACCTGTCAGGCAGGGGCGCGCGACCCATCAGGTAGTTTTTGCCAGATTGCATTGTACAGCCCAGAAAACGCAGTTTTGACCCAGTTTGACTTTTTGGGGTGGAAGATGATTACCTTTGATGTAATTATTGTAACTCTAAGACACTTTTACTCTTGTTTAACACTTCTAGAAGATTCATTCATGTAAAGGGTAAATATTTAATGAATGGATTGGTTTCCTAGCTTATAGAGGCAAGTTGTTTTGACTGCCTAGATTGTAGTGCTTAGTTTAGAAGTGGTTGAAACAGCTCCTAGGATAGTGAGCTCGACCCATGGAAGCAGGGAAAGAGGTTAGATAATCTATATTATGTACTTTCTTGCTCATTTTCATGGTTGGACTCTTGAGGGAGAAGCTATCATTGTATTATTCACTGTATCTCTGCAATTTTTGGCTAAGGAAGACCAGGGTTTTGCAGTCCTCTTTGGGATTCTTATGGACTCATGTGTTGATGGTGTGCTTCTCAATGTACTTGTAAGCTTGTTATGTGATTCATTTCCTTTCTTTTACTTCTGCACATTAAACAAATGAAGTGTTAAAGTAAGAATTCATGCCTGCCATGCTCTGCTTTTAAGTTTGTTTAATTTCAATGTTTTCTTCTATCTAAAGAGAATTCAAAGTTATTGTTTGCTCTCTTTAGCTCTTTATCTTTCATTCGTGACCATCCACCTCAGTTAAAGGCATCAACGCTGTCTCCTACCTCGCCCCAAGGAACCCCCAGCAGAAACTGTGTCCAATCCCCGCACCCAAAATTGCCCTCTCCTCAATTTGCCACCAAAAACCCAAAAAGCCCCAAATCAAACTCTTTGATCAGTTTACTAGCCTAATATCAGTGTTACCTTATTAGTCATCTCTTTTATTGAAGATTTCACGAGATAGACCGAAGAGAGCCTTCTCCTGCCCCGTAGGGCTAGCTACGAGGCTAAATGGTTTGATGTTGCCTTGAGGTTTACCTTTCTCAGCCTGAGGTGAAATTTCAAGTGCTAACATACTGGCGACCATACTGGGGAGAACAAACTAATCGTTTGCTCATTGACGTGTTGTTTCATAAGTCTTAGACGAAGCCTGAAGTTACGCCAGGTAGCCTTCGAAAACGCTCTTGTTTTACATCAGCGTTAGTAGATAAACGCTGCTTCAGTCAATCTCCGTGAGCTTGTGGATACAGCACTTCATTTGCATTTTTACCCCAGTACATGTATCAAGTTCAGATCTGATTGTTGATAGTGGACAACGATCAGACACTGACAAGGCTGAAATCATTCATTGGCGACTCCTTCACTGAAAACTCCAGAGATCAATGCTTCATGGTGACTTCACTGCAGAGAGATCAGTAGCTGTGAGAATTTCAAGATGGACCGAATCGCAAGAAGATACGCTCCCCTGAGCCGAGATCACATTCCAGGCTTTCCGAATAAAATTCCGAAGGTAGATTGGTCAAGGAATTTGCCTACATTTAATGATGATGGTAAGAAGGATGCTACTTTACATCTAGTTAGATTTCATATGCATATTCGCAAGTTGAAGGTGGATTTTCCTGAAGATTGCTTGATTAAGATATTCTTGGCCACTCTGGAAGGTAAAGCCCAATCATGGTATGAAAGTTTGCCACCTGCTTGTATTTACTGTTTAAAGGATTTTCATGCTATGTTCATTGAAAGATATAAGGACTCTTATCCATCATTGAATTTAGTTCAAGACTGTTGCAAGCATGCCTATAGTTTTATTGAAAGCCTTGAGAAGTTTTATGAAGATGATAATTTCATGGATGAAGAGATCATGGAAGCCCTGTATGAAAAGCCGTTTCAGCAGCACATAGAAATCTTAGAGGATACTTGTCAAGATCAGCAGGTTGAAGATGGCCATATGGCTGTAATTGATGAAAGAGAAGAGCTTGTTTCAGATCTGCCCACAGAAGAAGATAGCGTGCAGGGTAGCCAAGATTCAATTTTAGAATGTAATGCAGTCAACTCAGCTATTTCAGATCAAAATTCAGATCATGGTGACCAAGAATACCTTGTGTTGAATCCTATAAAGAAGAACTCGACTGTTGAGATTAGCTGGCATGAAGAAAACGAAGTTACAAATCTAAGTGCTCCCACCTCACCGGAACTAGATCTTCATGAGGAGGTCATTCAGTCAGCTCATGAACAACAAGGTGAGATCTTTGCTCAAGCAAGTGAAAAAGTTTTTCTGCATGAATTTGTGGTAGACGATATAAATGATCATCTTGTGCTTCAAGGACCATCTGAAGTTTCTTATCTTATGATTGATGAATGTAATAAGGAACATGATAACCTGGCCCTCATGTCATATACAAATGACCTACAACACATTCACACCACAGAAGATCAAAACATTCAGGATTTCCTTTCAGATTCTTCATATGTTTCATGTGTTGAAATGTCTTTCCAAGAAGAGATCTGCTCATCCATTTGTTCAGAGTTTTTTGAAGCCCATGAGCGTACTTTTACTGAAGCACATGATGAAGGCAGATCAAAATTTGAAATAAAGGATTACTTGTTCTTTCAACAGAAGGTGGCAGTGGCAAATCTTTATGTTTTTCACGATCCTCTAGCAAGTTTGTTGCAGCCAGCAGTGACAGTGTTTATTGCGATGTTCAGTGATGAAGGAGATCATGGTCAACTATGTTTTTGGAAGCCCAGTTACCAGTATCTATTGTTGATCATAAGATCTGATCAGGAGAATCAATCAAGAAGCCATCTTCTTGATTGGTTGCATTGGAATTATGATATAGTTTGATGGTATATTGTCTTGTAAGAAACACAGGTGGTTGTCATCATGATTTCAAATCTTGATGGACTGCTGCCCTTCAAAAAGCTTTGTAAGTTCTTGTTTTAGTTAAGTCAGTCATGAGTCATTTGTGTTTGGTCTGTTGAGTGATTTTTTCAAGTTATTTCAGTTTGCCATCGAGTCGGTTTGAGTCAAGTTCCAGTTAAGTTTCAGTCAGTTTTCAGTCAAGTTTTCATTCAATAAATGTGTCAAAGGTTTTGTGTTCTTCGTTCAAAATAATGACTCCATTGCCCAATGATTGTAAGGCACTGGTCTGCTCTCCTAGAGGTCTAAGGTTCTTGGCACCTCCAAGGAGCTACCATCCCCATTGGAGCCAATGTTAGTGTCAGTCTTTCCAGCCTTCCTCCAGTGATCAAATATGCTCTTACAAAGTGGTCTCAGAGTGTCAAGGTCAAATTTTGTCATTTCAAAGAGTTTTCAAGCAAAATTTGGTCACTAGGCATTAGGTCTAGGGTTTGCTTTCACTCCTTCTAAAATTGCCCAAATGCCAATCTATGTCACTATTCAGCTGAGTCTATCATCATGTCATGTTCCATTGGGTCATTTTACACCTTATTCATGCTTCAGTTGTGCCTAGGTAAGGTCATTTCCCTCTCCTAGGGTTTTGAAGGCAATTTCTCTTGGATGGTCAAATCACCGGAAAAACTTGTTTCCTGATGTTCATACACCTTCCCCTATCCTTAAAGTACCTTATCAAACACTTCCCATCCCTTAGATCCGCCAAATTCCTCATTTTTGCACAAACCCTAGTTTCTAGCTACAACCTGGCAATTTTCTAGGTTGGGCCTGTGTTTTGCCCTTTTGGACCCCTTCCCCTCACTCAATCTCTGAGGTTCAACTTTCCCCTACTTCCTAACATCCCTCCCTACTTCCAAAAATTTCCCCAAGAATTTAGAAGCCCCCTATTCCCTTCATTTCGCTCCATTTCGACAAAATTCCTTGTTTCACACATCGGGACAAGTCGCACTCAAATGATGTTCCAGAGCAATAAAAGATGAATTTTGAAAAACTGAGAGAGGTTTTTGTCCAAAATATGCCAAGGAAGAAAAACCTCCTTCACTTTTTGTACAGGTGTCATGGTTTTAAAGAAATGTCAAAAATACCGGCGAGAACGAAGGTGCTCCAAGGACGGTTGGCCAAAGCACAAAAACGAAGGAAAACGCTTGATCCACTCCAAATTTTTGCCAAAGCCTCTTTGAATGAGCAAGGTACTTGATTGGGGACTCCCAACCCAAATTTCAAGAAATTTGGAGAAAATTTTGTCATTTGTGAATTTTTTGTGCAATTTACAGGTTTTTGCTCATTAACGGGTCTCACCCCGCGCGCGACCCTTCATCATGGCAACTCCTTTTGGCGAAAACTTAGCATTTCTAGATTTTTCATGCAAAGTTACATATGCCCATGGATGGGCTTGAGATTTTGTGCGGTTTTGATCCCCCAAAAGGTCAAAAAACTACCAAAAAATGACTTTCTGGCCCTTTTTTGAGTTGCAGAAACCAGTCTTGGGAGAATTAAGTTTTGACAAGGAAAATGACCTCCAAATTCAAAAATTCCAGTTGGGTTGGAAAGTAGACTCACATACCTTTCCAAAAAGCCCACTTTTGCTCAATTTGGACACCTGAAAGTGCCTCAAACATCGCTCCAAAGGCGCAAGACCTGTCAGGCAGGGGCGCGCGACCCATCAGGTAGTTTTTGCCAGATTGCATTGTACAGCCCAGAAAACGCAGTTTTGACCCAGTTTGACTTTTTGGGGTGGAAGATGATTACCTTTGATGTAATTATTGTAACTCTAAGACACTTTTACTCTTGTTTAACACTTCTAGAAGATTCATTCATGTAAAGGGTAAATATTTAATGAATGGATTGGTTTCCTAGCTTATAGAGGCACGTTGTTTTGACTGCCTAGATTGTAGTGCTTAGTTTAGAAGTGGTTGAAACAGCTCCTAGGATAGTGAGCTCGACCCATGGAAGCAGGGAAAGAGGTTAGATAATCTATATTATGTACTTTCTTGCTCATTTTCATGGTTGGACTCTTGAGGGAGAAGCTATCATTGTATTATTCACTGTATCTCTGCAATTTTTGGCTAAGGAAGACCAGGGTTTTGCAGTCCTCTTTGGGATTCTTATGGACTCATGTGTTGATGGTGTGCTTCTCAATGTACTTGTAAGCTTGTTATGTGATTCATTTCCTTTCTTTTACTTCTGCACATTAAACAAATGAAGTGTTAAAGTAAGAATTCATGCCTGCCATGCTCTGCTTTTAAGTTTGTTTAATTTCAATGTTTTCTTCTATCTAAAGAGAATTCAAAGTTATTGTTTGCTCTCTTTAGCTCTTTATCTTTCATTCGTGACCATCCACCTCAGTTAAAGGCATCAACGCTGTCTCCTACCTCGCCCCAAGGAACCCCCTGCAGAAACTGTGTCCAATCCCCGCACCCAAAATTGCCCTCTCCTCAATTTGCCACCAAAAACCCAAAAAGCCCCAAATCAAACTCTTTGATCAGTTTACTAGCCTAATATCAGTGTTACCTTATTAGTCATCTCTTTTATTGAAGATTTCACGAGATAGACCGGAGAGAGCCTTCTCCTGCCCCGTAGGGCTAGCTACGAGGCTAAATGGTTTGATGTTGCCTTGAGGTTTACCTTTCTCAGCCTGAGGTGAAATTTCAAGTGCTAACACCTATGTTAATCTAATTTCCTAAAAATGGACCAAGAACTATTGACTAGTTAGAATCTAATAAGAAAATAGAGTATCTATCTTATCATATCATTAGTCCTAATCCGTGAATCTAATTCTTAAAACCAAGAGTGATATTGATGCAGATGTTGGAAATAATACTGGGGGGGGTGAATCAGTATTATCAAATCAGTAACTTTTCATTTTCATATTCAAATTCATATACACTACTTCAGTTAAGGGAACCCGCGTGTATATGCAACTGTGTTTAATGCAACTAGCGTATATTCAGTAAACTTATGATTCAATTAATTCATCATATCAGAACTTCATTAACCATATAAACAGTAACCAGGTGCAGTAAAAATAGAACAGATCATCACACATAAGGCACACACATGAACACCATGATATAAGGTGGAAACCCAATGCGGGACAAAAACCACCTATTGATGTTTTATTTAAGATAAGAAAAACCTGTTTACAATCTTGTATTGGCGCAGACTCATACCAGTACGCAGGCACCCACCTACAGAAGGCTACAACCTTCTCTCATTCTCCAGCTTCTACTATAAGGGAGCTACAACCCCCTAGCTCTTGCACTGGCCGATATATTTACTAGTACGTAGGCGCAAACCTATAAAAGGCCATGACCTTCTCTTTTCTTCCAGGGACCACGTTTCATAAATTTTAAGACTGGATCCATCAATACAAAATCAATCACCACTGTAATATGACCATCAACTATATCTGCATCATCAATCTCTGAATCACCCAACTACTGAATCACCGAAACCCATAGTCACCAGAACACATAGCAGAACCCAAAACCCTGCAACAACCACTAGAACCAACAACAACCTCAAATATCAAATCTCAAGATGTATATGCTACTTGGCTATGTCGAACTAGCGTGTATATGCACTTTCCCCAAAGGGAACCAACGTACAGATCTGAAAATAATTACTTATACCTTGCCGCAATTTTCTACTTCAGATATACCCAGATCATCAGATATAAAGGATAAGACATGTGTCAGTATTCAGATCTGAACTATTCATGATCATACCATATAATTCATTTTAGTCTTCATGATCCCGGTCCATCAACCTTCATTCGCCACATAGGTGCATCCTTAGCAAAGCATCACATACCCATAACCTGCATACTAGATCTCACACTTCATCAGATATCCATCACTTGCACACATGCACTTTGGCCTAATGATCTTCTTCTCCTTATATAGGTTTATGCCTTTCTCAATACCATGGTAAAAAACCACGTAGGACCAATACCATGGACCCAATACCTAGGCTCAATACATCGGACCAAATACCATGAACCAAAACTTAGTTTTCCAACATGTTTGTGCCTTTCCTTCTGCGAAAGTGCATGTGTACGATATACACGCCTTTGTATATAGTGAACCTGTGTGTATACATGGCTTGGTATATAGTGAACCTATGTATACCTTTCTTTCTTCATTCTGTGAGCCTAAACTGTGATCTGTCATTTATGTGAGTTTCCATCAAGGACAACACCTGTGTCATGGTGCCAGATTTGCATCATAATGCCAACAATCTCCCCCTTCGGACTTGATGGCAACAACAACCACACCAAGTCACTCTCCCACTTTGACATCAAGAGCAAAGGGCGGACCAAGATATTCTCTCCCTTGATATACATTCTGATGTCCATACTCTCCCTGAGTACATGTTGAAATATCTGATTGAGCTCCCCTTTTGTACATGCTCAGATGTATCAATCCGTTCATGCTCCCCCTGAGCCCATGCCGAGTACCATATATGATCTGCACCATAAGCATCTGTCACCAGCATCCAAACCTGTAACCTGCAATATCATTCTCTTGGCCAACCAACAATAAGTAGCAAGATGTATCATAAGCATCATCACCAAAGACTTCTAACCATAATGCCAACAATGCATTATTCGAAGCATATGCTCCCCCTGAACCTATGCCAACCAACATATACCATGATTGAACCATATCATTCTTCTTTTCCTGAGTCTGTCCTACTACTTTTTCTTCAAAGCTCCATATACACGACTATGCAGCCTTTAACTCACGTATATACACGATTTCTCTTCATAATATCTGCGTATGCAAATTGGAATACTGAAGCTTTACCATTTCAGCTTCCCTTGGGTTTGTTATTTCTGCTAACTGAGTTATGCCACATCTTTCTGAAACTAATTCTGTCTCCTGAGATGATGTATGCTCCTTTTGCTTTGGTTCGAATTTTGATCCTGCATTCCTTTACTTTATGTCCAAACTTGTTACATGCATAACATCTTACATGTTTCATATTCCTTTTATTGCAATCAATAGCTTTGTGACCAAACATATTGCAAGAAAAACAATATCCCTTAAAGTACCTGGAACGTGATAGTCTTTTTGTGTGATGGTCTTGCACCATTCTACTTCTGCATCTGACTGCAACATGTCCAATATTATGGCATTCATAACATTTAGCATTACTCATCGGAGGAAATAACCATCTATCACTTCCACAGTTGGGAGCAAAAGATTTTCTTTGAAGAATTTCTTTCCTTGGTGTTGCTAGGGTTGACCTCTTATCTCTTTGTTGAGCATTTCAGATTTTGCATTAGATTTCCTTACCTCATCCTCTGAGCTAGATTCACCTTCAACAATTTCATAAAAGCCAAGACCAGTTTTGATAGTAGGGGATCTTTGATTACTAAGAATATCATCCAAAATCTTAGTGCTATCTTGAAATCGTAACAACTTATCCTTTTCTTCTAATTTACCTTTTAAGATATTTACCTCAACCTAATGTTGTTCTGCCTTTTCCAGATATTGCTTCTTTATTTTTTCTTCAGCTTTTCTTCCTTCTTCCACTTGTTGCCTTAATTCGAGCACTTCATGTTCTTGTTCTTCAAGAGCTCCTTCATTCTGCTTCTTTGATTTTTCAAGATCTTCTTTTAGAGAGAGGTTCTTAGATTCAAGACTCTGGATTGTCTTTGATCTTTTACTACATCCTGCAGCTGCTCCCTTAGTTTGGTTATTATCTCTAGCTGATCTTTTAATCTGGTAACTTCTTCTTTTTCTACGTCATTATTTTCATATGCCATGAGAAGTTTAATTTCTTGATTGTCTTCATCATTATTTGATGAGTCATTACTATTATCATGAGTATAATAACTTCCATTACCTTCTTCAGACATCTTTCCTTTGTTCTGAGGGCATCTTGCAGCGTAATGACCAACTCTACCACAAGAAAAACATTTGAATGGTAGCTTACCTTTGAACCTTCCAGATCCCCGTTGAATATTCTTGACAAAATTTACCTCATATTCTTCTTCTGAAATGTATCCTGATTCACTGAGTTTTTCTTTTCCCTTTGCTGATACTTTAAATGCGGCTTCTCTCATATCTGATTGTCCTCCTTTTCTAATTTCAAAAGCAGTTAAGATTTTGTGAAGCTGTGTCATAGTGATATTCTGCAGATCCACGTTTTCTTCTATGGCAGACACTTTGGATTCAAATTTAGCAGACAAGGATCTCAAAACTTTCTCAACTAAGACAACTTCCTTAATTTCTTCACCCAGATTCTTCATACAATTGACAATCTCATCTATACATAGGAAGTAATTAGCTATGCTTTCATTACTATGCATCTTAAGAGTTTCATACCATATTCTGAGAGTTTGAAGCTTAGCATGTTTTACTTGATTATCTGCTTCATAGCTTAGAATGATTTTGTCCCATATTTCTTTGGCTGATTTGAGCTGCATGACCTTGACAAACTCTGATTTTGACAAACTTCCCAACAAGATAGTAACAACTTTGGAATTGAGTTCATATTTCTTTCTACCTGTTGTATCTGTAGGAATTACTGATGGATAGGTATATCCTCCTTCCACGATTCCCCAAATATTAGTTCCAAGTGATTGTAGATAGGTTGAAGTTCTTATCTTCCAGTAAGCAAAATTGCTCCCATCGAAGATTGGTGGTCTGATGGATCCCTCTCTTTCCTGATTACTCATGATGATAAATATTCCTTCAAGCGATCAAGCTTCTTCTGAAGGACCTGCTCCGATACCAATTGTTGGAAATAATACTGAGAGGGGGGGGGGGGTGAATCAGTATTATCAAATCAGTAACTTTTCATTTTCATATACAAATTCATATACACTACTTCAGTTAAGGGAACTCGTGTGTATACGCAACTGTGTTTAATGCAACTAGCGTATATTAAGTAAACTTATGATTCAGTTAATTCATCATATCATAACTTCATTAACCATATAAGCAATAACTAGGTGCAGTAAAAATAGAATAGATCATCACACATAAGACACACACATGAACACCATGATATAAGGTGGAAACCCAATGTGGGAAAAAAACCACCTGATATTGTTTTCTTTAAGATAATAAAAACCTGTTTACAATCTTGTACTGGCGTAGACTCATACCAGTACGCAGGCACCCACCTGCAGAAGGCTACAACCTTCTCTCTTTCTCCAACTTCTACTGGAAGGGAGCTACAACCCCCTAGCTTTTGTATTGGCCGATATATTTACTAGTACATAGGCGCAAACCTACAAAAGGATACAACCTTCTCTTTTCTTCCAGGGACCACGTTTCATAAATTTTCAGACTAGATCCATCAATACAAAACCAATCACCACTGTAATGCGACCATCAACTATATCTGCATTATCAATCTCTGAATCACCCAACTACTAAATCACCGAAACCCACAGTCACCAAAACACATAGCAGAACCCAGAACACTGCAACAACCACTGGAAACAACAGCAACCTCAAATATCAAATCTCAAGATGTATACGCTACTTGGCTGTGTCTAACTAGCATGTATACGCACTTTCCCTAAAGGGAACCTGCGTACAGATTTGAAAATAATTACTTATACTTTGCCGCAATTTTCTACTTCAGATATACCTATATCATCATATATAAAGGATAAGACATGTGTCAATATTCAGATCCGAACTATTCATGATCATACCATATAATTCATTTTAGTCTTCATGATCCCGGTCCATCAACCTTCATTTGCCACATAGGTGCATCCTTAGCAAAGCATCACATACCCATAATCAGCATACTAGATCTCCCACTTCATCAGATATTCATCACTTGCACACATGCACTTTGGCCTAATGATCTTCTTCTCCTTATATAAGTTTAGGCCTTTCTCAATACCATGGTCCAAAACCACGTAGGACTAATACCTTGGACCCAATACCTGGGGTCAATACCTCGGACCAAATACCACGGACCAAAACTTAGTTTTCCAACATGTACGTGCCTTTCCTTCTGTGAAAGTGCGTGTGTACGATATGTGTGCCTTTGTATATAGTGAACCTGCATGTATACGCGTCTTGGTATATAGTGAACCTGCGTATACATTTCTTTCTTCATTCTGTGAGCCTAAACTGTAATATGTCATCTGTGTGAGTTGCCATCAAGGACAACACCTGTGTCATAGTGCCAGATCTATATCATAATGCCAACAATATCCCCCTTTGGACTTGATGGCAACAACAACCACACCAAGTCACTCTCCCCCTTTGACATCAAGGGCAAAGGGTGGACCAAGATATTCTCTCCCTTGATATACATTCTTTTGTCCATACTCTCCCTGAGTACATGCTGAAATTTTTGATTGAGCTCGCCCTTTGTACATGCTCAGGGGTTTCCTCGTCTAAATTTATAAACTCTGTCCCTTTTGATGATATTTTCTTAACCAAACCTCAAAGTCTAGAGCTTCTTCTAAGTTGTGGAGGACTTACATTCTCCTCGTTTGTGACCTTTTTCTCCTTTCTTATCTTTCCTCTTGCCCTAATTTTCTTCCTCATTTCTGTCAGTTCTTCAGAGATTAACTTTTCGTCATCTTTTTGTAATGAAGACTCAGGTTTGTCTACAATAGTTATACCAGTCTTCTTTCTTCTGCTTCTAACATTATCTTCTTTAGGGGACTTTGGTGCTTCTTGGAAATGGTTTCTAATGAGGAAATTCTCCCAGGTATCTCCTATGCTTTTTAAATGAAACTCAATCAATACCTTTATCAACCCATGATAATACATGGTTGTATCTATGAACTCTATTTTATTTTGCACATTTGAGGCCATCCTTCATAAACTATTTAGCAGGAAGAAAGGAAGATTGATTTCTCCATTTTCTAAGAAATTCATCAATAAATGGATATGGTAGACATACATGCAACCAAATCTCCCCTCGCAGGTGATAAATTTCTGTAATATCAAGAGCATGTTCCTCCACTTACTTTTAAGAGCTGAAATGGGAATTCCTTTTCTAAAAACATAGACATCCATACCTGGGTTTTTGAGTATTACTTTCCATGATTCACTGTGGAACTCCTTGTTTTTGAACCATGTTTCACTGTGCCTTGGAATTTTTGTAGCCTCAGTTATGAATGACTCAGTCACTGCAAACTTAATATCTCCAATTTCTACCTCTATGCCATCAAAAGATCGAGCAAAGGATTTCATAATTTCCTTATGAAAACCATCAAATTTCTCGATGAATTTAAGTCATCCAGCTTTCTGAAACATTTCTTTGAGCTATGGGTATCCTTCCATGTACTTTGCTCCTACCGGTTCGGATCTGACAATTATCCCCATGCCTTCTACTACGCAGAGTTCTCAACCTTCAGAATTACCCTTCCTAGTTTTATGAAATGGATTGACTGTGAATATGGTGAAAGGAACTATGAGTTTGTATGAAATAAGTAGATGGTAGGGGTTTTGGAGAAAAGTGGACAAGTATGTCATGTTGTAGTCATGACCGTTAAAACAATGAGGGAGTTAATTATGGACTGTTATGTGACAAAATATGGAGGATGTGGCAGAAATGTAGTATGACGGAGATTGCAATCAAATCAAATGGTGATTCATCAAGGAAACATATGAATATCCATATTATATATGCTCTAGGTTTTAACCTTGCTATTTAAAACAAATTTTTGCACTTTACCTTTTAGAACTTAAGATTCTTGTTTGTTGTTTTCTTTGATGTTGATCCACAGATACCCTTTTATCATATCGGTCTTCAAAAACAATATTCTTCAATTCCCTGCACTCATCATTTGTTTGGAACAAAGCTATTGAATGAGATATGGTTGCAGAATCAAATTAGCTGTAGAACATGATAAAAATGAAGTATGGCTATGGAACATGAATGTGAAATGAAATGGAAATGGATTATGATAGTGAAAGGGAATCAAAGTGAAGTGAGATGGAATGAGATGAAATGAATTTGTAGATTAGGAATTGCAAAAGAATGTAGCTTTATGTCACTACTTATTACAGAAAGAAAATGGAAAATATAGGATGTCAGAAATCTCTAATTTTTACCCTATATTTCCTGCATAAGTATGCCAATGAACAATTGGTTTTCACACTTATATATTTTATTATTAATTTTAATTTTTTACTTATATATATATATATTTTTTAGATATATACTTACAGGAAAAACTAAGTTAGTGGAGAAGAAGAATTCTTGTTCACCAACTTCATTTCAGTGTTATCTTGGAAAATTTTGACAAAATCCTCTCTTGAAATTGGCTTATGATATATCTTTAATCGATGACCATT
The DNA here is from genome assembly GCA_031772625.1 of Pinus tabuliformis. Lineage (NCBI taxonomy): Eukaryota > Viridiplantae > Streptophyta > Pinopsida > Pinales > Pinaceae > Pinus > Pinus tabuliformis. The sequence goes on along the minus strand of CM062813.1, from coordinate 775,962,617 downwards.
CACAAGAAGAGGTACCTTTCTTTCATCTATTGTCCTTATTCTCACTGCTCCATTATTAAAGACTTCTTCAATCTCATATGGCCCAAGCCAATGAGTCTAAAACTTTCCTTGAAAATCTTTGAATTTTGAATTGAACAAAAGTGCCCAATCCCCTGCTTGAAACTTCTTCTCCTTGATATACTTATCATGCCATTTAGCCCTTTGCTACTGGACTAAACTGGTTCTTTGAACTGCATCTTGCCTGATTTCATCAAGCTCATTGAGTTGCTCCAATCTATGTTTCTGTGCTTCTGATAAATCTAGTCCTAATTGGACTACCATCTTGAAGGTTCTGATTTGAAACTCTATAGGGAACAGGACTTGTTTCCCATAAAAAAGATCATAGGGAGTATGTCCTGTTGTGTTCCTCCATGTAGTTTTGTAGGCCCATAACGCTTCAGGAAGCCTTTCTGCTCAATCTCTTCTGTGTAGATGTACAATCTTAGTGAGAATTCCTTTAATCACCTTATTGGTAGATTCAACTTGACCATTTGTTTGTGGATGGTAAGGAGTAGACTTTCTACATTTTATCTTGTATTCTTCCACAAGTCTTTTAACCATTTTAAATTTAAATTGAGATCCTTAATCTATCACAATTTGCCTTGGAACACCAAAACGAGTGAAGATGTCCTCAAAAAGAAAATTAACTACAGATTTTTCATTAGCAAAAGGTAATGCTTTAGCCTCTACCCATTTGGTGACATAATCAGTGCATACCAAAATATACTTCTTTTGTTTAGATGGAGGATTAATTGGTCCAACAAAATCCAAGGCCCATTTTTCAAAAGGTTTAATGAGTACCTGAGTTTGTAGTGGCATTTCATCTGAAGGAGCAGGTTTCCCTACCCTTTGGAAACTATCACACCTTTTGACATATTCTTTGGCATCTCTGAAGATGGAGGGCCAATAATATCCTAAATGAAGGATTTTATAGGTTGTACTCTTGTTGGAAAAGTGTCCACCACAAGGTTCATCATGACATGCCTTAAGAATTTCAAGCATTTCATCTTCCCGAATACATCTTCTGATCGTGAGATCTGGACCTGTTTTATACAATTCATTAGTAATCCATGAGTAACTTGCACTTGTTTGAATGATTTTTCTTTTCTCCTTAGGAAACAATTGTGAAGGTAATTTTCTTGTGACTAAGTAATTGGCAATATCTGCAAACCAAGGGGTTTGAGAAGTTACTGCAAAAAGATATTCAACAGGAAATTTATCTTCAACTCGAGTGTCATCTTTGATATTTTGAATTCTAGACAAGAAATAAGCAACTGTGTTTTGTTTTCCAGGTATATCTAAAACAATGATGTTGAATTCTTGCAGGAGTAATAACCATCTTGTAACTATGCCATTAGTAATAGGTTTATTCATTAAGTACCTAATTGCAGAGTGATATGTATGAACAAAGGTTTCATAGCTTGTTATGTAATGTTTGAACTTGATATCATGAACAACAACTAAGAATTCATTTTCAGTTACAGTGTAATTTAACTCAGTGGGAATCAAATTCTTGCTTATGTAATAGATGGCATAGGGGATCAAATCTTTCTGTCCTAACACAACTCCCAGAGATGTATCTGAAGCATCTGTTGAAATGTGAAAAGGTAGTTTCCAATTTGGACCTCTTAAGATGGGTGCTTCAGAAATTTTTGCTTTTAAAGTCTCAAATGCCAACTGACAATCAGGATTCCATTTGAATTCACAATCTCTAGTGAGTAATTTGAAGAGTGGGGATGCTAGTTTAGTGAAATTTTCTATAAATCTTCTATAGTATCTTGTGAATCCTAGAAAACTTCTAACATCCTTTTGACAACTTGGAACTGATAATTTAGAGATGAATTCAACTTTAGATTTTTCAACCATAATTCCATCTCCTGAAATGTGATGTCCTAAAACAATCCCTTCTGTAAAGATCATAAAACATTTTTCATGGCTTAGTGAAAGGATTGCTTCCTTACATATTTTAAGAACTTTTTCCAAATTTTCTAAAGCCTCTTCAAATGTATTCCCATAAACTGTAAAGTCATCCATATACACCTCTACACAATCATGTATTAGATCAGAAAAAATTTCTAATACTGCTCTTTGGAGTGTTGTAGGTGAATTTCACAATCCAAAATGGAGTACTTGGTAGGCATAAGTTCCCCATGGGCAGGTGAATGTGGTTTTATCTTGATCTTCAGGTGCTACCTAAATCTAATTGTAACCCCTAAAACCATCCAAAAATGAGAAATATTTTTTACCTACTAATGTATCTAACACTTAATCTATAAAGGGCAGAGGAAAATGATCTTTTAGGGTAGCTTTATTCAATTCTCGATAATCAATACATACCCTCCATTTACCATTCTTTTTAGGCACAATCACTAAAGGAGAAACCCATTGGCTATCTGAAATTGGTTAAATGAAGTTTACATTCAACAATTTTTGCAACTCCTCCTTCACAATTTCCCTAAGATTTGGATTCATCCTTCTTTGAGGTTGTCTGATAGGTTTACAATTTTCCTCAATGTATATGTGATGTATACAAGTCTTAGGACTAATTCCTTTCATGTCAATGTATTCCCATGCATATGCAGAAGAATGTTGTTGTAATGTTTTGATTAGTTTTTCCTGTTGTAATTTTTCCAAGTTATTGTTTATGTTCAATGCTTTTCCTAGAAAGATTTCAACTGTAGAGCTACCAAATTCTTCCATAGATTAAAGAGACATCTGCCTAGATGACAAATATTCAATATTGGATTTTTCTTGAAATTTATCATGTTTGTATTCTGGAGATGATTCAAAATTTTCCATTATATTTAGGATTTGACTATCTTCATTAATGGTTGAAATATTAAAGAGAGGCTGAATATCATTTTCATCATCAATCTATTCTTTGTCATCTATCCCTGTGATTTTCTTGCTAGAGGATATAGAGTGAATTTCTTAGTTGAATTACCATCAGAGATATACATATCACCAGATCTATAGCTAATGAAAGCATCAACTGTAGCCAACCAAGGTCTTCCTAATATAAGTGGATGTCCTCCTAGATTGTTCTTTGGGGTTAAGATCAAAATCAATAGGGTACTCCCAAGAGTCTAAGGACACTAAAATATCTTCTAACACACCATCTGATTTGATTATAGATCTATCTGCCAATTGTAGTAATATAGGTGTATAAAGAAGATTAGGAAGCTTGAGTTGTTCTATTGGGTCCCTATAATATTAGTGATTACCCCATTACTATTGTAGTTATACCCCTTATTTATATTGTTGTGCCCCCATTACCCCCATATTGTTATTAATGTGCCCATAGAATCCCTCTATTGTTATTTTTGTGGCTTTATATTATTATTGTTAGGTCGGCTGGATTATATTGTGACTCCATAGACTCCTATATATAGAAAGGAGGTTTTGTCATTTGTATCATCCAAGAATTGTTCATTTATGTAATGTAAAGGAGGTTGCCCCCTCGAAGAGGCTGAATTCTAAGGCGTGGATCTCTCTTTTCTATCTTTTTGTGAGCTGGTTTCATAACATTTGGTATCAGAGCTTTGGATTCTAGGGTTTCGCTGCTCCAAACAGGTCATCGTGGAATTTTCGCTATAACTTTTTTTTCTGTGACGTTTCAGAAGTCACAAAAAAAACCCATTTGAGAAGAAATCGTGTTGAACCTTGGGTCCAAATTTCAGAGCTTTTCGCGCGATATTTTCGGAGATATGATCTGAGGAAGTTGGTCTTTTTGCAGACTCCTGAATTACACTCAAAACAGGTGACCTGGGGAAAATCGTCATAACTTTCTTTCTGAGCATCGGATTGAAATTTCGTAAGAAGGTACAGAAAGAGGATGGACTGTAGTTTCTTTTATATATTTTTCAGAGTCAAAGGTTGAAAAAGTGACACGTGGCACTTCATACAAGTTCGCTCTACTGAACTAGTCTATAATCAGGTCACTGCGGGAGATTGGGCATAACTCTTTCTTGGAGAATCCAATTTGGTTCAGACTAGTGGCATTGGAAAGAGGACATAGAAGGCTACTACAGGTCACAATTTCAGAACTGGATGATTCAAAATTACAGAGATACATCAGATTCAATATCAGGCTTCTACAAAGTAAAAAAAGGTGTGTAGTTTTTATTTTTTATTTTTGCATAAGCTTGGTTTGAAGGAATTCAAAGGGCATAGTAAAGCATTATTATCGGTAACTGATGCCCCGAGGAAAGAAAATGCAAACACCTAGTAAGGAACCTGAAAGCTCTAGCATGACTCATGAAGAAGAGGAAGAAATGCAACATGATATATCAAAATTACAAGACCAAGTGCAACAACTGTCCCTTGCACAAAAGGGAACAGAATCTAAGATGGATGGTTTAAAGAAAGATGTAGAAGCTAAGATGGATGGTTTAAAGAAAGGTGTAGAAGCTAAGATGGAATGTTTAAAGAAAGGCATAGAAGCTAAGATGATTGACGTGGAAGCTAAGATGGATGATTTGAAGATAGATTTGAAGACAGACATGGACGAATTGAAGATAAATATGAATAAGTTGCTACAAGAAATCATCCCTAAGGGAAAGGGTACTAAAGGAAACTCATGATGAGAACAAAAGAAATGTTAATCATGATTCCATAGACGCTAATGTTGGATCGAAGAATCACCATATTCCAAAAATCGATATGAGGAAGTTTGATGGCAAGGATCCCGCCACATGGATATTACAGATGGAGCAATTCTTCGATCTCAATAATGTGCAAAACACACAAAAGGTACGTATGGCAACTTTATATTTGGAACCAAATCAGTTTGTATGGTATCAATGGCTTTGCTCTCGTAAACAATTTATCACTTGGGCAATTTTTACGGAAGAATTGATAGCACATTATGAGGATACAAAAAGCAACACTTTTTTTAGCCAATTGATAAGTCTCAAACAAAAGGGTTCAATAATGGAGCACATTGAGGAGTTCCAAAAATTGAACATAAGGGTAAAAGATATTCCAGAGGAGCATAGGATTGATGTGTTCATAGGGTCTTTAAAGGATAATATCCAACATGATGTTCGCCTTTGGGAACCTGATTCATTAGAGAAGGCATTCAGGTTAGCAAGAAAAATGGAAAGCAAAATTATGGCAACCAGGAAGCATACCACTCACAACTATAAAGACGGAAGTGTTGTTGCCCCTAGTCTTCCACAACCTATAAGGTTGACACCACAAAAATTGGAAGAAAAAAGAGCAAAAGGGCTTTGTTACAGTTGTGATAGCAAATACACTAAAGGTCATAAGTGTGCTGAGAAGAAATTATTCTACATAGATTGTGAAGAGGAAGAAGAAAAGGAGCAAGAAAGGTCAAAAGAAGAGGATATATTCCAGGAACAAAGCCTAGATGAAGAACAAATAAATCCGACCATATCTTGTAATGCATTGGCGGGAATTACCACTCCTCAAACCATCAAGATAGAAGGACAAATCAAGAAGAAAAAGGTAATAGTGTTGATTGATTCAGGAAGCACCCACAATTTTATTCATTGTAGGGTAGCAAAAGAATTGAATTGCTTCCTATATCCAGCACCAGAGTGTCAAGTGATGATTGCAAATGGAGGAACAATAAATTGCTCTGGAAAGTGCCATAATATCAAGCTATCCATGGGAGAATATGTATTGACTAGCCCAATGCTTTCCATTCCAATGGGAGGTGCTGATGTTGTACTAGGAGTCCAATGGCTACAATCCTTGGGTACAATAGCTTTTAATTTTCAAGAACTTTTCATCAAATTTTCTGTGGAAGGAAAGGAAGTTGAATTAAGGGGTATTGCAGGGAAACCAGGAAAGATAATCAGCTCTAATGGTATGACAAAGCTTCTAAAAAAGGAGCAAAGAGGTGTAATTGCACAATTATGTTCGCTAGATGTTTCCACATTGGAATCATCTATTTCTCCAGATCTCCAAAAAGTCCTGGACAATCATTCCAAGGTATTTGAGACTCCCAAAGGTCTCCCACCTATGCGTGATCATGATCATGCTATTCATCTGATTCCAGGAAGTGTTCCTCCAAACATCAGGCCGTACAGATATCCCTATGTCCAAAAAAGTGAAATTGAACGTATGGTTGCAGAAATGCTAGAGGCTGGTATAATTCAACCGAGTCAAAGTTCTTTCTCTGCTCCAGTAGTATTGGTGCACAAGAAGGATGGATCATGGCGCATGTGTCCGGATTATAGGGAGCTCAACAAGCTCACTATTAAAGATAAGTTCCCCATTCCTGTCATTGATGAATTACTGGATGAATTGCATGGATCAATTTACTTCACCAAGTTGGATCTTCGTTCAGGATATCATCAAATCAGAATGAAGATTGAAGACATTCCGAAAACGGCATTTAGAACTCATGAGGGTCATTATGAATTTTTGGTCATGCCTTTTGGCCTTACCAATGCACCTTCAACATTTCAAGGTTTGATGAATTCAATTTTCAAACCATTCCTTAGAAAATTTGTGTTAGTATTTTTTGATGATATACTAATCTACAGCAAGTCTTGGAAGGATCATGTTGAACATGTTGACAGGGTGCTACAACTATTGGAGGAGAAACAATTATATGCAAAAAGATCCAAATGTTTCTTTGGAGTCCAGGAGGTGGAATATTTGGGTCATATTGTATCTCATGAAGGAGTTAAGGTAGACCCTAGCAAAATTAAAGCCATTAAGGAATGGAAAATCCCCACATCCATAAAGCATCTGCGAGGATTTCTTGGGTTGACAGGGTATTATCGCAAGTTTGTTAAGAATTATGGGAGAATAGCAGCACCTCTAACAACATTATTGAAGAAAGATGCATTTTCATGGACTCCGGAAGCAACAAAGGCCTTTGAACACTTAAAGAGGCAATGTGCAAGTCTTAGCTAGAAGCAACAAAGGCCTTTGAACACTTAAAGAGGCAATGTGCCAAGCACCGGTCTTAGCTACACCGGACTTCACAAAAACCTTTATTGTGGAATGTGATGCTTCAGGAAATGGAATTGGTGCTGTTCTAATGCAAGATGAAAGACCCATTGCTTTTGAAAGTCGTCCAATCAAGGGAAAGTTTTTAAGCAAAGCTATTTATGAGAAGGAAATGTTGGCAATACTCCATGCACTTAAGAAATGGCGACCCTACCTAATGGGAAGACACTTCAAGGTAAAAACGGATCATGATAGCCTTAAATACTTTTTAGAACAAAGATTATCCTCTGAAGAGCAACAAAAGTGGGTCACAAAGATGTTGGGTTATGACTTTGAAATCATCTACAAAAAAGGGAAGCAAAATGTGGTGGCAGATGCACTCTCAAGAAAGGATGAGGATGTGGAAGCATTGTTGTGCGCCATTTCTATTATCCAACCAGATTGGATAAACGAAGCAAGGGAGGAATGGAAGAATGACGAAGAAGTGTGGGCACTTATTCGAAAGCTACAACAAGATTCCAGTACGTCTGATACATTTAGCTGGAAAAATGATTCGTTATGGTACAAAGATCGCTTATACCTCTGTAAGAATTCCCAGCTAAAACAAAAGATTCTTATGGAATTGCACACTTCTCCCTTAGGAGGGCACTCAGGATTTTTAAAAACTTACCACAGGGTTAAGAAGGAATTTTTTTGGGATGGCCTTAAATCAGATATTCAAAAGTTTGTGGCGGAATGTTTGGTTTGCCAACAAAATAAAGTTGAAACAATTAAGACACCGGGTCTATTACAACCTTTATCCATTCCAAGCCAACGTTGGGAGGAGGTTTCAATGGATTTTATCACAGGTTTACCCAAGTCTGAGGGAAAGAGTGTCATCATGGTGGTAGTTGACAGACTTACCAAGTATGCACACTTTTGTGCATTATCACATCCATTTAAAGCCAGTACAGTTTCTACTGCATTTATGGAAACAATTCAAAAGCTACATGGAAACCCAAAGATTATTGTAAGTGACAGAGATCCCATTTTCACTGGAAATTTTTGGACAGAATTATTTTCTTGTCTTGGTACTCAGTTAGCTCATAGCTCATCTTATCATCCTCAATCTGATGGGCAAACTGAGATAGTAAACAAATGTTTGGAAGGATATCTTCGTTGCTTTGTATCTGATAAACAGACACAATGGGTCAAATGGTTGCCTCTGGCTGAATGGTGGTATAACACTTCCTTCCATACAGCAACAAAAATGACCCCATTTATGGCACTTTATGGGTATCAACCACCATCCATCACATCATATTTAAGAGAAAATTCTAAGGTTCAGGCAGTGGAACATCACATCGAACATCAACAACAAGTCCTCCAACTCTTAAAGGATAACCTCGTGTTGGCACAAAATAGAATGAAACAACAGGCAGATCAACATCGCAGTGAAAGAAGTTTTGATGTAGGTGATTGGGTATTCCTACGGCTACAACCATATAAGCAAATGTCCCTCAAGCAAGCTAAGAAGGATAATAAATTATCACCAAAGTATTATGGTCCGTACAAGGTGTTGCAAAAGATTGGTACTATGGCATACAAATTGGAGCTTCCTGCAGCTTCTCGATTGCACCCAGTTTTCCATGTTTCATGTTTAAAGAAGGTTATAGGCGACAAGCTCCCAGTTCAAACAATATTGCCAGAACTTGACGAGGAAGGAAAAATTATATTGGAACCGGAAGCAGTCACAGAAACAAGAACTCGACAGCTACGAAATCGATCAATTTCAGAGTATCTTATCAAGTGGAAGAACTTATCCGCTGAAGATTCCACATGGGAGGATGAGAATTTTATGCAGAAGTATCCAGAACTACTCAAGCGTTGAGGACAACACTTTTTTGAAGGAGAGGGGCATGTTGGGTCCCTATAATACTAGTGATTACCCCATTACTATTGTAGTTATACCCCTTATTTATATTGTTGTGCCCCCATTACCCCCATATTGTTATTAATGTGCCCATAGAATCCCTCTATTGTTATTTTTGTGGCTTTATATTATTATTGTTAGGTCGGCTGGATTATATTGTGACTCCATAGACTCCTATATATAGAAAGGAGGTTTTGTCATTTGTATCATCCAAGAATTGTTCATTTATGTAATGTAAAGGAGGTTGCCCCCTCGAAGAGGCTGAATTCTAAGGCGTGGATCTCTCTTTTCTATCTTTTTGTGAGCTGGTTTCATAACATGTTCCATGGTTTGTTTGCTCATGATGTTTATTGCTGCTCCTAAATCAATCAATGTATTCGGAATTTCAACTCCATTGATGTGTGTTTTTACAATTGGACTTCCCGGATCTACATATTTTTGTATGGCAATTTTTCCCATCATTATGTCTGCTATTTTTCCTGCCAGTTGAATTCTTTTTACTTCTTTTGTTTTTCTTCCTGGTTTCTTCATGCTCAATTCCTTTATTGTTTTAGCTAGAATTGGAATCTCCTTAATGGCTTATAACAAAGGGATTTTGATATAGACATTTTTCAATTCATCTAGAAAATCATAATTAGGAAAAATAATATGCTTTTCCACCCCTCTATCAACTTGTAATCTTTCAGGAAAAGGAGGTGTAGAAGTGGATGCTAGTGGTTGCTCTATGATAGGAGTTGAGTTTATTGGTTCTTTCTATTTTTCATTTTCAGTATTCTGGTTTTGAGGAGATGTTCCTTCAAAACTTTTATTTTGTTGTAGAGAATCTTCCTCAGAATTGTCTTGTTCTTGAATAACTACAGAAGGCTTTTTCTTTTCTAATATCCTACCAGATCTCAGTTGGACATCATTGACATCTAAAGGAGTGATCATATAAGTTGGAAATTGTTGTCCTTCCACCATATTAGTATTCTGAGGATTTTTATTGTTGGGGTTTGGTAATGGTTGGGTAGGTAACTGATTTGGTCTCTATGGGAATGGTAGTGAAAGTTGAGGGTTTTGGTTTTGAAGTTGGGGCTGTTGATTTTGTTGAGGAATTTTTTGGGGAGGATGGTTTGGACATGATGGAGGATATTGATAGTATGGAGAGAATATTCCATAGGGATTTTGTATTCCTTGAGCCCAAGGTTGAGTTTGATATTGAGATTGAGGGCAAGGTTGCTGCCAAGAATTCCAATTTGGTGGGGGCTGAATATACATTTGGTTGTTAAAATCCTGATTTTGTTTCCCCTGCCAAGGTCTTCTAGAGACAAAGCAAAGAGATTATGTTGGATTTGAAATTGTTTCCTCTTGAAAAACAACCTTAAGACCAGGAATTGAAGGACAACTTTTGGTCTCATGGTTTTCTGAACAAATCACACAAGTCTCTATGATTTTTGCATCTAAAGGGCATTCTCTTAAAGCGTGCTTCTTTCTACATTTGGGACAAAAAATAGCTAAAACATAAGTTTCGCATGTTTCCAATTTCTATCCTACTCACTGATCCAGTTGCAGATTTATTCACTCTAACAGGAGAAGGATCTCTTAGACCTTTCCTAGTTTTGGACTTTCCTCTTGAGAGATGAACACATAATTCTCCAATGTCAATTAATGGGAGTTGTGAGATATCTCCCTTCCCCATCATGTTAAGGATGTCTATCCACTCATCTCTAATGGCCTTTAATAAAGAGCTTTTAAAGTATCTTGATCTAAATTATCCACTTTGTTGGAAATAATACTGAGAGGGGGGGGGGGGTGAATCAGTATTATCAGATCAATAAAACTTTTTCAATACTCAGAAACATATACGCTACTTCAGTTAAGTGAACCAGCGTGTACACGCTACTGTGTCTAAAGAAACTAGCGTATAACCAGAAATCTTATGATTCAGTTAATTTATCTTCAGTAAATGCATCATGACATTATTAACCATATTAAAAGTAAACAGGTGCAGAACATATCATCACACAAAAGCCACACACATGAACACCATGATATAAGGTGGAAACCCAATGTGGGTGAAAACCACCTGCTGCAAGTCGTCTCTATCTTTCTTTAATAAGAAACTTCAGTTTACAATCTTTTGTACTGGTGCAGCCTTATACCAGTACGCAGGCTACAACCTGCAGAAGGCTACAACCTTCTCTCGTTTTCCAAACTCTCTTGGAAGGGAGCTCCAACCCCCTTTGCTCTTGTACTAGCTAAGATACTAGTACGTAGGTGCTGGCCTACAATCTTCTTTCCTTCAGGTACCACTTTTCATCAATTTTCAGACTGGATACTCCTGAAGCACAACATTTCAATCTGAAGACCACGATTCATTCACTTTTCATAGCAAATCATAGAAGCACAAAACAACCAATACTAGCATCATCAAACTTTGAATCACTGAACCACTGAAACCCTGTCAACACCCAGTCACCAGAACACAGAGCAGACTACAGAACCCTGCAATAACAGACAGACCCAATTGCAACCCAAAAATTTAGCTTCAAAAGATATACGCTACTTCAATGAAACAAACCCGCGTATACAAGCGCTTTTACCGAAGCCAACCTGCGTACAGATCTAAAAATAATTTCTCATAACTTGCAGCTGTACCAGTCATCAGTCATACTCAGAACATAACATTGCGTCAGTATGCAGATCTAAAAATATGCATAATCAACCATATACCGATAGTTCATTTCAAACAATTTGATCCCGATCTATCCTTCCATCAACCGATGTGATCTCTCCTTAGCTCAGATCAAGCAATGTATCATCAACCCAGAACCTGCATATTAGATCTCTTTCTTCATTAGATATTCAAGACTTTTTCCATACACTTGCCTAATGATCTTCTTCTCCTTATATAGCCTTAGGCCTTGCTCAATACCACGGGCCAAAACCATAGAAATCCAATACCATCAACTTCAAAACTAGGGATCAACACGTCTGTCGAGATACCTTGGTCCAAAGACATAGGCTCAAGTATCGAGGACTAACTACCACGGACCAAAGGGAAGCTTCTTGACATGTACGCTCTTTTCTGTTCATGAAACAGCGTGTATACGCGACTTCGTACATAGCAAACCTGCGTATCCGCGACTTAGTATACAGCATACCAGCGTGTATACACAACTTGGGCTTAATGAACCTGCGTATATGAAATTTCTCTTCATTCTTGTAGTCTGGACTGAGATCTGTCATCAAAGAGAGTTTCCATCAAGGACAACACCTGTACCAGAGCGCCACACCTGTGCCAAAATGCCAACAATCTCCCCCTTTGGACTTGATGGCAACCCCAAGATCCTTAGAATCATTCTCCCCCTTTGTCATCAAGGGCAAAGGGCTGTGCTCCCCCTGAGTACATGCTGATATCTCTGCTCTGTTGTGCTGAACATGCTCCCCCTGACTGTAGGCAAGATCTGCAAAAGGTGTTCTTCAAAAAGAACCAAGACTTATACACCATAAAGGACCTTCCTATCACCAAAAGACTCAATACATACATCCATACTCCCAACCAAGAGGGGATACATCAGAAATTTACATATAACAACCAATTATATTACATCATTCATCCCAGGCATAGTGGGGAAACCAACATAGGCCGTTACATGACCTTGACACCATAAAAGAGATATCACAAAAGAGATACATGACATAGAGACGAAAGATCTAGATCAAGACTTATGAACGTCATCAGCTGCATCTGATAATCATCTTTTAGATTAGCAATCAAGATTTCCTTCTGTGCTCCTTCTCCTGAAACCAACAACCGTTGTGAACTAGAACCAAAAACATCTAAATGCCAACAATGCTTTATTAGACTTTAAGCTGCTCCCCCTGAAACTGTGCCTGCTGTACCCCCTGAAACTGTGCCTGAAGGATCTTGGCATACCCATCTCAGACCTTCTCCAACCAGAGTCTGCCCTTGCTGTTCAGAACTCCATATACACGACTTCACCTGCATAGGACAGCGTATGTACGCGGATATCCTTTATACAACACGCGTACACCATATACGCGACTTTCCCCTCATAAAACAGCGTATGTACGCGGATATCCTTTATACAACACGCGTACACCAACTTTTCTTTAGAACAGACAAGCTTCAACAGCAAGATGAAGCATCAACTACTCCCAGCTTTTGTCTGAGATATTCAAAAGTTTCCCTGGGCAGTGGTTTTGTGAGAATATCAACAACTTGTTCCTTAGAAGGAACATACTCCAACTTGACCTTCTGCTCAAGCACTTGTTCCTGGAGGAAGTGATACTTGATTGGTATGTGTTTGGTCTTTGAATGCATGACTGGATTCTTTGAAATGCTGATTGCACTTGTATTATCACATAAGATAAAGACTGGTGGAGTGCAAGTGATTTGAAAATCTTGCAAGGTCTGCATCATCCAAAGAAGTTGTGTGAAACAAGATGCCGCAACCACATGTTCTGCTTCAGCTGTAGATAAGGCAATCGAACTCTGTTTCTTGTTGAACCAAGATACTAATCTGGAACCCATGAAGAATGCACCACCACTTGTGCTTTTCCTGTCATCCACACTTCCGCCCAATCTGCATCTGTGTAAGCACGAAGAGTGAGATCTGTATCTCTAGGATACCATAGGCCATAGTTTTGAGTCCCTTGAAGATATTTGAAGATTCTTTTGACTGCCTGAAGATGAGTTTCCTTTGGGTTGGCTTGAAATCTTCCAACAATTCCTACTGCATGCATGATGTCTGGTCGGGTACCTGTCAAAAAAAGCAAACTCCCAATCATGGATCTATAAGTTGGTTGATGAACTGCTGCTGATTCATCATTTGTACTGAGGCTGCATCCTGTAACCATGGGGGTACATACTGGCTTTGAATCTTCCATGCCATACTTCTTCAAGATCTGCTTGAGGTACTTGGTTTGAGACAAGAAAATACCTCCTTCATTTTGTTGGATTTGCAATCCAAGAAAGTATGTCAATTCTCCAAGTAATGACATTTCAAATTCTTTCTGCATAACCAAGGCAAAGTTTTGACTCATAACCTCTTCATTGCTGCCAAAGATAATATCATCTACATACACAACAAGTATTAGCAATTTGTTATTTTCAACTTTCATATAGAGATTGCTATCTGCTGTTCCTTTTGAAAAGCCTTGTTGGTGAAGATATTTGTCCAACCGATAGTACCAAGCCCTTGGAGCTTGTTTGAGACCATAGAGAGCCTTTTTCAATCTGCACACAAGGTTTGGATCATTCCCAAGAATGAAACCATCTGGCTGCTCAATGTATACTTCTTCTTCTAAGTCTCCATTCAGAAAGGCTGATTTCACGTCCATTTGAAATACCTTGAAGTTTTGAAAACTTGAGAGAGCAAGGAACATTCGGATGGCCTCAAGTCTTGCAACAGGAGCAAAGGTCTCTTCAAAATCTATTCCTTCTTGCTGTGCATACCCTTTACAAACAAGTCTGGCCTTGTTTCTAATTACTTCTCCATTTTCATTCAATTTATTTTTGAAGACCCATTTTGTCCCTATGACATTCTTATCTTTTGGTCTAGGAACCAATTCCCAAGTGTTGTTCTTTTCGATCTGCTCAAGTTCTTCATCCATTGCTTTGACCCAACATTCATCTTTGCATGCCTCTTTCACATTTTGTGGTTCAATGGAGGAGGGTAATGCCAAATAGCTTGAAGCTTCTGCAATTGTTCTTCTTGTTTGTACTCCTGCTTCTTTCTGTCCCACAATCTGAGATTCTGGATGATTCTTCTGGACATATCTGGATGGAGTCTTCTCTTCTATTCTTGTCTGCTCCTCTGGTTCTTCTTGAGGTTCTTCTTCTTCTTGAGGTTCTTCTTCATCATTCTGTCTTTGAGGGTAGCCTTCATCTTCTTCGATGTCTTCATGATGAACTTGCCTAGGAATGTATCCCTTCTTATCAACCACAACATCAATGCTGTCAACAATTCTGCCAAGTCTTTTATTGTAGCACTTGTATGCTTTGTTATGTGGAGAATAACCAAGAAGAATACCTTCGTCTGCTCTTGGTTCAAGTTTGCCAAGTTGCTCATCAGTATTCTTAATATAACATTTGCTCCCAAGGATTTTGAAGTGCTTCACCGAAGGAGTCTTACCACACCAGAGCTCATGAGGAGTTTGAGTGCTGTTTACTCGGACATTTGTTTTGTTGAGAATAATAACTGCAGCATGTGCAGCTTCACCCCAGAAAGTTGCAGGAGTACCTGATTCATCAAGCATAGCATGAGCCATTTGTTGGATTGTTCTGTTCATTCTTTCCACAACTCCATTTTGCTGCGGAGTTCTAGCTGTAGAGAATTCTCTTCTTATCCCATGTTCTTCACAGAAATCGAAAAATTCATTTGAGGTAAACTCCCCACCTCTGTCAGATTTGAGGCACTTAATCTTGTGTCCTGATTCATTTTCAGCTAAGGCTTTGAAGGATTTGAATTTTTCGAATGCTTCATCTTTGTGCTTCATAAGTCCTAACCAGACGAACCTGGAGAAATCGTCAATGAATAATATCAAATATTCTTCTCCTCGAGGTGTTCTTTTTCTGAATGGACCACATGTATCTGTATGTACTAGCTCAAGAGGCATGCTAGCTGATCCTTCCTTCTCAGGAAAATTAGTTCTGGTTTGCTTTCCAAACTGACATGATTTGCATATGGTGTTGTCTGGAATTTTGATATCTGGAAGATCATGAACTGCCTGATATTTGCATGCTTTCCTTATTTGTGGAAAGCTTAGATGCCCCAACCTCCGATGCCATAGCCAGTGTTCATCATTCTTGCTCAAATAACATTGTTGTTGTCTTTCTTCAAATATGTATAGATTATTTGGAGTCCTTCTTCCCTTGATCACTGTTTCACCTGTATCAAGATCACGAACACAACATCCATTTGATCTAAATATTACCTCTGTTGCTTGATCGCACATCTGACTGACACTTAGAAGATTATGCTTCAATCCATCAACATACAGAACATTTCCAGCTTTGACCTTCTCTTTCAACGGAGCAACGCCTTTTCCTTTTATGGCTGCAGAGATATCGTTTCCAAAAGAAACTTTCTTTCCCTTTTCTAATGCGGTATATGATTCAAGTTTATCTTTGTCCCCTGTCATATGCTTCGAACATCCGCTGTCAATGTACCATAGACTTTCTTGACCTTCTGCATAAAAGGCTATCCCACATCTTTCTGGTTGCGGTTCCTTTATTCTCCATGTTCTGACATTTGAGGTTTGTTCCTTCTGAGTTGTCTTCCAGAACCTGCTCCTGCATTCAGAGTCTTCATGACCAAAGTTATTACAAATAGAGCATTCAACTTCATTTTCAAGAACCGAAAAGTTGTTATAAGTTCTTTTCATGGTTCCAGTCATACTTCTTTGCTTTTGAGCTTCTCTAGTCATGATTGTCTTGTAGGCAACACATTGAGCTGCTTTGTGACCGAAGTTATGGCAAGAAAAGCATTGGCCATTAAAGAAATTTCTCCGATAATCAGATCTATCATCCAACCGATTGTAGCTTCTATTGACATCCATTCTTGGGGAAAATTGGGAAGATTTTACCTGTGGCTGATTATAGCTTCTGTTTGTCCTTAAGGCCGCTTGTCCTTGAACTTCTTGATAGTCTTTATTTGTTCTTGAGGTAAACTGTCCCTGATTCACCTGATGACTTTTATTTGGTCTTTGTTCGCTCCTCCTTGCTGCATCAAGATAACTTTTGGAGGTAGAAGCTTGAGATGTTTCTCCATTATATCCCAGACCTGTCTTGATCAGAGGAGAACGCTGCACATTGATAATCTCATCCAAGGTTTCAGATCCTTTAACAAATTTAAGATTAATTGCTTTTGTTTTCTCAATCTCCTTTCTAAGACAAACAATCTCACATTCCAATTTTTCCAGATGTTTTTCCTTTTCTGCTAGTTGACATTGTAGAGAATCAATAATAGCACTTTTCTCTTCTAAGCAAACTTTGAGATTATTCGTTTCTTCATAAAAGCCTTCTACATCTATAGCATCCATGTAGTCATCATCTTCAAAAGCCATTAAAAGTTTATATCTATAACCCTGTTCATCTTCGTCACTATTTGAAAGACCATCACTATCTTCATGAGTGTAATAGCTTTTCTTCTTTTCATTCTGTTTCTTGTTCCATTTAACAGGTTCCTTTCCCTTGTCATTCTTGTCTTTGTGAGGACATTTGGCAGCATAATGACCTACTCTTCCACAAGCAAAGCATTTAAAAGGTAACTTACCTCTGAACCTTCCAGAACCCCTTTGAAGATTTCTGACAAAATTTGATTCTTCTTCTTCACCTTCTGGCACGTGACTTGCTTCATAATAATCTTCTTTGCCCGAAGCCTTGAAAGCAGCTTCTCTTCTGTCTGATGGACCTCCTTTTCTCATTTCATAAGCAGTTAGAATTCCGTGAAGCTGAGACATAGTAAGAATTCATAGATTTTCTTTTTCTTCTATTGCAGACACTTTAGATTCAAATTTGGGGGACAATGATCTTAGAACCTTTTCAACCACAATAGCCTCTTTTATTTCTTCACCCAAGTTTTTCATGCAATTAACAATCTCATCTACCCTAAGGAAATAGTTAGCCACACTTTCATCATTATACATTCTGAGAGTCTCATACTTAATCCTGAGAGTTTGAAGTTTAGCACGCTTTACCTGTTCGTCTCCTTCATAGCTTGTGACAATTTTGTCCCATATTTCTTTTGCGGATTTATAGTGCATTACCTTCATGAATTCCGATTGGGATATACATCCTAATAGGGTACTGACTGCTTTTGCATTTGTTTCATACTTCTTTTTCTCGGCTGCATCTGTAGGAGTAGCTGAAGGAAAAGCGTAGCCTGTCTCTACAATGTCCCAAACTTCTGTACCAAGAGATTGAAGATAGGCAGTAACTCTTACCTTCCAATAATTGAAGTTTGTCCCATCAAAAACCGGTGGCCTAATTGATGCTTCTCTCTCGTAGTTGCTCATGATGAACGATCTACCTTCAAGCGATCAAGCTTCTCTGAAGGACCTGCTCTGATACCAATTGTTGGAAATAATACTGAGAGGGGGGGGTGAATCAGTATTATCAGATCAATAAAACTTTTTCAATACTCAGAAACATATACGCTACTTCAGTTAAGTGAACCAGCATGTACACGCTACTGTGTCTAAAGAAACCAGCGTATAACCAGAAATCTTATGATTCAGTTAATTTATCTTCAGTAAATGCATCATGACATTATTAACCATATTAAAAGTAAACAGGTGCAGAACAGATCATCACACAAAAGCCACACACATGAACACCATGATATAAGGTGGAAACCCAATGTGGGTGAAAACCACCTGCTGCAAGTCGTCTCTATCTTTCTTTAATAAGAAACTTCAGTTTACAATCTTTTGTACTAGTGCAGCCTTATACCAGTACGCAGGCTATAACCTGCAGAAGGCTACAACCTTCTCTCGTTTTCCAAACTCTCTTGGAAGGGAGCTCCAACCCCCTTTGCTCTTGTACTAGCTAAGATACTAGTACGTAGGTGCTGGCCTACAATCTTCTTTCCTTCAGGTACCACTTTTCATCAATTTTCAGACTGGATACTCCTGAAGCACAACATTTCGATCTGAAGACCATGATTCATTCACTTTTCATAGCAAATCATAGAAGCACAAAACAACCAATACTAGCATCATCAAACTTTGAATCACTGAACCACTGAAACCCTGTCAACACCCAGTCACCAGAACACAGAGCAGACTACAGAACCCTGCAATAACAGATAGACCCAATTGCAACCCAAAAATTTAGCTTCAAAAGATATACTCTACTTCAATGAAACAAACCTGCGTATACACGCGCTTTTACCGAAGCCAACCTGCGTACAGATCTAAAAATAATTTCTCATAACTTGCAGCTGTACCAGTCATCAGTCATACTCAGAACATAACATTGCGTCAGTATGCAGATCTAAAAATATGTGTAATCAACCATATACCGATAGTTCATTTCAAACAATTTGATCCCGATCTATCCTTCCATCAACCGATGTGATCTCTCCTTAGCTCAGATCAAGCAATGTATCATCAACCCAGAACCTGCATACTAGATCTCTTTCTTCATTAGATATTCAAGACTTTTTCAATACACTTGCCTAATGATCTTCTTCTCCTTATATAGCCTTAGGCCTTGCTCAATACCACGGGCCAAAACCATAGAAATCCAATACCATCAACTTCAAAACTAGGGATCAACACGTCTGTCGAGATACCTTGGTCCAAAGACATAGGCTCAAGTACCGAGGACTAACTACCACGGACCAAAGGGAAGCTTCTCGACATGTACGCTCTTTTCTGTTCATGAAACAACGTGTATACGCGACTTCGTACATAGCAAACCTGCGTATCCGCGACTTAGTATACAACGTACCAGCGTGTATACGCAACTTGGGCTTAATGAACCTGCGTATATGAAATTTCTCTTCATTCTTGTAGTCTGGACTGAGATCTGTCATCAAAGAGAGTTTCCATCAAGGAAAACACCTGTTCCAGAGCGCCACACCTGTGCCAAAATGCCAACACACTTTTGATCTCTTTAAGTTATAGTTGAATATTTCAATTAAATCCCAAAATTTTTCATCCTCTCTTTGCATCATTTTGAACACTTCATCTTTATGATTGATAGGCATGCAATAATCCAAATACCTGTCCAAGAACACTTTATTAATGTCATTCCATGTTCTAATAGACTGAGTGATCAATCCCATAAACCATTTTAAAGCAGCTCCTTTCAATGTTGAAGGAAACAATTTGAGTTCTTGAGAGTCTTGCAAATAATCATAAGTTCTGCACAAAACTTCAAGTTCAAATAAGAAGGTTTCAAGATCTTCACTTTTTAATCCATGAAAATTTGGGAGGACAGAAGGTGAGATATTTTTCATTGTGGCATATGTTTCTTCATCAGCTATAGGGAATCCAAAAGAATTATCAACTTTCCTATTTCCTCTACCTCTTCCATTATTTCCTCTACCTCCTCCTCTACCTCCTCCTCCTCTAAATAGTGAAAATTCTCCATCCTCTCCTTCTTCTTCTCTTCTTGCCATTATAGTTTCTTCAGAGTTAATATAAGATTCAACCTCCAAGGTTAATTCTCTTCCTCTGGTTCCTTTATCAATGGTATGTGGAAGAAAGGTTCTACTTCTTCTTCTCCACTAGGTATTCTTAATTCTTCAACTAGAATATGTTCCCCTGTAGAGGTGAAAAAGGCTACTCCTTTTGTTGGAGATCCAAGATTTTCTTCCTCTAGGACTGCTTGTGTAGATGAAGTAGGAGATCCTCTTGATTGGATTTCTAACCTTATAACTTCATGAGGTCTATGGCTAGGAATATGAGTTTGAGATGGAGGTGTATCTCTTCTTAGTCTTGGTGGAGTAAGTGGTGTTGTACGAATTGAACTCTTGCCTCTAGCTATGAAGCTACCCCTAGGGTCTCTTTCTCTACGCATATCAATTTTTTTTGGATGTAAGAGATGAAGTTACCTAATTACACTTCCCCAGCAATGGTGCCAAAATGTTTAGTCAATTTAGTGTCCTAAATTTCTTGCATAAATTATCAACCGAGGTTTGTAAACTGATGAAGTTTTATGCACTATATGTGCTTAGTTAACCTTTCTCTTACTTTGTTGTTTTGTATTTTATGTTTGTTTTGGGGGTTTCTGTTCTTTGATGTCTAATAATGTACAACCTATGAGAAAATTCAAATGGATCTAATGAATTTTTAAAGAAAAGGAAAGGTTCCTAAGTTAATCTGATTTCCTAAAAATGGACCAATAACTATTGACTAGTTAGAATCTAACAAGAAAACGAAGTATCTATCTTATCTTATCATTAATCCTAATCCATCGATCTAATTCTTAAAACCAAGAGTGATATTGATGCAGAAGGTAACTCAGTAATTGCATTCATTTAAACATTCAACCATTCAATTTTGGAATATGATGAAATCAATCTCCTTGAAATGATTTTTTGGAATGTCAGTGATGCAACTAAGTAAGGACCTGAAAGCAGAAAAAAAAGTAAAAGCATGTAAAACTTAACACTGTACTGAGTAAATTCAATCACTGTATGAATTAGATATTTAACCATTTAAGTTAGGGTCATCATCATTTTGAAATGGTTTTTTAAAACATCCATTAACACAGTTAATGGACAATTTTGTCCTAAGAAAATGAATAACAAAATAATAAGAAAAACTAAGCGACTGTGTATTCTTATTGCTTCAATCTTAATTCAATTTGGAAACAAATTCTTTTTTCATGAAATATCATAGAAGAACAAGGTTGCATAGTTGTGATTTTATCCCTACACTTATTGGTTAAAAACTGAAATGAAACATCATTCTAAATTAGAAAACAAACTTGTTGAAAACAAGGTAATAGAAATTACACTAAAAACAACAAGTGAAAAACCTCCTTCAGTGCAGGGGCCCTCTACAATTGATGTGGCTAGAATGCTAGCTAGTTAAGGATGCACTTTAAACCATCATTGACAAAACGAATTTTGTATTATGAACAAAACGAAGTCTGAATACAGAGTATTAGCAAAAAGCCTGTAATTCCTTCTAATTTCTAACTATTTCTTGGTTCCATGCAACCAATATTTATAGGAAAATAACATAACTGTTTATGAGGAAAACTTGTTATAAGTGGCTTAATTCGAATTGTAATAGGATTGTTTAAATTCTTATCAGCTACAAGTGGCTATTTCGAATTAAATCTAACATGACTGTTTAACTTCTGATCAGCTACAGGTGGCAGAATTGTTAGACTCTTGATTAGCTACGAAAGAGAAAATTAAGAGTCCTACAGCTTCTAGATAACGTATTTCGACTCCATCTTTGACCATGACCTTAGGCTTGCTTTTCTGTCAATCTAGACCGAGTGAATAGGATAGAATCCATGTGGACATGATTTTAGAAATGTCGATGTGGCCCAGTTCTTCATTTGACACCTGTAACCTACCAAACCATGAGAGTAGCTACGTAATCCACAGTTAGCTGCAAAATAGGTTGTGTTCTGTAGCTAATTTTCAAAAATCTATTAAAATAGAAAGAACATGAAAATATAATATGGTGATCATTTTAATGCTTTCCCTAAGACAAAACCTAGCATTTATCATTGATTGGGTCCGTAGTCTTATGAGAAAATGAGAGAAAAAGGTGAGAACAAATGTCAAGGAGAAGGTAATTCTAAGGTTCAACAGCTCGTGATACCCATTTGAAAAGAAAATTAGATGAGTTTGGTGAATGATCTAAAATTGATTGCTAGTTAATGTTGTGCTAGTATCATTTCCAGATATAAAATTTTCTTTGCTTTGGTTTTCTTATCCATCAAGAGCTTATCCATGAGCACGTGATTGTCAATTCTTCAAACTTGGTGAAATTTAGTGTTTTGCATGAACTTAAAAGCATGAATGTAAATGGATGAATAATAGCATATAAAAAAACAGCAAGCACAAATAATAGATCTCAATAAACAATTTTTTTTAAGGATATCACCCTTCTTGGGCTACATCTCCCTGGTCCAGCTTCATAGTGTAAGCCTTTGTATTAGCTTCAATAGTGCTCAAATTGTTGTTACATGCATCCAATGCTCTTGGAACCTATTCCAATGGATTTAAAACATTCAAATCTATCAGAAATGACTATTTGTTTACTAAATTTGGTTACTAGTTGCTCTGGGAATGGCCTCCAACACCTAGTGGCCCTAGGCGTCAAAAATATTCAAGTGACCAAAAACACCTATAGATGAACTCTTCTGCCTTTGAAACCTGCTCCAATGAGTTCAAAACATGCTAATTAGCCAAAAATGACTTCATTTTCGAAATTTGGCTGAGAATTGAGTAAGTTATGGCTCAAACAATTTTTCCTAGAAAACCTCTGCTAAACTTGGAGAGACTCCAGTTTAGTCCTCCAAGTTTGGTGGTGGTTCCGGATTTACTGGCTCCACCATAAATTCCGCAAATTTAATTATGGATTAATTAAATGCTAAACTGATTAGTGGCGCACTAATCCTGCTTAACAGTTGGTCCCTAGCTCCTGGTTCGAGCGCTTGGTCACATGGGGTCGGGGCTGGCCCGTGGGGCTCTTTTTTACCAAACTTTCAGAAGCTCTAACTTTTGCATACGATGTCATTTTTCGAAATGTTCACAACATTGGAATCCTGGATACGAATGCTATCCATTCATTTAGGTCTGAAGAAATTCTGAGCACTTTCATTTTTTAGCTAAAATACTGATCCCTGATCATTCCTCCCCACTAGAATCCTTTTGGATCCCAAAAACTCTCTTGATCATTGATTATGTTGATGAAGGGACTATTCCCTCATCCTTCCAGTCTTTATCCATTGAAATTTTCCTAATTTCATCATTTGGAGTTTTTCATAAAAAGTCAATTCTTTCCTTGATTCTGATGACCATCTATTGTTGTCTTTGACATTGTCATGCTACAATATTTCTGAATTTTCAGAACAACAATCTAATTTTGCAGAAAAAATATTGCTCCTAACTTGGTCAAAAATCACAGGAAACTTGGAATCTTTCTCACCTTGCACTTTATCTCTATGGTGATTTTTAGCTGCTTTTGCCTTGTACTTGAGTCAACTCTTTCCCAAGCTTCTTCGCCATTGTAATGTGCCTTTTGGAAACCAACAATGAACATTTTTGAAACCCATGCCTTCTTTTACAAGCTGCTTTGTAATATTCTCTTTGACCTTTGCAACTTCTTGCACCGGCACCTTGTTTTCAACACCGCTCAACACCAATGTTGGTTGCTGCAAATGTTTTTCACCTTCTTTCAAAGGCAACCTGTTATCATTCTGAAACAACTCATTACAAATATAAGCATCTTTATGAAAAGTATGATTCAAAACATCTATTTTTTTGATCATCAACAATGTCAAGTTTTGACTTGCATTCACTAGCCTCTTCATTTGCCTTGCATTAACTAAAGAAATGTTCAGATTTTTGCGATGAGCTCTCACAATATACTTCACCCCATATTTAAGAAAATTATATTTGTGCTCATAGCGATGAAACACCGCTTTCCTGTCATACAAATATGGACTTCCCAAGATAATTCCAGAAATGTCAAGTGGAACCATGTCTAACTCGACTTCATCAACAAAGTTTGCAGTAATAGAAAATCTAAAAATGCATTTCCTTGAAACTTGTAAATTGGCATCCTTAACTATCCAACCCAAAGGGTACGGTTTATGATGTGGTATGGTTTCAAGTTTAAGCTCTTTAACTAAGTCTTTTGAAATCAGGTTTGCTTGTGATCCACTATCAATGAGTGCATCAATCTTGTTATGATTTGAGATTACTCTCACAGTGAACAACTCTTCCATTTTGTGTTCATTTGGAGCGTTGTTGTGACTATTTGAGGAACTAGCTTTCAACATGTTGACCTTTCAAACCCATAGCTGTAATTTTTGTCTCATCTCCTCAATCTAACCCTAAGTCTTTTTCAGCTATAGCAACAGTTTTTCCCTTGTCTTTGGCTTTCAATCTATCTTGGTTTAATTCTTGATGATTTTGCCAACAATGGTCTTCATCATGGCCAGTCTTTGAACAATTCTTGCATATGAGTTTTTCCTTCTCTTTTTTTATACTTGCATTCTTCTTTCCCTTCCATTTTCCTCCCTTCTCTTTTCCCTTACCCTCACTTTCAGCTTTCCCCTCTACGTTTTGTTTTCCCCTTTCCTCAAGATGCATGGATTGCACACATAGTACTTCATCTAAGTTGCTTGGGTTAAACATAAGGATAGTATGCTGAAAATAGAAATGTAAACCTCCAATATATTTCAAGAGTGTGTCTTGTGATTCAATTTTACTCCTAATAACACAGCTCTTTTTCTAAACTCCTATGTATAATCAAATTGTTTGGCCTTTAAGCTGCCTAAAATTCTGCCAACTCATGATGGCTTTTGCATATAGGCTAAAGGATAAAATTGTCTTTTAGTGCATAAACAAATTCAACCCAAGAAATGGATATCTTATAATGGATTTGCATTTCCTCTCGAGTCTTTGCTTCCCACCAAACTAGTGCAGCTCCTTCTAGCCTCAGTGAAGCCAGCTGGATCTTTATGTCGTCTTCGTGAAGGTTCTGAATTCTACAATATACCTCCAACTGTCGAATCCAATTGTCAAACTTTTCTACATTCACTTCTCCATTGTACATGGGAAGTTCGAATTTTATGTCCAATTTCAGTGATGGAGTTTTTCCTTTTGGGGTTTTGGAATGAGTATGGGCTATTGTGGTAGTGGAATATGATGCT
Source organism: Pinus tabuliformis (assembly GCA_031772625.1). NCBI lineage: Eukaryota > Viridiplantae > Streptophyta > Pinopsida > Pinales > Pinaceae > Pinus > Pinus tabuliformis. Next base: position 775,937,373 of record CM062813.1, on the reverse strand, counting down.
GTGTGAGGTGGTGAAGATGATGAGGATGAGGATGGTGGAGATGGATGTGGCTTTCCTCCATTCCCCTTGGAGTCCTTCTTTCCATCTTTTTTGTCCTCTAAGCTTCCTTCTCGATGTGGAGGTTTAGAACTCTCTCCATTCATTATGGTGTTCCTCTCTTCATAGAGGACTTTAACCATCTCAATCAAATTATAGAAGTCTTTCTTGAATTCTTCCTCTTCTGAAGAGGGACCTTCTTGCTGTCTTTCTCCAGACATACTTACTATGGATTCAAGCTCAGAAAGTTGTACTGATTGTACCTCTTCTAGCCTCTTATGCAATTTGTGCCTCTTCTATCTCAACTGATGGAGATGGAACTTGAGGTGGTTCAGGTGCTACCTTGAGTGGTCCTTTGGGTGATGATGGTGCTTTCTCAGCCTTCATCCTTCTTGTCCTAATCTCAGGACTAGCTATTAGTAGCTTCTCTTCTCTTTGCAACTTCAACCTTGTAATGATAACAACAATTGCAACTATTAAACCCTTCAAGCAAATCAAGCAAGCAAACTTGTGCTCTGATACTAACTTGATCTAAATTTTATTTGTAGTTAATGTTGTGCTATTATCATTTCCGGATATAAAATTTTCTTTGCTTTGGTTTGCTTATCCATCAAGAGTTTGTCCATGAGCATGTGATTGTCAATTCATCAAACTTGGTGAAATTTAGTGTTTTGCATGAACTTAAAAGCATGAATTTAAATTACTGAACAACAACATATAAAAACATAGCAAGCACAAATAACAAAGCTCAATACACAAATTTTTGTTGAAGGAGTTCACCCCTCCTGGGCTACATCTCCTTGGTCTAGCTTCATAGTGTGGGCCTTTGTATTAGCTTCAATAGTGCTAAAATTGTTGTTACATGCATCCAATGCTCTTGGAACCTATTCCAATGAGTTTAAAACATTCAAATCTATCATAAATGACTATTTTTTTACTCAATTTGGTTACCAACTGCTTTGGGAATGGCCTCTAACACCTGGTGGCCCTAGGCTTCAAAAATCTTCAAGTGACCAAAAACACTTGTAGATGACCTCTTCTACCTCTTAAACCTACTCAAATGAGTTCAAAACATGCCAATTAGCCAAAAATGACTATTCATTTTTGAAATTTCGCTGAGAATTGAGTAAGTTATGGCTCAAACAGTTTTTCCTAGAAAACCTCCACTAAATCTGGAGAGACTCCAATTAAGTCCGCCAAGTTTGGTGGCAGTTTCAGATTTAGTGGCTCCACCATAAATTCCGCCAACTTAATTATAGATTAATTAAATGATAAAATAATCATTGGCGCACTAATCCCGCTTAACAGTTGGCCCCTAGCTCCTGGTTCGGGCGCTTGGTCACATGGGGTGGGGGCTGGCCCGTAGGGCTTTTTTTTACCAAACTTTCAGAAGCTCTAACTTTTGCATATGATGTCAGTTTTTCTAAATTTTCACATTATTGGAATCCTGGAGACAAAATCTATCCATTCATTCAGGTATGAAGAAATTCTTAGCACTTTCATTTTTTAGCTAAAATACGGATCCCTGATAAGTGAAAGACTAACAATAATTATTGGTGTTGTTTGTATTCTTGTTTGGATCATGAACTACAAATATATTCTCTCATGGGATGTCATAGATGGGTGGCCAAAAAATATTAGATTCTCATTTGAGAATTGTACGTACTACTTTAAGATTGTCGTTTCTCTAGTAGTTGCTGCTATACCAAAAGGATTTCCTGTTGTCATTACTACATGTTTGGCTCTTGGAACTCATAAGATAGCACAAAAGAATGTTATTGTGCATAAGCTACCTAGTGTGGAGACATAGGGTTGCACCATAGTGATTTTCTTTGATAAGACAAACACTCTTACAACCAATCAAATGTTTGTCAGTGAATTTATAGCCATAGGGCACAGTGTTGGTTCACTTAGAGAGTTTAATGTTGAAGGAACAACATATAATCTTGAGGATGGAAGAATATTGAATTGGCCAACACATAATATGGAGGAAAATTTAGAAACTCTAGCAAAAATTATTACAATTTGCAATGATGTTGGGATATCTTGTCAAGGTCACCAGTTCCATGCAAGTGGTATTCCTACTGAGGTAGCCTCAAAGGTTAGTAATTTCCTAGATAATTTATTTGATTATCAGTTCATGTTTTGTGTCACCATTTCAAGAGTTAATGGAGTTGTAGTTTTGGGATTCCATCATCTAAGGTTATTTATAGGTCTCTTTTGGGCTCATGTGGTCCATATAGGTATTGTTAAAGGCCTTTGTAAACTTATTTTTATTTCTTCTAGAGACTACAAATGCTCGTGGAGCTCAAACAAGTTTTCAAAATGGGCCTTTGGATATGGGGGACATAACTTCTTATGCTTCAAGAGATAGGTGTTGAAACCATGTAGAGTTATTTGATAGCCAATCTCTCAAATGAACAAACTATTGGGAACATAAGTCAGAAATGTGTGGGGAGGTCTCATTTCCCCATATATCCTGATATAAATAGACCATTCATCTATATACTAGTCTCCAATATTTTGCAACACTTCTATAGCTTCTTGAGATAGTCTTGGGCATGGTTTGCAAAATATCAGCTCATACAAAGGTGCAAAAAGTAATCACTAATATGAGCATAATTATTTATGTATTTATGCTCCCAAATATCCTTGCAATACACATGAACAGGAGGTTGGTCGGGTGTCTAGGACCAACCCATGCCTACAAATGAGTTAGAAGCACAAACCACATCCAATAGATAAGATGACATATCAAATTCTGGAGGATTGGTGGATGCACCAGGCTTGGCCTTCCTAATAACTTCCTACAAAGAATGGGATAGAATGGTTGCCCAGTTGAAAACAGTTCCTCGTTCTGTGATTTCATGGATCAATGGCACCCAAGCCACTTTAAAATGTGAAGATTACTTTTCTCCATATAATCTGCTGACCAATTAAGCTGCAAACATATCGGTGCCTTTCAAATCAGCTATTATTTTATATGTAATTAGGCATTTCTGTCATTTATAGGATTGACTTCATTTATATGGTTTTTGGTGCATTTGTTTTAAATGTATTTGAGGGTGTGACTGGGTCTGTTGATTCATTTAGGAAGATTGTTTTTTATTGTTTATCTGACCAAGTCAGGGAAAAGAGTTATTTTCTAAGAAGAAGATGTCAAGGAATGCTCTACAAGGGCTTACTTTCATCTCATTGCTTCTTTGGAAGCAGTGAGGTAATTGAGTTTCTTTGTATCTTTATTTTTCTATTAATATAATAAATATCTTACAAAAAATTATGTTTTTGTGGCTTCTGCATAGGTTTATGTCTGGTGATTTTTTGTAAGCTTTAATCTGTTCCACTTACAGAGAGAGATATCTAGAGAGAGTGGTACTCTCTTATTTGTAATACCTGAGCTTGCTTAATTACATAAGAATTGTAGGTTTTCATTATATAGTTTGATGTTTAGACTCTAGAGTACATTTTAGATGACTCCTGAAATTTTTTGTTTGTTGTAACTTGGCAGTGATTTGAAAGGGAACATTTGCAAAGTTTATTGTTTGACTATGGACTCTAGGGTAATTTGAAGCACTATAGAAGCTTAAATCCAATGCATTATGATCTCTCTCAAATCCCATAATCACTTCCTTTATGGATGGAATATGGAGGGAAAGATGCTTTGGGATATTTGGTGGATGTAAACCACACACTCGCCCAGTTGAATAGTAAGCTAATGTTGGTCTATTTGGACTCCTATGCTCACCTTGATTTTATTCTGAGTGTATAGACAAAAAAAAAAAAATTTGTATGATTCCATGGTAGACTTCTTTAAACCCTAGTCAAGAGAATTGTTTGAGTAGTTTGAACACAAAGAATAAAAAATTAAGCCAATGTAAAGAACCTATAGACCTATTGCAAGCTTCATTAAGAGCTTACAACTTCTTTCTCTACTAAGTGCAATGGAAAGAAATGTACCATTGTACTATATTTTGTATATGGATGTGTATCATATGGAGCATTTATTGTATATGGACATGTGCATATATGTATAGACAAAAACACACACACTCTGTAGAAAATCTGTGATAGGTTAACTCAATAATGCAATATAAATCAAAGCAGAATACTATAACCTACTTCTACTATCAATTTGCAGAAGCTTAAATATTGAGCTGAACAATATAACCAAAAGAAGAAGAATCAATGGCACAATACACATGAAATACTTTGGGAAAATCCTCAGATAAAAACCCCACACTATTGTATTATCATACAAGGTGGAAATACATAGGAACTATACAAAGCCTTAGCTTTCACAGCTAGCCAGCTCTCAGTACAATCCTCACAGATGCTCACAGGAATCTTGGCTTCTCTCCAGCCTTCCTCTCTACCCTCCAAGCTCCTATTTCCTTGTGTTGTTCCTTGTGGATGATTAGCTTATTACCAAGTGGAAAAACAAGCCTTCAAAACTGCGCAATCCTCAAGGATGAATCCTTGACTGCATGCATGAGTTTTCTCCCTGAGAAAACACATGCAACTAATAGTACACTATCCTTTAACATTTATCTCAACTGGGTCTTTCTTAGAATAGACATGCATGAGTTTTTGATGAGGGAATATTGAGTTAACTGGAGTAGCACTAGTTGAGTGCATTAATGCATCAACTGATTGTTAACTCACTATTAGTTCCTCAAACAGTTTGGAACTAATTTAACTAGACTTAACTCAGTAAACTAAGTTAACTAATACAACTCAAATATAACTCATTCTTATCTCCTTAATTTAAGGGATAACTCTTGCATGACTTCAGAAAGACTTCTACCTTGAATTTCTCCAACTAATTAATTTAAAATAAATAAATAAATTATTTCCAAGTAGTTTTCAAGACTAAATTCAATTTTAATTCACAATTTAATTCAAGGACAGATTAAATTGGAATATTCTTGTTGCCATATTTCAACACTTCCTCTCAACAAGAAAGGGATTATATGCCACCCCAATCCTATCTCTATGGAACTCAAATTTACACTTTGACAATTCCTTTGTCAAAATGTCAACATCTTGCTCCTTTGTTGAAATATATTGCAGCAACATGATCCTCTCGACCTGTGAAAAGCCACGGGCAACAAATATTGCCTTATGCTTCTCCACACTACCATCAGCAGCTTGATTTACCTTGTAAATCCAACGGGAACTCACAACTAACTTGTTCTCTGGTCTCGGAACCACGTCCCAAACACTATTACGAACTATGGAGTCATACTCCTCCACCATAGCATCAACCCAAGTCGGCTACTGCAATGCTTCCTCAAAGGAATATGGCTCAATCTCAACACATTCCCCAGCAAGGGCCATGTATCCAGTGTACCTCTTAGGTGACCTCCTCTATCTGTGTTGAGAAGACGGTGCTCCCACATTCTCTCTCGCATCCTCCAACAATCTGTCAGCTTCTCTTGTGTGCTTCCGTCCATCTCTGGAAGACACTGGTTGAGTGGATGTATCCACTCTTGGAACCTCTGCATGCAATTGCTCCGCATCAGTCTAAGGCTCCTTCTCCTTAGGAACCAACAGTTCCTCCACAGCCTGTAATTGGAGCTCCCTCTCAATGGAAGCTCGCATGGTCTTCTGCTCATCAAACTTGAGATCTCTACGAACTACTGTCCTCCGACTGGTAGGCAAGTACACCCGATAGTTGTGAGGTGTATCAGTGTACCCCACAAATATCCCCAACTCTGCTATTAGCTCATGCTTCTTTTGTGCATCCTTTGTCACATGGCAATATACTGATGAGCCAAAGATCCTGAAGTGACCCATGTATGGTCTCTTACTGGAGAAAGATTCCTCTAGTGTCTTCATCCCAAGTATGCAATGCGGGCTTCTATTTTGCAAATAGACCGTTGTGTTGCATGCCTCAGCCCACAAGTGAAGTGGTAGGCCTTGGTCATGTGACATTGCCTGTGTTGGCCCTACAATAGTTCTGTTCTTCCTCTCGGCCACCCCATTCTTCTGTGGGTTATGAGGTGTCGTCAACTCTCGTTTAATTCCTTCCGCTGCACAGAAGTCCTTAAACTCTTGAGAGACATATTCTCCACCGTTGTCGCTTCTCAAGGCCTTGATCTTCTTCCCTGAATCTTTCTTAACCAAAGCTTTGAACTCACAAAACTTTGTGAAATTTTGGTCCTTCTTCTGCATGAAATAAATCCAACATTTATGAGAATAGTCATCAATGAAAATCACATAATACCTTTGCTTCGTTGTGGATGCCGTTGAGAATGGTCCACACAAATCAGTATGAACTCACTCTAAGATAGCCTCTGCTCGACTGTCTCGATCATGAAAGGAAGACTTGGTGTACTTTCCCAAGGTACAACCTTTGCATGTGTCAACTTGCTCAAGTTTACCTTTGGGAAGTCCTATAGATATCTGCTACATTATCTTCAAAGCCCCATGATGCAAATGGCCCAATTGCCTATGCCACAACTCATCAATGTCTTGGCTTTGCACCAATTCTACTTTCGTACTCAATGTTACACAATCATCTACCTCTAGTTTATAAAGATTCTTCACCCGAATCCCTATCCTCTTGGTCTAACCTATGGCTATGTGTCTTAGGAACACCTTTCCTTTACGGAAGACAACATCATAGCCTTTGTCCTCCAACATAGTGACCGATACCAAGTTCTTCTTCAGTCCAGGAACATACATCACATCTGTCAAGGTGAGAGGAGCTCCATTCTCCCTCTTAAAAGAAATCGTGCCCACTCCTAAAACATTATACCTTCTATCGTCACCCATCTCTATGCGCATCTTGAGGTCCAAGGCACTGAATAAATTTTTATCACCAGTCATGTGGAATGAGGCTCCACTGTCAAGATACCAGACACAACCCATCATCAATGAAATCATGCATGCGATGAGGGTAAAGTCCATTTCGAACTGAGAGGCTAATGCCTCACCTTCCGAGGATCCCTTCTTGGACTTCTTCGATGGGAAATTAGTCGCGTAATGTCCCATCTTGTGACAATTACAACATCTTACTTTAGACATGTCACCCTTCTTCCCTCCATGCGAAGAATTTGATTTGAAATGGGAAGCCTTCCCCTTCCCTTTCCTTGCCTTACTTGCTAAGGCTAGATTTTCTTCATCATCATTCTTGGATGAAGAACCATCTCGTGTGCTCCTCTTGATCTCCTCCTACATAAGATCCAACTGCAGTCGTTCCCAATCCGGTAGTTTCTCCCTTCCATTCACAGAGTCCTGGTAGCTATTCCAACTCTTTGGAAGGCCAAGGAGAGCGAGGCTCACCATATCATCATTGGCAGTGGTTATTCTCACACTGCCAAGCTCATCTCTGCAGGTGGTGAGCTTGTTCAAATATGTGGAAATAGTATCACCCTTCTCCATCTTGATTCTTCGAAAGCTTATCCTTGAGCGCAAATTTCCTCTGGTTGCTACTGTTATGGTAGAGGTCCTTCAATGTCTTCCACATTGAAAATGGACTATCCTTCGCATGGAGACTCGAGACAATATGGTCTCGAAATCCCTCAAGGAAGATCTGTCTCGCCTTCGCCACACACTTCTTCCACTCAGCCAACTCTTGTGCATTAGTTGAAGCTGGCTTTGGGATTTCTTGATTAATGAATTCCTTCAAGCCAGTGTCTTCTAATATAGCCTCCATTCTATTTTTCCATGCTATGTAATTTGAGCTACTGTCCAAGGCATATTCGAGTCTCAAGCCATAGAACACCATTGGCCAACCTTGAAGTATGATATGAATTCGATTTGTACCTTCAACCCCGAAATTCAAACTTCGAATTCTCTTCTCAGTATACTGTTCATAGCTCTAATACCATGTAGAAAATATGTGATAGGTTAACCCGATAATGCAATATAAATCAAAGCAGAATACTATAACCTACTTCTACTATCAATTTGCGGAAGCTTAAAGATCAAGTTGAACAATATAACAAAAAGAAGAAGAATCAATGGCACAATACACATGAAAATACTTTGGGGAAATCCTCAGATAAAAACCCCACACTATTATATTATCATACGTGGTGGAAATACATAGGAATTATACAAAGCCTTAGCTCTCACAACTAGCCAGCTCTCAGTACAATCCTCACAGATGCTCACAAGTAATCTTGGCTTCTCTCCAGCCTTCCTCTCTACCCTCCAAGCTCTTATTTCCTTGCGTTGTTCCTTGTGGATGACTAGCCTATTACCAAGTGGAAAAACAAGCCTTCAAAACTACACAATCCTCAAGGATGAATCCTTGACTGCATGCATGAATTTTCTCCATTAGAAAACACATGCAACTGATAGTACACTGTCCTTGAACATTTATGTCAACTGGGTCTTTCTTAGAATAGACATGCATGAGTTTCTGATGAGGGAATCTTCAGTTAACTGGAATAGTACCAGTTGAGTGCATTAATGCATCAACTGACTATTAACTCACTATTAGTTCCTCAAACAATTTGGAACTAATTTAACTTGACTAAATTAAGTAAACTGAGTTAACTAATTACAACTCAAATATAACTCAATCTCATCTCCTTAATTTAAGGGATAACTCTTGCATGACTTCAAAAAGACTTCTAACTTGAATTTCTCCAACTAATTAATTTAAAATTAATTAATTAATTATTTACAAGTAGCTGTTAAGACTAAATTTGATTTTAATTCACAATTTAATTCAAGGACAAATTAAATTGGAATATTCTTGTTGCCATATTTCAACACGGATGTATGCCTAAGAGATCAAGGTTATTTTTTAGTGATATATGAGTTGAGATTTTATATTGGAAAGGGAAAAACAAATGTACAATGTGCACTATACCCTATTACATTTGTATTCAAACTTCAATAAGAGCATTGTGAGTGATTCAATTGTAGACAAAGTGTGTTTTGATCTATTTCTTATGTTTCTAGATTATTAAAATTGTTGACTTATCTAGGACATCTATAGATATTATATTCTCATTTTAATAGTGGTACAACATAACTTTCTCAACATTGTACATTAGAATGTCATTCTAAGTGCAACGTTTGATGGGATGAATTCCTCAAATAATAAAAGGAAGAAATTGTATTGGAACTTCCCTTTTCTTGGAAGTGGAGTATATGATGGGATGATTAACTTTCCAAATTATTGTCTTATCTCCTGTGTAGCTTAATTTGTGATTGTTAACCAATCCAAAAATTTTGGGACACTTAATACAAGAAAGCTAAACAACACATGAAATAGATTAGGATTTGGAAGTTGATCACCAAGGTCCTCTTGAAATCTCCTTTTTTTTCTAAAATATCACCATCATTCATACGTGGAGCTTCTTTGTTTGTTGATTTTTCTCCCTCATCTAGATTTCTATTAATGAAATGCATTTGTATTTGTGAATCACATTCCTAGCTATGAAAAACTTTTTTTTTCTTAATTAGGTGGTTTTAGTATTTAGACCATTAAGGAAGCTTGTTATAAGGTCCATAAAATCACATATTTTAAATCCACATTTCAGATGTTTCATGATACCTAAGGTAATTATGTTTTTCTTTGTTGTAGTTATTTTTACTAGAGCCTACTGAGGAAGATTTGAGCCTAGGTCATCGCCATGACAAACACTCTAACTTGGAACTATACCACACATTGCCTTACCAAAATTATGTGTGTTGGTACCAAGTTGTAATAAACACATAATAATTATAATATAAAAATTAAAACAATAAATGAATTGACACATCCTAACTAAAGTACATGACTAACCTCCCAACCATTGTGACTAGTCAATGTTAAGTACATCGTCACATGGGTTTGTAATTATATCATTTATTTCACATCCTCCCTTTTTTTAATACATGAGAAATATATTTATATTCCATATGAGGAATATACATATTTCAGTGCTCGAGGGATTTCTTAGACAACAAGGCTCATAGCCATTACAAGAAATACTCATTATGAATTTTGTTAGCCCTTTACAAAGTCTTTATTATTCAATGAAAGATTCACCAAGACTTCAAAGATTTTACAATTTTTTGAAAGATTCATGACGATTTTACAAGATAATATAATTAGGTGAGAGATTCGCCCAAAAAATTATATATACATATTATATTATTGATAAAATCGCCTTCCATTTTTCCTATGTATCACAAAGATTCGCCCATTTATTATACATATAAATTTATGAAGATTCTTAAAATTTTCCTTGACCCTATGTCGAGAAATACGAGCCATCATATGAGGGAGAAAACATCTTCCACCCTATGTTGATCAACAATATCTCATCCATCCTATTGCCCATTGATCTTCCCAATAATGACCCTCAAAAGTCATGTGGTAGAAAATCTGCATCGTAATCATCTTGGGTCACACAACTCCAAGTTCTCTCAACCCGTTGGCCAGACGGGGAGCCATAATCCCAAGCCCAACTTGTGGGTATGATTACAACTAAGGTATAGTCTACATAGACCAAGGTAAGGGATCAACATCTTTCTCCCTATGGGTATCAGATAGGGGTGATACCCTATTGTTTAGAGATCCCTCAACCCCAAGAGCCCTACATATCAGTTCCTCACCTTGGGAGCTCAAACAGGGGGGAAGAGCTAGCTCAGTGTCCTTTATCAGTCATGCTCTCTATAGATCAGAAACATATCAACATGATCACATCATGTACCAACTTAACCAACTCACTAAAGAGTTTCCTCAAACATCGCAAAGAGAAGAAATCCTCTAATTTCCTATTTATGCAGGTCATCAAAATAAAATATTATGTTAAGAAAATATATTTCACAAAATGATACCGTATTCATCCTCCCTCTCATGGAGGCAACAACCACAAGCCTAATCTTGTCTCGTAGAGTAAAACTATCTCAATATATGAAGATATCTCATTCCTAGCTATATACAAGATTCTCTACCAATCAGATCACACTCTTTGTTATCATAATGTATCACTGTCATATTTAGAATCTATTCAAAATAGTCACTCCAAAGAGTTTATTCAACCTACCTCATTGATAGCCATGCTAGCAACATTGTACTCAACCTCGGTTGTGCTTAAAGCTACGAACTTCTCATCCAAAATATCATGGAAAATCTCATACTAAATCAACACCCAGATGTTCTCATCTCATCAATAACGATCTAAAACAACATCAATACATCCGTGAAGTCATATATCATAGGAATAATATCTTAGAACAAAAATTGATCATCCCATGAAAATATCTTGAAGGGTTCTTGGCAGCAACCTAATGTGTATGAAGTGTCTCAATCATGAATTGACTTAAGTTGTTCTTTGTAAAACAAATATCTAGATAGAACATCAATGCTTCAATCAACTGTCGGTTGCCAAGTCAAGTTCAACAATAACTCTACATAACTTAATTCCATCGAGGTGTCCAAGGATTTGCATTCCCACTTTCCAAAATTTCTTTAATAGCTTCACGATATATTTCCCTTTTCCAAATTGATGCCAATTTCTTCATTTCAAACTTCAGAGGCCAACTCCCTCTTCCTTTGATCATCAAAGGCTCATTACCTGTCAAGAATAGATCATCAACATATAAAACCAAAATCAAAGGCATACCTTGGACCACTTTTGAAGTAAAGGTTTGGATTGGTACATCTTTAAGTCTTTACTAGGTAACTGTCAATGCAAACGTACCAGGCTCGGGGAGCTTCCTTCATACAATGTTTTCTGCAAAAATAATACTTGACCAAACCAATACACTCAACCTCAAGCAAATCAATATTATGCCATCAAACCAACCACATCTACTTTTCAAACCAGAACAAATATCAAAGCCATGAAAGTTGTTGCCAGTATCACTATTAAACCTTTTAATCCAAGTCCCCAAGTAGAGCTCACATCCAAGTACCAGGTTACAACCTTATCTATTTGACTTGTCAACAATTTTTATTTATAATATCAAGCCAGACTTCATCAAGTCATCCTTATGATCATCATTTATGTCCCTAGATGTAAATGCATACACCAAGAATAAGTCATATCAGTTTTATCCATTCCTAGTGAGATCACTGCATACTGAATCATAATTTCTTACTATTCAACCAATGATGCCAATACAAAATCAATTATGTCTACATAGCATTGTTATTTCACATCAAGGCAAATTACCATTATCAAGAACCAAATTTGATCAAAAACCTAATTCATTATCACTGTGACTTCAATCAATCTATAAGGAAAAACATATTTATGAATTGTTAAGCATCATTTTTGAATTTAGACTTCTGTGATCCATAATATTTATGACAACATCTTTCGGTAAAAATCATATAGGAGACAATCTTGTCGATGCATTTCGAACCAACCAATGTGGTTCATCTTCAGGACAAGATGAGGAACCGGATCTAGGCAATGAAATAAATAGATGAAGAGAGTGAGTCTCTACATCTCTTTAGGAACGCTAGATACGATTTCATCTTTGAGACCTGTAAACGTGCCTTTTTGAAATGATTAACCTTAATCGCGATGGCCCTCCCATGCAGGGTTATAATTTTTGAATTTATACTTCTATGATTCATAATATTTATGACAACATCTTTCGTTAAAAATCACATAGGAGACAATCTCGTCAACGCATTTCGAACCAACCAGTGTGGTTCATCTTTAGGACAAGATGAGGAACCAGATCTAGGCAATGAAATAAATAGATGAAGAGAGTGAATCTATACATCTCTTTAGGGATGCTAGATCTGATTTCATCTTTGAGACCTGCAAATGTGCCTTTTAGAAATGATTAAACTTAATCGCAATGGCCCTCCCGTGAAGGGTTGCAATTTTGAATTTAGACTTCTGTGATCCATAATATTTATGACAACATCTTTCGTTAAAAATCACATAGGAGACAATCTCGTTGACACGTTCCGAACCAACCAGTGTGGTTCATCTTCAGGACAAAATGAAGAACCAGATCTGGGTAATGAAATACATAGATGAAGAGAGTGAGTCTCTACATCTCATTAGGAATGCTAGATCTGGTTTCATCTTTGAGACCTGCAAACTTGCCTTTTCTAAATGATTAACCTTAATCGCAATGGCCCTCCCATGCAGGGTTGTAATTTTTGAATTGTGACTTTTGTGATCCATAATATTTATGACAACGTATTTCAATAAAAATCACATAGGAGACAATCTCTTCGACGCATTTCGAGCCAACCAGTGTGGTTCATCTTCAAGAAAAGATGAGGAACCAAATCTAGGCAATGAAATAAATAGATGAAGAGAGTGAGTCTCTACATCTCTTTAGGAACGCTAGATCTAATTTCATCTTTGAGACCTACAAACATGCCATTTTGAAATGATTAACCTTAATCGCAATGGACCTCTCGTGCAAGGTTATAATTTTTGAATTTAGAATTTTGTGATCCATAATACTTATGACAACATCTTTCGGAAAAAATCACATAGGAGACAATCTCATTGATGCTTTTTGAACCAACCAGTGTGGTTCATCTTTAGGACAAGATGAGGAACTAGATCTAGGCAATGAAATAAATAGAAGAAGAGAGTGAGTCTCTACATCTCTTTAGGAACTCTAGATCTAATTTCATCTTTGAGACCTACAAATGTGCCTTTTCGAAATGATTAACCTTAATCACAATGTCCCTCCCGTGTAGGGTTGTAATTTTTGAATTTAGACATCCGTGATCCATAATATTTATGACAACATCTTTTGGCAAAAATCACATAAGATAAAATCTCGTCGACGTGTTTTAAACCAACTAGTGTAGTTCATCTTCAGGACAAGATGGGGAACAAAATCTAGGCAATGAAATAAATTACAACGCTACATGGGAGGGCCATTGCGATTAAGGTTAATCATTTTGAAAAGGAATGTTTGTAGGTCTCAAAGATAAAATGAGATCTAGTGTTCATAAGGAGATGTAGAGACTAACTCTCTTCACCTTTTTATTTCATTTCCTAGATCTGGTTCCTCATCTTTTCCTAAAGATGAACCACATTGGTTGGTTCGAAATGCGTCAGCGACATTGTCTCCTATGTGATTTTTACCAAAAGATGCTATCATAAATATTATGGATCATAGAAGTCTAAATTCAAAAATTACAACCCTGCACGGGAGGGCCATTGTGATTAAGGTTAATCATTTCGAAAAGGCATGTTTGTAGGTCTCAAAGATGAAATCAAATCCAATGTTCCTAGATAGATGTAGAGACTCACTCTCTTCATCTATTTATTTCATTGCCTAGATATGGTTCTAATCTTGTTCTGAAGATGAACCACATTGATTGGTTCAAAACGAGTCGACGAGATTGTCTCCTATGTGATTTTTACCGAAAGATGTTGTCATAAGTATTATGGATCACAAAAGTCTAAATTCAAAAATTACAACCTTACACAGGGAGTCCCATTGCAATTAAGGTTATAATTTCAAAAAGGTATGTTTCCAGGTCTCAAAGATGAAATTAGATCTACCATTCCTAAAGAGATGTAGAGAATCACTCTCTTCATCTATTTATTTCATAGCCTAGATCTGGTTCCTCATATTGTTATGAAGATGAACCACATTGGTTGGTTCAAAACACGTCGACGAGATTGTCTCCTATGTGATTTTTACCAAAAGATGATGTCATAAATAGTATGGATCACAAAGTCTAAATTCAAAATTACAACCCTGCGAGGGAGGGAAATTGTAATTAAGGTTAATCATTTCAAAAAGGTATGTTTACATGTCTCAAAGATGAAATCAGATCTAGTGTTCCTAAAGATATGTAGAGATTGACTCTCTGCATCTATTTATTTCATTGCCTAGATCTAGTTCCTCATCTTGTCCTGAAGATGAACCACACTGGTTGGTTCAAAACGCATCAACAAGATTGTCTCCTATATGATTTTTACCGAAATATGTTTTCATAATATTATGGATCACGGAAGTCTAAATTCAAAAATTACAACCATGCATGGGAGGGCCACTGCAATTAAGGTTAATCATTTCCAAAAGGTACATTTTCAGGTCTCAAAGATGAAATCAGATCTAGCATTCCACAATAGATGTAGAGACTCACTCTCTTCAACTATTTATTTCATTACCTAGATCTGGTTCCTCATCTTGTCCTAAAGATGAACCACAATGGTTGATTTGAAACACGTCAACAAGATTATCTCCAATGTGATTTTTACCGAAAGATTTTTTCATAAATATTATGGATCACAGAAGTCTAAATTCAAAAATTACGACCTTGCACAGGAGGGCCATTGCGATTAAGGTTAATCATTTCGAAAAGGCATGTTTGCAGATCTCAAATATGAAATCATATCTAGCATTCCTAAAGAGATGTAGAGACTCACTCTCTTCATCTATTTATTTCATTACCTAAATCTGATTCCTCATCTTGTCCTGAACATGAACCACACTGGTTGGTTCAAAACGCGTCAACGATATTGTCTCCTGTGTGATTTTTAGCAAAGATGATTTCATAAATATTATGGTTCACAGAAGTTTAAATTTAAAAATTACAACCCTGCACGGGAGGTCCATTGTGATTAAGGTTAATCATTTCTAAAAGGCATGTTTGTAGGTCTCAAAGATGAAATCAGATCTAGCGTTCCTAAAGAGATGTAGAGACTCACTCTCTTCATCTATTTATTTCATTGCCTATATCTGGTTCCTCATCTTTTCCTAAAGATGAAACACACTGGTTGGTTCTAAATGTGTCGACGAGATTGTCTCCTATGTGATTTTTACTGAAAGATGTTTTCATAAATGTTAAGCATCATGTCAAAATTTCAATACTGCTCATTTATATTAAACCAATGAGCTAAATCTTGTCATACCCTTGCAACCATTATCAAATACTAACATATACTATATTCAATGATTGAATCAAAATAACACACTAAAATGAAAATTCCAGTCCCCTACAAACACAAGTTTAGTCAACACATTCAAATTCTCTATAGTAAGTCAAACATTCAAACTTCCCTGCTTATAGAACTTTCTATTATCTGCTCCATATCTGTAGGTGTTATACAATATTTTGTCCCACTCCTAGTCTCATATCCTAAGTTTTGCACTTTGTGTCGTCGATGTCGAAAGTGTCACAAAGTGATGAAAACTGTGAAGTGTACTCACTATGAAACACATACTAAAACATCCCCAAAGAATGGAAGAAAAAATGGCCTGATTCAATTCTGGATAAGGTTGACTAAAACCCTAAATTTCAAGACCAACACTCTTTGCTCCACTGCTTGCCCATGCCCATGGAAGGTTGCAGCTCTTTGACCTAGTGCTACCAGCGCGGGTTTTGATATGAAATCCCATGTTGAACCTCTCCTAACAGGTTTTCTCAAAATGGAGGAGAAGATTCGTATGCTAGAAAATTCTAGAACAACGAGTTGGATGCTATTGGATAGAGATATGGTTGAGCTCTCCCATTTAGAGCTCTAGATCCTACCTTTAAGGGCCTTTCCCTTGAGATGTGGACCTTCCTCCCTCTTTTGTGGATCACAAACTCCCTCTCCCTCCCTATAAATCAAATCCCCTCCATCCCCAAATGGTTGGTCATTGATTGTTTGCATTCCTATGTTGAGATTATTCCTAAATGTTGCCCATCTAACTTGAATGAGTGCTTGAATAGTCTTGGCTTGGACTTGGACATCTGCAAAAAGGATGTCTCCAACATAAAGGCAATGGTTGTATGCTTCAATTTTTTATTCATTAATATATACATCTGATGTTCACTTTCCATAAATGTCTAAATATTTATGCATTTAGCTTGATACTTCTTGATCTATCAAGTAGTTTATGTTTTTATACACTATGAATACTCTCGTATCTTGTATTGTCCTTTGATCTATCTTATAAGTACTAAAACTTAAGGAACAAGCAAGGAGAGATCCTTGAAGCTAAGGGATTGAAGCCATCACCAAAGGATTGAGCAATTAGCATCAAAGCAAGGTAGGTTTCTCTCTCTCTGCATTTTTAAACATAAGCTAGGAAAGTTTGCATTAGTTGTTCAATTTGTTGCTAGACCCACTCATTGGGATAGAGAGATTGCCTCTTTTCACATAGGGGATTTATCTTCACAAAAAAATGGCAACTCCACTGGGGATCTCTCTGGCCCAATGATTGGTTCTAGCAACAAACTAGTGCAGACTTTCCTAGCTTATGTTTAAAAATGTAGAGAGAGAGAAACCTACCTCACTCTGATGTTAATTTATCAATCCTTTGGTGATGGCTTCAATTCCTTAGCTTCCAAGCTCGCTCCTTTCCTGTTCCTTACATCCAAGTACCTGTAAGAGAGATCAAAGGACAATACAAGATACAAGAGCATTCATAGTGTAGATCAAACATAAACTACTTGATAAATCAAGGAGTATCAAGCTAAATGCATAAATATTTAGACATTTATGGAAAGTGAAAAGAAGATGTATATATTAATGAATAAAAAATGGAAGCATACAACCATTGCCTCAATGTTGGAGACCTCCTTTTGGTGGATCTCCAAGTCCAAGCCAAAACTCTTATGTTAGGATATTCCAATACATAGGAAATAGTTAAGTATAACTTGGTCTAGTGTATAGTTAGGTAAAGTGCGTTTCTTTACTATGTAATTTTTGTAACTTACAATATGACGGTCATGATATGTTATAGACATGAAGTTATCTGACGGTTCATTCTCTCCTCGGTATTACCGTCACTTGATTCGTGGCTTAACACATGATTGGTCCATGATCTGTATTTAAAGAGCATGGAGGGTCATTTGTAAGGTGACCATTCATGAGAGAATATTATGTAAATTTTCTTTATTTTACATTAATAAATTTCCTAAAGTGGACGCGTTGGCTCAGACTGTGGACTGTTTCCCTCTTTGAGGGTTTTAACCAGCAAAAAAAAAAAATCCCCTTCCTCCTTACCAAAAAATTACTAACATTTTAAACTAGCTCACTTGGTCCAAAGTTACTAACTTATGTTTTAAAGTTACTTTATATAAAAGTGTTTTCACGCATTATAAAAAGTGAGTCACTTATAATTCTGAAGTCACTTTATCTTTTACTTAAGTTACAATTTAGTGGGTAGTTCATAAAGTACCATTGTAAAAGTAACTTTCACTTATTTATAAAAGTGGGTCACATAAAATAATATTTTTTTAAAAGTGAGCTAATTACATTAGGTTTGGAAAGGGGGGGGCAATTTTTTTTAAATATAACATTATCATTCACTTCCCAACACTCACGTAGTTCGTCGGCATCTTCAACAACTTTTCTTAAAAAAAACATAACTTCTTCATCCAGAAGCCGTTTTCAGAGCCGTTTTTTTTAATCGGCCTAATTTTTCGAGATATTTCCATTGGAACACTTAGTTTCAACATATTCAACTTTAGTTTCTTTTAAAATGGAAATTCCATGCCTAGTTTTTCTTGACAGCACCAACTGCTTCCAATGCTTATCCTACATTATAGTTTTACTTAGAAGTAAAGGTATTTATAGAATATCCTCAAGCCAAGAATTTAAACTTAAAGATGAAGATAATCTAGCCAAATGGGAAAATAAGAAAGATCAAGCATGTGGGTTCATAGGGATGTCTATTTCTCCAGACCTTAGATTCCATATTGCAGAACTTGATACCCCTGATGAAGCAATGAAACAACTCAATAAAGTTTTTGGAATTAAAAATGAAATTGGAGCCCATCAACTTGAAAATTAGTTGCTTACGTTGGACCCCAATAGTTTTTCTTCCATTGAATATTTTTTGTCCAAGTTCAAGACCCTTAGACTTCTCTTGGAAGGTGTTAAGGTTAAGAAAAAATATGGTAGCCTTATCTATTCCATTCTTTGTTATGAAACCAGCTCACAAAAAGATAGAAAAGAGAGATCCACGCCTTAGAATTCAGCCTCTTCGAGGGGGCAACCTCCTTTACATTACATAAATGAACAATTCTTGGATGATACAAATGACAAAACCTCCTTTCTATATATAGGAGTCTAAGGAGTCACAATATAATCCAGCCGACCTAACAATAATAATATAAAGCCACAAAAATAACAATAGAGGGATTCTATGGGGCACAGAAATAACAATATGGGGGTAATAGGGGCACAACAATATAAATAAGGGGTATAACTACAATAGTAATGGGGTAATCACTAGTATTATAGGGACCCAACATGCCCCTCTCCTTCAAAAAAGTGTTGTCCTCAACGCTTGAGTAGTTCTGGATACTTCTGCATAAAATTCTCATCCTCCCATGTGGAATCTTCAGCGGATAAGTTCTTCCACTTGATAAGATACTCTGAAATTGATCGATTTCGTAGCTGTCGAGTTCTTGTTTCTGTGACTGCTTCCGGTTCCAATATAATTTTTCCTTCCTCGTCAAGTTCTGGCAATATTGTTTGAATTGGGAGCTTGTCACCTATAACCTTCTTTAAACATGAAACATGGAAAACTGGGTGCAATCGAGAAGCTGCAGGAAGCTCCAATTTGTATGCCATAGTACCAATCTTTTGCAACACCTTGTACGGACCATAATACTTTGGTGATAATTTATTATCCTTCTTAGCTTGCTTTAGGGACATTTGCTTATATGGTTGTAGCCGTAGGAATACCCAATCACCTACATCAAAACTTCTTTCACTGCGATGTTGATCTGCCTGTTGTTTCATTCTATTTTGTGCCAACACGAGGTTATCCTTTAAGAGTTGGAGGACTTGTTGTTGATGTTCGATGTGATGTTCCACTGCCTGAACCTTAGAATTTTCTCTTAAATATGATGTGATGGATGGTGGTTGATACCCATAAAGTGCCATAAATGGGGTCATTTTTGTTGCTGTATGGAAGGAAGTGTTATACCACCATTCAGCCAGAGGCAACCATTTGACCCATTGTGTCTGTTTATCAGATACAAAGCAACGAAGATATCCTTCCAAACATTTGTTTACTATCTCAGTTTGCCCATCAGATTGAGGATGATAAGATGAGCTATGAGCTAACTGAGTACCAAGACAAGAAAATAATTCTGTCCAAAAATTTCCAGTGAAAATGGGATCTCTGTCACTTACAATAATCTTTGGGTTTCCATGTAGCTTTTGAACTGTTTCCATAAATGCAGTAGAAACTGTACTGGCTTTAAATGGATGTGATAATGCACAAAAGTGTGCATACTTGGTAAGTCTGTCAACTACCACCATGATGACACTCTTTCCCTCAGACTTGGGTAAACCTGTGATAAAATCCATTGAAACCTCCTCCCAACGTTGGCTTGGAATGGATAAAGGTTGTAATAGACCTGGTGTCTTAATTGTTTCAACTTTATTTTGCTGGCAAACCAAACATTCCGCCACAAACTTTTGAATATCTGATTTAAGGCCATCCCAAAAAAATTCCTTCTTAACCCTGTGGTAAGTTTTTAAAAATCCTGAGTGCCCTCCTAAGGGAGAAGTGTGCAATTCCATAAGAATCTTTTGTTTTAGCTGGGAATTCTTACAGAGGTATAAGCGATCTTTGTACCATAACGAATCATTTTGCCAGCTAAATGTATCAGAAGTACTGGAATCTTGTTGTAGCTTTCGAATAAGTGCCCACACTTCTTCGTCATTCTTCCATTCCTCCCTTGCTTCGTTTATCCAATCTGGTTGGATAATAGAAATGGCACACAACAATGCTTCCACATCCTCATCCTTTCTTGAGAGTGCATCTGCCACCACATTTTGCTTCCCTTTTTTGTAGATGATTTCAAAGTCATAACCCAACATCTTTGTGACCCACTTTTGTTGCTCTTCAGAGGATAATCTTTGTTCTAAAAAGTATTTAAGGCTATCATGATCCGTTTTTACCTTGAAGTGTCTTCCCATTAGGTAGGGTCGCCATTTCTTAAGTGCATGGAGTATTGCCAACATTTCCTTCTCATAAATAGCTTTGCTTAAAAACTTTCCCTTGATTGGACGACTTTCAAAAGCAATGGGTCTTTCATCTTGCATTAGAACAGCACCAATTCCATTTCCTGAAGCATCACATTCCACAATAAAGGTTTTTGTGAAGTCCGGTGTAGCTAAGACCGGTGCTTGGCACATTGCCTCTTTAAGATGTTCAAAGGCCTTTGTTGCTTCCGGAGTCCATGAAAATGAATCTTTCTTCAATAATGTTGTTAGAGGTGCTGCTATTCTCCCATAATTCTTAACAAACTTGCGATAATACCCTGTCAACCCAAGAAATCCTCGCAGATGCTTTATGGATGTGGGGATTTTCCATTCCTTAATGGCTTTAATTTTGCTAGGGTCTACCTTAACTCCTTCATGAGATACAATATGACCCAAATATTCCACCTCCTGGACTCCAAAGAAACATTTGGATCTTTTTGCATATAATTGTTTCTCCTCCAATAGTTGTAGCACCCTGTCAACATGTTCAACATGATCCTTCCAAGACTTGCTGTAGATTAGTATATCATCAAAAAATACTAACACAAATTTTCTAAGGAATGGTTTGAAAATTGAATTCATCAAACCTTGAAATGTTGAAGGTGCATTGGTAAGGCCAAAAGGCATGACCAAAAATTCATAATGACCCTCATGAGTTCTAAATGTCGTTTTCGGAATGTCTTCAATCTTCATTCTGATTTGATGATATCCTGAACGAAGATCCAACTTGGTGAAGTAAATTGATCCATGCAATTCATCCAGTAATTCATCAATAACAGGAATGGGGAACTTATCTTTAATAGTGAGCTTGTTGAGCTCCCTATAATCCGGACACATGCGCCATGATCCATCCTTCTTGTGCACCAATACTACTGGAGCTGAGAAAGAACTTTGACTCGGTTGAATTATACCAGCCTCTAGCATTTCTGCAACCATACGTTCAATTTCACTTTTTTGGACATAGGGATATCTGTACGGCCTGATGTTTGGAGGAACACTTCCTGGAATCAGATGAATAGCATGATCATGATCACGCATAGGTGGGAGACCTTTGGGAGTCTCAAATACCTTGGAATGATTGTCCAGGACTTTTTGGAGATCTGGAGAAATAGATGATTCCAATGTGGAAACATCTAGCGAACATAATTGTGCAATTACACCTCTTTGCTCCTTTTTTAGAAGCTTTGTCATGCCATTAGAGCTGATTATCTTTCCTGGTTTCCCTGCAATACCCCTTAATTCAACTTCCTTTCCTTCCGTAGAAAATTTGATGAAAAGTTCTTGAAAATTAAAAGCTATTGTACCCAAGGATTGTAGCCATTGGACTCCTAGTACAACATCAGCACCTCCCATTGGAATGGAAAGCATTGGGCTAGTCAATACATATTCTCCCATGGATAGCTTGATATTATGGCACTTTCCAGAGCAATTTATTGTTCCTCCATTTGCAATCATCACTTGACACTCTGGTGCTGGATATAGGAAGCAATTCAATTCTTTTGCTACCCTACAATGAATAAAATTGTGGGTGCTTCCTGAATCAATCAACACTATTACCTTTTTCTTCTTGATTTGTCCTTCTATCTTGATGGTTTGAGGAGTGGTAATTCCCGCCAATGCATTACAAGATATGGTCGGATTTATTTGTTCTTCATCTAGGCTTTGTTCCTGGAGTATATCTTCTTCTTTTGACCTTTCTTGCTCCTTTTCTTCTTCCTCTTCACAATCTATGTAGAATAATTTCTTCTCAGCACACTTATGACCTTTAGTGTATTTGCTATCACAACTGTAACAAAGCCCTTTTGCTCTTTTTTCTTCCAATTGTTGTGGTGTCAACCTTATAGGTTGTGGAAGACTAGGGGCAACAACACTTCCGTCTTTATAGTTGTGAGTGGTATGCTTCCTGGTTGCCATAATTTTGCTTTCCATTTTTCTTGCTAACCTGAATGCCTTCTCTAATGAATCAGGTTCCCAAAGGCGAACATCATGTTGGATATTATCCTTTAAAGACCCTATGAACACATCAATCCTATGCTCCTCTGGAATATCTTTTACCCTTATGTTCAATTTTTGGAACTCCTCAATGTGCTCCATTACTGAACCCTTTTGTTTGAGACTTATCAATTGGCTAAAAAAAGTGTTGCTTTTTGTATCTTCATAATGTGCTATCAATTCTTCCGTAAAAATTGCCCAAGTGATAAATTGTTTACGAGAGCAAAGCCATTGATACCATACAAACTGATTTGGTTCCAAATATACAGTTGCCATACGTACCTTTTGTGTGTTTTGCACATTATTGAGATCGAAGAATTGCTCCATCTGTAATATCCATGTGGCGGGATCCTTGCCATCAAACTTCCTCATATCGATTTTTGGAATATGGTGATTCTTCGATCCAACATTAGTGTCTATGGAATCATGATTAACATTTCTTTTGTTCTCATCATGAGTTTCCTTTACTACCTTTTCACCATTAGTGACCCTTTCTTGTAGCAACTTCTTCAATTCTTCCATGTTTGTCTTCAAATCTATCTTCAAATTTGCCATCGAATCCTCCATCTTAGCTTCCATGCCCTTTATCTTAGATTCCACGCCATTTATCTTAGATTCCACGCCACTTATCTTAGCTTCTGTTAGCTTTTGTGAGCGTGACATTTGTTGCACTTGTTCTTGTAATTTTGATATATCATGTAGCATTTCTTCCTCTTCTTCATGAGTCATGCTAGAGCTTTCAGGTTCCTTACTAGGTGTTTGCATTTTCTTTCCTCGGGGCATCAGTTACCGATAATAATGCTTTACTATGCCCTTTGAATTCCGTTAAACCAAGCTTACACAAAAAATTAAAAAAACTACACACCTTTTTTCACTTTATAGAAGCCTGATATTGAATCTGATGTATCTCTGTAATTTCGAATCATCCAGTTCTGAAATTGCTACCTGTAGTAGCCTTCTGCGTCCTCTTTCCAATGCCACAAGTCTGAGCCAAATTGGATTCTCCAAGGAAGAGTTATGTGAAATCTCCCACAGTGACTTGCTTTTAGACTGGTTCAGTAGAGCGAACTTGTACGACGTGCCACGAGTCACTGTTTCAACCTTTGAATCTGAAACACACACACAAGAAACTACAGTTTGTCCTCTTTCTGTACCTTCTTACGAAATTTCAATCCGATCCCCAGAGAGAAAGTTATGACGATTTTCCCCAGGTCACCTGTTTTGAATGTAATTCAGGAGTCTGCAAAAAGACCAACTTCCTCAGATCATATCTCCGCAAATATCGCGCGAAAAGCTCTGAAATTTGGACCCAAGGTTCAGCGAGATTTCTTCTCAAATGGGTTTTTTTTTGCGACTTCTGAAACGTCACAGAAAAAAAGTTATAGCGAAAATGCCACGATGACCTGTTTGGAGCAGCGAAACCCTAGAATCCAAAGCTCTGATACCAAATGTTATGAAACCAGCTCACAAAAAGATAGAAAAGAGAGATCCACGCCTTAGAATTCAGCCTCTTCGAGGGGGCAACCTCCTTTACATTACATAAATGAACAATTCTTGGATGATACAAATGACAAAACCTCCTTTCTATATATAGGAGTCTAAGGAGTCACAATATAATCCAGCCGACCTAACAATAATAATATAAAGCCACAAAAATAACAATAGAGGGATTCTATGGGGCACAGAAATAACAATATGGGGGTAATAGGGGCACAACAATATAAATAAGGGGTATAACTACAATAGTAATGGGGTAATCACTAGTATTATAGGGACCCAACATTCTTACTAAGTTAGGACAAGCCTACTCTGTATTTGTTTCCACCTTCCATTCTACTAGAGAAACCTTTATTTCTCAAGAACAAGCCTACAAGTCCCCCTCTTTTGATGCCTTTTGTGATTCTTTAATAATAGAACAAGAAAAACTCTTACATCTTGGTCTTCTTAATACTGGAAACTCTTCTAATAAATCCTTAGAAGCTCAGCAGCAACCAAATTCAAAGAATCCTAAGAAGTAGCATCCTAAAAATAATGACCCTAAACCAAACAAGGGTCCTAAGCAATTTCAGTCTCAAAATGAAAAATCAATTCAACAAAATGATAACGAAAATAAAAACAAAGCAAAGAAGACTCATAGACATTTCAACTTTTGTAATTGTGATGGCCACTTCGAATCCAAATGCTTTAAGAAGATGGAAGCCTTGGAAGCAACATTGAAGAATCATAACATCCATTTGGAGTGCTCTTCAACTTCAACTTCATCTTCAGGAATAACACTTTATGCATGAGGTTGTCAAGCATCTCAGTCTAGTTATGCACTAAATGTATCTTCTTCTTCTAATTCTCATGAGTGGCTCATTGATTCTGGAGCTTCTTATCACATGCCCAAAAACAAAGCCATGTTTTATTCTTTAAATGATTGTAACACCAAAAATATATATGTTGGTGATAATATATCTCTTCATGTTGTAGGGACTAGAATTATTCATCTAAACAATGGCCAATTTAATGATGGATTATGTGTTCCTACCTTATCCTGCAACCTTCTATTTGTGTATCAGATAACTCATTCAAGTGAAGGTAAAATCGTTGAATTTTCACCTCATGATGTTGTAATTAAGGACCTAAGAGATCCTAGACAGATTTTAGCTACTAGGATTGCTGATGATTCTACAAGGTTGTATAATTTTAACAACTTTGGGTCATCAACTCTTCCCTCGGTATTTGTTGCTCATAATGATGAAGTGAGAAAACTTTGGCACGAGCGATTTGGTCACTTAAACTATCTCTCCCTTCAAAATCTATGTAAAGAAAATATGGTGACAGGTCTTCCTATGGTATCTTGCAAAGATGGTGTTTGTTCTGGATGTGTACTTGGAAAACATCATCAGGAGAGTTTTGAAAAATGTGTCTCTTGGCACGCCTCAACCCTTTTACATCTTGTGCATAGTGATTTATGTGGTCCACTTCTAGTTGTTTCATTATTTGGCTACAAGTATTTCTTACTTTCATTGATGATTTCTCCAAATGCACTTGGGTATACTTCTTAAAACTCAAGAGTGAAGTCTTTAACATGTTCTTGGCCTTTAAGGCCTTTGTTGAGAAATAATCTAGACATCAAATTCTTAAGCTAAGATCTGACAATGGTGGAGAATATGTTAACAACAAATTCGTCAACTTTTGCACTAAGCATGGAATTCAATTTCAACATAATGCTCCATATACTCCACAACAAAATGATGTCGCTGGAAGGAAGAATCACACCTTAAAAGAAATGACTAATTGTATGCTTCAATCTAAAGGACTTAGTCTTAAATTGTGGGTAGAAGCAATTAACTATGCAAATTACATAGTAAATCGCACTCCTACTAAGGTTTTAAAGAATATCACTCCAGAAGAAGCATGGAGCTCAATTAAACCATATGCAAGTCACTTTCATATTTTTGGAAGTGAATCATGGTCCCATATTCCAAATGAGAAACATAAAGCCTT
Organism: Pinus tabuliformis; assembly: GCA_031772625.1. Classification (NCBI taxonomy): domain Eukaryota; kingdom Viridiplantae; phylum Streptophyta; class Pinopsida; order Pinales; family Pinaceae; genus Pinus; species Pinus tabuliformis. The sequence continues at coordinate 775,910,962 of CM062813.1, read as the reverse complement.
AGAACCTAAGAGTGAAAAATGTATTTTTTTGGATATTCTGAAGATGTCAAAGGATATAGACTTCTTCAACCTAAATGCAAAAATGTTATCATTAGAAGAGATGTAAAGTTTGCTGAAAATATATCGGCCTACGAGCCTAGTTCGGTGGATGTGCCACCTCTCTCTATCCCTTCTACTTCTAAAAATATTTCTTCTTCAGATGATTACAGTGAGGATGATAATCCTCCCCCACCTTCTCAGGATCCTCCTTCAGCTCCTCAGCTTCCAAAATGGGTCTGTGCTACTCGGGATGCAGTGGTTTCTCTTGCAGGTGATCATACAGATCAACGATGTACACGTTCTCAGTTTGATAGAGCCTCTTCTTTAATGGCTCAAGCTTCAGCTAATTATGATCCTAACACCTTTGCAGAAGCTTCAAGCCATCCAAATTGGGATGCAATTATGACTGAAGAATATCGTTCATTATTGGCAAATGATACATGGGATCTTGTTCCTCTACCAAAGGGAATAAAACTTGTTAGATGTAAATGGGTTTACAGAACCAAGTTTGGACCAGATGGAAAAAATGATAAACATAAAGCTCATCTTGTTGCTAAGGGATTTTCACAAGTTGAAGGCATTGACTATACTAAAACCTTCTCCCCTATTTCCAAAATGAAATCTATCCCCCTTGTTCTTTCCCTTGTTACCTCTTTCAAATGGGAAGTCCATCAAATGGATGTTAAATTTGCCTTCTTGAATGGGGACTTGCATGAAGAAATATATATTAAACAACCTCCTGGATTTATACAAACAAACTCCAGCCTTGTATGCCAGCTTAAGAAATCCCTTTATGGTCTCAAGCAAGCCCCTCGGGCTTGGTATGCCAAAATGGATAGATTTCTTTTAGATACTAGCTTTTCTAGGTGTCATTCTGATAATACTGTCTACACCAAGAAAGTGGGTAAGTCTCTTATCATTCTTGTTCTTTATGTTGATGATCTTATCCTTACTAGTAGTGATCCCAACCTTATAAACCATGTGAAGCCCAGCCTTAAAAAGCAGTGTGAAATGACAGACTTAGGACACTTGCATTATTTTCTTGGCCTTCAAGTCTTGCAATCCAAAGAAGGTATTTCCCTTTCCCAATCCAAGTATGCATGTGATCTTCTATGCCACTTTCACATGGAAGACAGTAAGCCAACCCCTTCTCCCTTTCAGTCAGGGGCCAAAATTTCAGTCACTTGTACTTCCCCTGAAGTTGATGCTACCTTATACCATCCACTCGTTGGAAAACTTTTGTATCCGACCCATAACCGTCCTAACCATTCCTTTGTTGTTGGCCTTATTGCTTGGTTTATGAAAAACCCACATGAAAGGCATTGGAAAGAAGCTAAAAGAATACTTCATTATTTTTTAGGTACAGTTCAGTTTGGGATTCATTACAGTGCAAAAGCATCTTCTCTATTGGTTGGTTTCACTGATTTTGATTGCGCTGGTGACCCTAATGATCGGAAGTCTACTGCAGGTTATGTCTTCACTCTTTGTTCTGGACCTATTACATGGGCTTGCAAGAAACAAAGTGCCATTTCTATTTCTTCAGCAGAAGTAGAGTATCGTGGTGCCATAGAAGCTAGTAAGGATTAAGCCATGTGGCTTCGTCAGATCCTGTCAGAATTTGGTTTTCAGCAACAGCATCCGACTACACTTTGGTGTGATAGTAAAAGTTCCATTCAACTATGCAAAGATCTAGTCCAACATAAGCATAGAAAACACATTGAACTACACATGCACTTTATTAAAAGGCTCATTCATGACCATGTTCTTGAAGTGAAATATTTTTCAACTGATGATCAAGTTGCAGGCATATTTACAAAGGCTCTCATAGAGGCGAAGTTTACTAAACTTCAATTTATGGTTGGAGTTTAGGAAGTTGTCACTAAGGGGGGATAGGCTCTAATGCCTGCTTCCTTCTCCTATTGTGTCATCTTTGTACATCCTTCAATACTATCCCAAGTTGTTCTTAAGGGAGGATGTTAGGATATTCCGACAAATATGAAATAGTTAAGTATAACTTGGTCTAGTGTATAGTTAGGTAAAGTGTGTTTCTTTACTATGTAATTTTTGTAACTTACAATCTGATGGTCACGATATGTTCTAGACATGAAGTGATCTAACGATTCATTCTCTCCTCGGTATTAACGACACTTGATCCATTGCTTAACACCTGATTGGTCCACGATCTCTATTTAAAGAGCATGGAGGGTCATTTGTAAGGTGACCGTTCATGAGAGAAACTTATGTAAATTTTCTTTATTTTACATTTTTAAATTGTCTGAAGTGGCCGCATTGGCTCAAGTCATGGATTATTTCCCTCTTTGAGGGTTTTAACCACGTCAAGAATATTGGTGTACCGATATGTGATATGTTTGTGAGTGGTGTCCTTTGGTGTTCTATCTAAGGAAGTTACCCTGTAGATTCCTACATCTTCAAGCACGCCTTCTCCAAGTTAGATGGGCATCATTTAGGCATAATCTTAGCATAGGAATGTAGGAAATCAATGACCAACCATTTGGGGATGGAGGGGATTTGATTTATAGGAAGGGAGAGGAAGTTAGGGATCCAAAAAAGAGGGAGAAGGTCTACATATCAAGGGGAGGGCCCTTAAAGGTAGGATCAAGAGCTCCAAATGGGAGAGATCGACCATATCTCTATCCAACAACATCCAGCTCATTGTTCTTGAAGTTTATAGCATACAAGCTTCTCCTCCATTTTGAGAAAACCTGCCATAAGAGGTTCAGCATGGGATTTCATATCAAAACCCGCACTGGAAGCGCTAGGTCAAAGAGATGTAGCCTACCATTAGCATGGGAAAGAAGTGGAGAAAAGGGCACTGGTCCCAAAATTTAGGGTTTAGTCAACCTTCTCCAGAGTTGACTCAAGGAAATTTTTCTTCCATTCTTCGGGGATGTTTCAGTATGTGTTTCATAGTGATAACACTTCACATTTTTCATCACTTTATGACACTTGCAACATGGACGACAAAAAGTGTGAAACTTAGGATATGAGACTGGGAGTGTGACAAAATATTGTATAATAGATGCCCCCTAAAGCATGAAGTCAAAATAGGAGGTGTGATCCGGATTTAAACAGGAACGCAATAAAATACAGAGATAACCATAAAGACAGATATGCAGCAGAAATAATACCTCAATTCATTACTGTAAAATACTGAAATATGCTTACAAACAAAAATGGAAATAAACCAGCTAGGGCGATGGTAGCTTATCTCTGAGAAGAGATGTGGTGGCTACATGCCTCTGAACTATCTTACAATGAGGCTTGAAGGCCTATTTATTGTTGAGAAACAATGGAAAACCCTTCACATTCCAAAACCTAACCCTAGAAGATGAAACGCCAAATTGTGGGCCCCGTTTTTGGGTAAGTTGGTACATCAACTTCCCGGGGTCACGAATTGGTTGTACTATCTCCGTTTGACGTGCATGATAGCCCGTTGGAAAGATCTCTCCGAGGACTACGATGGAAAAGATGATTTTTTATCAGAAAAATCGTTGGCGGTGGATTTCCCAAAAAACGTCGTTTAGGGCCTTAAAACGGCTCCGGAAGTTTAGGACTCGAAAAACTACTAAAAATAGTAAACTGTGCTATAATTAAGGAAACTGAAAAAAACTGTAAGAAGCACTAGAGGGGATCCAAGTGGAATTAGCGGGTGGCCACCAATATCCACCTGGATCATTCCTCCCCCCTTAGGAAGCAATGGTCCCCATTGCGTTGAGTTCCTCCATGAGATGAGGGAACTTCTGCTGCACTTGGTCCCTGGTGAGCCACTTGCCATGGTGAAGGAGTTGTCCTGCTTTGACAACTCGATACAGTTGGATATTCTGCTGGCGAGTGTGCTTGATCTGTGTGTCCATGATCCGATCAATTGCAGCTTGTTCCATGCAAGCTGGATTTAACTCTGTGGGTGTGAGTTGTTCTGCAATGTCGGACGTGTCTAGTAATGGTGGAAAGTATGGCCGAAGGCGGTCGACATTGAACACCAGGTGCAGGCCAAGGAATGGGGGAATGCTGAGCTCAAATGCATTGTCTCCCACAGCCTTGGTAATGGTGTAAGGGCCATATCGGAGTGGTCTGAGTTTCCGATAGGCTCCGGTAAGGCGTTCCTTTTGCAAATGCAACCAGACTTTGTCGCCCACTTGAAACTTGTGTAGCACCCGATGTTGATCATGTCGCTGCTTGTACTTGGCATTTGATTTCTCCAGAATGTCATGGACCTGCTGGCGAATATGTTGGATGTGCTCAATGAAGCTGTTTGCCTTATCTGTTTCAGACTGGACATGAGCAGAATCTGCGTGAGTAGCTACAAATGGCATGGCCACATCGATGGGACATAGTGGCTGGAATCCCAATCCCACCTGAAAAGGGTTGTGGCCAGTCGAGCTGTGGAGAGCCCGGTTGTAGCTGTGCTAAACATAGGGGAGGCTCTCGTCCCATGTGCGTGGATGCTTTGAGTTGTACATGCGTAGAATGTGTATGATAATCCTGTTGACGACCTCAGTCTAGCCATCAGTTTGAGGATGGAAGGCTGTGGACTTAGTGAGTTTGGTGTCCAGCATTGACCAGAGGCTAGACCAAAATGTACTGAGGAACCTGCTATCCCGATCCGAAATGATAGACTGTGGGATCCCAAAGTGTACCCATACTCGTTCAAAGAAGAGTTTAGCAGTGGCTTCTGTTGTGATATTCTTCTTGCAAGCCGCCATAATGGCCATCTTCGAGAATCTGTCGACGACCACAAAAACACAGTCATTTCCATGCCTAGTGGAAGGGAGGCCTGACATGTAATCCATGGAGATGGATTCCCAAGGTTGACTAGGGGTAGGCAGCGGGGTATAGAGGCCTTGTTTCTTGATGGTTGGTTTGGCAATGGCGCAAGCAGTGCATGATCTGATGTACTTCCCGACATCCTGTCGAAGATTCGGCCAATAGAAATATTTCTGCAGTACTGCCACCGTTTTTTCAACCCCAAAATGCCCAACGGCCCGATTGTAGTGTGCTTCCCAGATCATCTTGGCACGCTCACTTGAAGGAACACAAAGGTGACCCAGGTGGCATAACAGGTCATCCTGGAGGTGAAAATCTGGAACATGTTGACCCTCCAAGAGTGTCGGGTATGTGTGGACGAATTCCGGGTTGCTTTTGTAGAGCAGTGGCCAATCAGAAGTCTCATGCCCACAAGAGTTGAGCACGGTGCTTAATGCCATGATCGGTGGTCGACTGAGGCAATCTGCGACATTATTGGTGCTGCCCTTCTTATACTTGATATTCAAATGGAACTGTTGCAGGTATGTGGACCACTTCTGATGGCGATCATTCTGCAATTTCCCTTGGGTCTGTATGAACTGCAGGGGTCAGTGGTCTGTGTGGATGACCGTTTCCTTCCCCAAAATGTAATGCTTCCATTGTCGACAGGCCTGCACAATGGAATACATCTCTTTGTCATAAGTGGGATACTTTCGGACTGTGTCTGAAAGTGTCTCACTGTGGTATGCCACTAGATGCCCGTGTTGAGTAAGGACTGCCCCAATAGCATAGTCAGAGGCATCTGTCTCGACCTCAAATGGTTGTTGCAAGTCTGGTAACGCAAGAACTGGTGCTGTGCAGAGTCGATATTTCAATTCTGTGAATGCCTTTTATTGAGATTCGGACCAAATTTTTTTTTCTTTCGCTCCTCCCTTGGTGACCTGACTCAAGGGCCAAGTGATATGAGAAAATCCCAACACGAACCTGCGGTAGAAGTTGGCAAGGCCTAGAAAGCTACGAAGCTCTGTCAGAGTGGTTGGAGATGGCCAATCTCGAATGACTTGGATCTTGGCTGGATCCACATGCACCCCCCGTTCATCGATAATGTATCCCAGATACTGAACCTGGGTCATGCCAAAGGTGCATTTCTCCAAATTGGCACATAACTTGTGTTGTCGCAGTGTTTGGAGAACCTGTCGGATGTGGTGGATGTGCTCTTCCCAAGTCTTGCTAAAGATCAAGATGTCATCCAAGTATACCACTACAAATGAGTTGGTGAATGGCCGCAATATGTCGTCCATTAGCCTCATGAAGGTTGCAGGAGCATTCGTCAATCCAAAAGGCATAACCAACCATTCGAAAAGGCCCTCCTTGGCTTTGAAGGCAGTCTTCCACACATCGGAGGGTTCGATTGGTACTTGGTGATATCCTGACTTCAAATCGATCTTGCTGAAATATTTTGCCCCCTTTAGTTGGTCCAGGAGGTCATCAATCCATGGGATTGGGTACCTATTACGGACAGTGATCTTGTTCAGCGCCCGATAGTCAATACAGAGTCTCCAAGTCCCATCCTTCTTTTGTACCAGCACGATCGGGCTCCCACAGGGCGATGAACTCGGACGTATGTGACCTTTTTGCAGCAGCTCCTGAATCTGCCTCTTGATTTCATCGTTCTCCAGAACAGAGCGCCGGTAGATTGGTCCATTGGGCAGCGGTGAACCTAGGGTTAGATCAATGGAGTGCTTGACCTGACAGTGCCGAGGAACCCCTGCGGGGGAGGTGAAGATGTCCTCATACTCTTCCACGACCTTGTCCATCTGTAGTTGTCATGCGGAGGGGCCCTGTCTGGAGGTCGTGGCCACTGTCTTCTTCTTTTCTTGAGGGCGTATCATCAGGAAAACAAACTTCCTGGTTTTGGAAATGAGCTTACTGCATTGTTTTGTAGTAACCAACGAGATTGCGGTAGGCGGTGCTACCTCTGGTATCCTGTACAACTTATTTCCCAAAGTAACAATAACAGCACGGGGCCTTGACTCATACACAGCATGTCGCTTCCACAAGTATGGTTGTCCTAATAACACATCACAAACTTCAAGGGGTGCAATGTCACACAATACCTCATCCGTGAAGGGCTTGATGTTGTATGGAAGGCGACACTGTTGGCTCACGCGAAGATCCCGTCCTTGGTGCAGCCACCCAATGGTGTATGGTTGTGGATGTGCTGTGGTTGGTAAGCCCAGCCGTTTCACGACCTCTGCCGAAATGAGGTTCTTTTGGCTCCCGCTGTCAACAATGAACTGTAGCGAGGAGCCCTTTACCCACATCTGGGAGTGGAAGAGACGCTCCTCCTCCTCTGGATCTTCAGGTTCCTCCTTCTGGATCTTCGTGGTGGCAACAGTGGCGTTGGACTCCGCATGGATAATCTGCTTCCCTTTGTCATTCCCCTTATCGAGTTCTGACTCAGAGTCAGAACATGCATCTGATTCTGAAACCTTAGCTCAGCCACCAGTGACTACTTGGCCCGACACTCACTTGTGTTGTGAGTGGAGCTCTTATGGAACTCACACCACTTTCCGGTGTCCTTTTTCGGCTTCGCGGCACTGTTCTTTGCTTGCATCTTTGGCGGGTTGTCTTGGGTCGCCCCGCCTTGGCTTTGTCCTTTGTTCTGCGGTTTGGGGGCACCTTTCCCTTGTTTCGGATTCGCAGACCCAAAGTCTCGCTTCTTCTGTTTAAACTTTTGCTCGACCTTGACGACATATCGGTATGTCGTGCCGAGCGAAGAGATGTTCAGGAATTCTATTTCTTCTTGGATGTACTTGTGCAAGCAGCCACAGTATTTTAGTACCAAATGCTGCTCTGTATCCTTGATACCCAACTTTGTGCGAAGGGTATGGAAGATATTGGTAAACTCTGGTACGTCTTGGTCCCTTCCCTGCCGTAGCGTGGTCCACTTTATGTATTGATCCTCATAGCTTCTGACAGGGTAGTACTACTCCTTGATGGCATCTCAGAATGAATCCCAAGTCGGTGCGACTAAAAATAGTGAGCCTGTACTTTCATCTTTCTGCTCGCGGTAGGTTTCCCACCAATCCTTGACGTGGGGGGCTGCTTTGAGAAGAGCGAAAATAATCTTTTCCGGACTGGAAAAATCATGAACAGAAAAATAACCCTCTAGCACATTTAACCATTTATCGATGGCATCTGCGTCTATCTGACCCTCGAATATGGGGATTTCAAAATTAACTTGTACCTTAAATGGTGTGGCATTTCCAGAGTTGCTGTTGGAAGCCGATGCGTCGCCCCTGGGTAGCCGCTGAAGGATTTGGGCAAAGTTGTCCATCATCGCGTTCCTTTGTCGCTTGAGGGCTTCTTCGAGCAAGATTTTGATAGGATCTCCTGCCCCCTCGTCTTTCTTTTCATCCGCCATGGGAGGTCGTCGGGATTTGCGAGGCTGGTATTGCAAAGGTTCGACCAATTCAAGCCCTAACTCCTTATATCCCGACCTCGTTGGGGACATGCAAAGAAAAACAGAGAAGAAAAGCAGATCGCTCTGATACCACTGATCCGGATTTAAACAGGAACGCAATAAAATACAGAGATAACCATAAAGACAGATATGAAGCAGAAATAATACCTCAATTCATTACTGTAAAATACTGAAATATGCTTACAAACAGAAATGGAAATAAACCAGCTAGGGCGATGGTAGCTTATCTCTTAGAAGAGATGTGGTGGCTACATGCCTCTAAACTGTCTTACAATGAGGCTCGAAGGCCTATTTATTGTTGAGAAACAATGGAAAACCCTTCACATTCCAAAACTTAACCCTAGAAGATGAAACGCCAAATTGTGGGCCACGTTTTTGGGTAAGTTGGTACATCAACTTCCTGGGGTCGCGAATTGGTCGTATTATCTCCGTTTGACGTGCATGATAGCCCGTTGGAAAGATATCTCCGAGGACTACGACGGAAAAGATGATTTTTTATCAGAAAAATCGCTGGCGGTGGATTTCCCAAAAAACATCGTTTAGGGCCTTAAAACGGCTCCGGAAGTTTAGGACCCGAAAAACTGCTAAAAATAGTAAACTGTGCTATAATTAAGGAAACTGAAAAAAACTGTAAGAAGCACTAGAGGGGATCCAAGTGGAATTAGCGGGTGGCCACCAATATCCACCTGGATCAAGGTGATGAGTGAAATGCTTTACAAGTCAAGGGAAGGACCGGAGAAACACCATTAAGAGACCCGCAAATCAAGTATATACATATACATATCTAACATCTCTAATATAAACATGCCTAATGATACATGAATAGGAATCTAATAATACATGAATCCATGACATGGGCGCAACCATCCGAATATAAAGGATCATATATATGGACCCCCAGTATGGTCGCAGCCATCTGTATAATCATGTGTACAATCATGAATAACTCACAACTCCAAGCAACCTGGATTTTATCAAATGGAAAGAAAAGTCTTGAGCTCTGTCCTGATCCAATCAATGTACAAATTATATCATGCGAATAGATGTGTCGAATTCAAACATGATAGAGAAACACCTAATTACTAGTCAATAATGTAAACCATTAACATGCACAAGAGAAACCACCAATAATGACAATGGCTCTCAAGATACAATCAGCACAATCCACAAGTGTGAATAATGAATTTGAATTCGAACACACGTAGAATCATTCAGTCGAAGGCCAATGATGTAAGCATGTCTTCAAATGTGAAGAACTTTCCATTGAGGTATGCAAGCCCCAAGGAATTGGATGGGAGTTTCTATATCATCTTCCTAGATAATGAGCTGAAGTTGACAAGAAGTGATCCATCGAAGGAGGGCCATAATGTATCCCACATCATCGACACGAAACAAAGGATATAGTAGAGAAGGTAAGATTGATTTAGGATTGTGGTGAAAAAGGTCAGACAATGTATAAGCGGTAAAGACTGCATATAAGACTTCTCTTGAACATGTCGGTGACATGACTTCGAAATTTGGCAGCATTTGACTCAACATAGGATCAAACGTCATGATGACAAAGCAATATAATCATATGACAGGAAAAATGGATTTCCCAAAGCTAGGAAGGAAAGTGACTAAGTGAGTATATCCCAAACCCGACATGAGCAACAGATAAATTTCATGTTCAAGAGCAACATGCTGCACTTACACAAAATACAAGGGATGTTTGGTTTCATTTTTCCCCCACTATTTCTAGCGAGTACCCCATTATTTTTTATCACAAGATTGAAGGGGATAGAATATGCTTGTCATATAAGTTCATCCTTTGGATGAATTCATCCTAGTAAGTTTAACAAGCCCTAGGAAGAAGTAACTCAGTCTCGTCATGGTGACAAGTCCTTCACCATTTTAGTTTTACGAGTCTGACGGAAGAGTAACTCAACATCTTTTTCATGTTTAGAGAGTTTGAAAAAGAGGTAAAAGGGAAAAATCCAAAGCTCCCTTTTCGTAGATAGTCTCTAAAATCCGAAAAGCTAGAAAACAATATTCAAGGGAACCTCTTAGCCATGTTCGACTAAGGCATTCCTTTTTCGTACAATAGTCTATCTCAGTTCAGAAAAGGGTTAAACTTATACTGGGTAGACACCATTTCATTTGCTTTAACAAGTTCAAAACAACAAGTACTCGACAATATTTCATGTTTCAAGAGTCAGAAAAGAGCTGAAAGCTGACTCCATCTAGAGGAACGAGTGATATAAAAGGATACCAATTGGTTCCGGTCACGATCAAAATTCTCAAAATATTTAAAGTTCAAGAGGCTATCTAATAAGACCACTCATTGCAGATGTTCCTCGGGCCAGGGTAAAACAACCAAGTCAAAGTGTATGATCTGACAAGGAGATGGTGATGATGGAAAGGAAAAAACCATGGCTAATGTAGCAAAAACGGGGTGATAAAACGACAATCACGAGAGGTAAAAAAGGAAATGGTTTCATTTTTACACAATTTTGAAACATGGACACCTATGCTTGAGTATACTTGAATATGGTTTCATTTATTCACAAGCTTGAAACATGAGTTAAAACTATGCTTGGGTTTGGTATCATTTTTACACAAGCTTGAAACAAAGAAAACTATGCTTGAGATAAGTTTGTATGCCCCCAACATAATGACTCAATTCAAGGTGCTTGCCCCCCAAGCTTCATTTCATTCATCTAAATAGACTACTAGTTACTAACAGGTGGATGGAATGAAGGTTTACTTACAAGATCAAGTGAAAGACTCGATTGGGATTTTATGAGATCTAATCAAATACTCAAATTGGAAGGGGATTTGTTTCATTTTTTAACAAGCTTGACATAGGAAAAGAGCCATGCTCACAACACCTTGTTTAATTTTTTAACAAACTTGACACAAGAAAAGAACCATGCTCATAGGGACCTATTTCATTTTAACATAGTAAAAGAACTATCCTCATTGGTACCTATTTCATTTTTTAATGAGGTTGACATAGTAAAATAACTATCCTCATGGGGACCTATTTCATTTTTAACAAGGTTGACATAGTAAATGAACTATCCTCAAGGGGACCTATTTCATTTTTTAACGAGGTTGACATAGTAAAAGAACTATCCTGAAGGCACTTTAATCACAGTTTATAAGAGACCATGGCTTCCAAGGGGTTCTCATCAAATGGGAGATCAACACTCTAGAAGGATGCCTATCAAGGGATCTAATGGAAATATCAGGTTCCAATGCCCCTAGTACATGATGCACTATATCACTGACTAGATCATTAGTAGATGCAAACATAGAACAAATAGCCACATAACTAACCTGTGGTGGAGGTGATACCACTTGAATAGAAGAACCATTCAGGGAAGATGGTTGATCATGAGCCATGCCAGGACCAACAAACAAGTTTTGATCAATGATCACAATTCTTCCTTCAAGAGGGAAACACATCACTCGAAAGAGGGAAGAGACAAGGTCTCCCATGACATAAACATAGTCACAACGAAGGAGTAGATTAAAATCCAATGAGCCTTGGACAACCATCACGTCTATATAGACATTTTTGCCTCTCAAAGTAGTAGGCAACTTAGGAATGATCCCTAATGGTTGACGGGTTCCTCTGTTAAAATCCAACAGATCTTGGGTGACGGGGACAAGTTGCGAAGAACCTAAATCTTTCCAAGCAGTGGAGGAAATAATACTAACAAATGCACCCCATCTATGACTGTGCTAGGTATTTCCATATTATAAGCCTACACTGTAATCTGGAAAGGCACATAAGATGGAAGATGATATTATTCTAGTCGAATCCAATCAAAATAAGTGACCAATCTACTGGGAAAGGGTGCCATAGGAATAGGAGAGTTGTCTCCTTGTGCTATGGGAACAGGAGAACTACTCCTATGCACCTTGGGAACGAGAGGATTCCCCTCCAGTTCATTTGAAACTGAAGAAACAAGAAGAACTTGAGTGGTATGAGAGTCGATCTCTCTAGCCGAATGAGTGGTCTAGCAACAAACTAAACAAAATAATGTAGACTTTCCGAGATTATGTTTAAAAATTTAGAGAGAGAGAAACCTACCTCGCTCTGATGCTAATTTCTCAATCCTTTGGTGATGGTTTCATTACCTTACCTTCTAGTCTCACTCCTTGCTTTTTCCCTACGTCTGAGTACCTGCAAGAGAGATCAAACGAAAATACAAGGTACAAGAGCATTCATAGTGTATATCAAACATAAACTACTTGATAGATCAACGAATATCAAGATAAATGCATAAATATTTAGACATTTATGGAAAGTCAACATTATATGTATATATTAATGAATCAAAAAGGGAAGCATACAACCATTGCCTTGATGTTGGATACCTCCTTTTGGCCCTGAGTCAATTCTGGAGAAGGTTGATATAAACCCTAAATCTTAGGACTAGCACTCTTTGCTCCACTTCTTTCCTGTGCTAATGGCAGGCTACATCTCTTTGACCTAGCACTTCCACTGTGAGTTGTTATATGCAATCCTGCGCTAAACCTCTTCTGGCAGTTTTTCTAAAAATGGAGGAGAAACTTCGAGAACAGTGAGATGGATGTTGTTGGATAGAGATATGGTTGAGCTTTCCCATTGGATCTCATGATCCTAGCTTTAAATGCCTTCCCCTTTATATGTGGACCTTCCTCCCTCTTTTGTGGATCCCTAACTCCCTCTCCCTTCCTATAAATCAAATCCCCTCCATCCCCAAATGTTTGTTCATCGATTGCATGCATTCCTATGCTGCAATTATACCTAAATCTTACCCATCTAACTTGGAGAAGGAGTGCTTGAACATTCTTGGCTTGGACTTGGACATCCACCAAAAGGAGGTCTCCAACATAAAGGAAATGATTGTATGCTTCCCTTTTTTATTCATGAATATATACATCTAATGTTCACTTTCCATAAATGTATAAATATTTATGCATTTAGATTGATACTCCTTGATCTATCAAGTAGTTTATGTTTGATAAACACTATGAATGCTCTTGTATATTGTATTGTCTGTTGATCTCTCTTGTAGGTACTTGGATGTAAGGAACAAACAAGGAGTGAGCCTAGAAGCTAAGGGATTGAAGCTATCACCAAAGGATTGAGCAATTAGCATTAGAGCAAGGTAGGTTTCTCTCTCTCTCTCTCTCCATTTTAAACATAAAATACGAAAGTCTGGATTAGTTTGTTCAGTTTGTTGCTAGACCCACTCATTGGGCTAGAGAGATCACCTCTGTCCACAGAGGGGATTTATCTTCACAATTATAGGATTGTCATACTCCTAGCGTAGTCATGATATCATGTATAAGGCTTCAGGTTTTGTGTCCTATAGGCACAACCACACCCATAGGCCTTCTTCTGTGCGGTCGGGAGGCTTACAATCACATACTAAAGTGTTCTTCCGTGCAATTTGGCTTAGACTAGGAGAACCCTTCTGTGATATAATCAAAACCAGCTAAAACCTTTTTCCACCATGTGGTGCAGGTAAGTTCTCAGTGCGGACACAAAAGATTCCTCTAGCCCGAGAGAGAGGGTCTAGCCACAAACAAATAATCTATGGAAAATCTCCTTAAGCTAGAATCAATTAAGAGTGCCTACCTCTTAGAACACTATTCCACTTGGTGATGATCCTGCTTCCTCACTCCATCTATATTTTGTTTCCTTCCTTCGAATACCTAAAACAAGCAAACAACAACAACAACAAACGCGACAACATGAAATATTGTATTCAACGTACTTAATAGGTCAAGAAACATTAAGCCATAAAGATGTAAAATGATACTTCATGTAGGAAATCAATCGATAGTTGCATTAATATAAATCAGAAAGAGATTACAACCGGTGCCTTGACGTTGTTGGTCTCCTCTGACATATCCAAGTTCCCACACTTCTGCTAGCACTTCATGGATAGCCCCAACAATGGAAGTTTTAAGGCCTCTTTCCCTCTAGTCTCAAACCAAACAAAAATCACACTATTCTCCCTCAAACACACACTAGAAAGCTACAAGCTATAAATGACTTGCTGGTTATTCACACTTGCTCCAAAACTCCAACTAGCTTTTGCTTGGGAAAAAGAGAGGTTTATATAGCTTGGATGGATGGAAGGTGGGTCCTCTCATCATGGGAGAAGGTCTTATCTCTTGAGGTTGTTCCATCCTAATAGGGGAAAGAATCCCAAACTGATTTCCTCAGCTCTATCTAGTCCAACCATCTACTAGACTTCCATTACGAAGATTCTAGACATGGAAGCTTCGGCTCCTTATTTAAAAAATATTCCAAGAAAGGATCGACGCGACTGGAAAAGGGCTCAGTCAATCCGATCGGCACGAGGTACTCTGTAAATTGACACGAGGAGAAAACTGGTGAGTAGCGTCGGTCTTGTAAACTAGGATAGAAGGAAGATTCTTGGAAAATGATGCAAAGGGGAATTATTCTGCTCATGAAGAGGGACATACTGGGAGTTTCTTCATGATGGGAAAGCATGTCGGGTACATTGCAGAGGTCCTCCAAGATCGTAGATGGGAGTACTGGGGCAGTGAAAAAATGTTGTGCAATAGATGCCCCCTAAAGCGTGAAGGTCGAACTAGAGTGAGGGGTGAAATGCTTTATAAGTGGAAGTGGGGAACCGGAGTCTGTCATCAGAAAACTTGCAAGCAAGCATAGATACATATACATCACTAAAAACTCTAAATAATGATACATGAATCATGGTATGGATGCAGCCATCCAGAGAATGATCATGTAAATGGATCCAAGGTATGGGCGCAACCATCCAGCAGAAAGGATCATAATGAAACCAAGGTATGGTCACAGCCATCCAATAATGAGAAGGATCACATATAACAACTCATGGTATGGTCGTAGCCATCCATCTAAAAGAGACATGTATATCAACATGACCATGTCACATCACCTCGCAACCTAGACTTGTGTAATCTTAGCCCAGGGTCTTGCGCTCCAAATGACCCGATCAAAGTACAAATCCTAACATGTGAATGAATGTGTTGAAGTCGAACATGCTAGGAAGTCGCTTGATTACCATTCAATGATGTGAACCGTTAATAAGCGCAAGAGAAACCATCAATAAGGAAAATGGGTCTCAAGGTATAGGCAACACAATTCATGTAATGTGAATAAAGGAACTGATGTCGAACACCCATGAAATCACCCAATCGAAATCCAATTATGTGAATTTGTCGTCAAGTACGAAGAACTTGCCATTAGGGAATGCAAGCTCTAAGGTACTGGAAGGGAGTCTCTCGGCCAGCTTCCTGGATGATGAGATGAAGTCGACAGGAAGCAACCATGTCGATGGATGGCCATGATGTATCCCACGTCATCGACATGAGAAAAAGAGATGCGAATGATTTTAGACGATACAGAGAATCAAGAGTAAGTGTAACTGCAGAGGGACTGACTCTTGAACATATTGGCGACACGATTCCGGAGTTTAGCAGTTGTTGGATCCATAGGATCGGTGGTCAGGAGGGCATGGTAGAGATCAAATGGAAGGCAAAAATGAGTGGCCCAACCCAAGAAGGTCAAATGAAAAGGAGGGTATCCCATCTCGACACGAAGTAGAAAGTGTCATGTTCAAGAGTGAGCTACCGACACAACTGATCAAATTTTCAAATTTTCCCCCACCCTTTCTGGCAGGTACCCAAATTATTTTTTATCACAAGCTTGAAGGGGATAACATATGCTTGCACTGTAAGTTCATCCTTCAGATGAATCCGACCTAGTAATTTTAATGAGCCCTATGAAGGAGAAGCTCATGTTCGTCATGGCAACAAATCCAATGTCGTTTAATGTTTTAACGAGTCCAACAAATGGGTTACTCAATATCTTTTTCATGTTTAGAGAGTTCGAAAAAGACACGGAAAAGAAAACTCCACATGGTCCCTTTTCGTACATTTGTGTCTCTCGAGCCTGAAAAATTAGAAAACGATACTCGAGAGAACCACTTGACCATTTCAGTCAAGGAGTACCTTTTTCGTAAGGAGTGCATCCCAGCCCAAAAAAGGGGTAAACGTATACTGGGTGCATGACGTTTCACAACCTTTTACGAGTTCAAAATGACAAGAGCTCGGCAACCTTTTCGTGTTTAAAGAGTCGAAAAAGAGCTTGAAAGCAAACCCCCCATTTTATTCTCTTTTACGAGTCAAAAAGGGAAAAATACTCAGTGATATTTTCATTTGAGTTTTACAAGTCAAGAAAAGAGTTTAAACGCGACTCTAATACCATCATCAACAATCTGTCACCTGTCACTGCACAATAAAGGTAAATGCATTATCCAGTTCTGAGGCAAAAATAGGTCAAAAAATACTCAAAACCCTAATATTTCATGAAAAAAATGAAATAAATGGGGCAAAAGTAATTATTTTTTACCACTTACCATTTTACCTTTATGTGAAGAGATTTTTATGCACTTGTGCCCTAATTTTTCTAGAGCAAATTATGGGAGATCTGGGAGGTCATTCGTCGAGCTGTCAATTGCAGGTAAGATTCAAGACCTTAAGCTCCATTTTCATACTGATTTTTCCTATTTTTATTCATTTTTTGGGTTTCTTGGGGGGATTTTGGAAAAACTTTTTCACCCTCGGTCGGCGCGATTTCTGGGCATGGAATTGCGTCGATTGGGGGTTGCTAAAACTACCGACCGCACTGTCGGTGCCACTATTTTTAAAATAGTCGCGCAGGCGTCGTGAGCAAATAATTTTCATGTTTTTTTTCTCAATTCGACCGTTTGAACCCAAATTTTTTCAGCCAAGGATAATCATTGACTTGATTACATGGTTTTTGGAGGAAGAAATCGTGAAAAATGGTGGATTGGAAAGAACGTGAGCATGAGGATATTGATACTCAAGCAATAGCTGACCCAAATTTCCTGGAAGATTTGAGGAACTGTGGGCTCCTCAAATTATTTCTTACACCAGGTCTACGAGCCCAACCTGAGTTGCTATGGTACCTGATCAGTCTCTAGGGCGTGAATTGGGAAATTTTCATCATCGGTGACCAAGAGCTGGAGTTGGAAACTTCAGAAATTTATTTCATTAGAGGATTGTCCTGGAGAGGGAAGCCAGTCAACCTATATGAGTCGAGGCTGATTGGGGAAATTATGACCATGCTACTTACCGAACATTGCCCAGAATCTCTTAAATCCAAAATTGGCAAGATCGAGATTATGATTGTTCAGGATCTTGTGTTGAGAGTGCTACTTCTGACCATCAATAGAGTGGTTGGGTCCCAAGAGCTGCATGAGAAAAACAAGTTGAAGTTTCAATACACTATCAACTGCACAGCGCCCACCATCTTTAACTGGGCAGAAGCTATGAAATTCAACATGAAGCACTAGCTATCAAAATATAAGGCGGGAAACTTGAACCAGTTTTGCTTCGAATCTATGCTAGTGACATTCTTCCTCGAACAGGTTATGTTGTTCCAATACCAGCTAACTGAGGTAGATCCTTCGGTGCCACGAGACCCACGGATGGTCCATTCAAGTGAGTTGATGCCCAAGGTTAAGGGGGGCCAACAGATGTCCTATAAGCCCGCATTTTTCTCGTGGCTACAACGACAGTTGATCATAGTGGAGGATTGGCCTTACAGTAGTACCAAATTCCACGGAGGTCCAGATATACCACCACTAGAGGGGGAGGATTTTGATGATGGAGGTAAAAAAACAAACTATTTTTTAATTTCTTGATGTTTTTATTATTTTTGAGATATATGTGTTCATGAAATTTTGATTTTATGAATGCAGATGTTGGACCAGAACGCCTTGCCAGGATGTCCCTAATCGCCAAACGTGTCGCTCGGCAGTTTGATGTCGCTCCTTATCAAGAGGGGAGAGAAAACAAGGAGGAGATTACGCAGAATCTTGAGGTTTTGACACATGGGATCCCAGAGTACGCTCGGATGGGTGATGTCCCACGCTAGTATTAGAGGCATACGGTGGGGGTGTCAGATCAGATCAGCCGACTGTTGACTCGCGTAGTCCGAGAAGTTACATTCTATCATGAGAATCATGTTGTTTAGTGCACATGTCTAGTATTCCACATTTCTTAGGCCTGTGAGCCATGGGTGTATAAGGCATGCGAGCCACCAATGTATTTCGAACACACATATTATTTTTTGAGGTTTTGATGTATGACAAACATTACTAGCACACACACACACACACACACAAATATATATATGTTGTACTTCCTTGCTTACTATGGTACAAATGTTTTTGTTTCCGATTTTTTACATGTTTCGCAAATGTCTATCCAACACATAATTAGCTAATACTTTTGTTAATGTATTCATGTGTCTAGGAATATGATGATATGTAATGTAATCAAAATTTCTCTCTAACAGACGAATACGCAGATACATTCCCAATATCTAAGGGTTTCTAACGGAATATTGTATGTTAAGTTAAAGAACAACAAGTTGTGAATCAAGGTTGACAACCAATTCCCAAATGCCAAGAGCAATGGCTTCTTACAAGAATTCGATAACCATGGTATACTTAGTGATGTTATTAGTTGTTCGACCTAAACATATACCTTTAAGATCAATCAACTCACCATGGGGGTCATAAATGGCCCATGTAGCGGATGATAGATTTCGATTACTACGACAAGCACCATCAGCGAAACCGATGTGAGGAGACATCGAGATCTGCAAAGCAGGAAAAAACATAATAAGAAGGAAATATGCTTGCAAAATAACACACCAAACCACACTATACAAAAATTAATGACACACTTTATACAAAAGTAACCATGCAAGATGACCTAAGCATAGTACTTTTTAAGAGAGTCCATGCTCGGACTCGGGTAATCAATCAACACAGATGAACACCAGAATTTTACTACTGACATGACGAGGAAGCATCAACTCGACCAAATAATAGAGTAGAACTCATATAAGGTTGTGCCCCCATGCTCCCTGGGCAAGGGAGGGTTACGAGTCTGAAGATGACAACCCCATTGCAAGAATGGGCAATCAGTAAAAACTCAGGGAGGGAGAAAAAACCTGAATTGATGAAGAGATAAAGGTGCCCTGGGTTGAAAGATCTTGACAATGGTCGAAAAAACTAACACGTCAATAGGCAGCGAAGAGCACGAATTCTCAAGACACATAGACATGACTGACGGGCCAGAACCAGGCCACGAAGAATGAGAATACACATCGGGAGATGAACTTGAAATAGGGTGATCAGAGGACACCGAAGGTGAAGCCTAAGAAATTTCCACATAATCAATTTCAGTGTTACTTAATGGCATAGCCTCACCCCATGTATCAACAAGACCCGGTGAAGGAATGACCCAAGGATCAGACTTGACCGAAATCATATTGACAGAGGCAACATGAGGAGGTGGGAGCGGAAATATGCCCATCAAGGCAGGATCTTTGAAAATTCCTGCACCCACACTCTCATAAGGAGCACCAGTGTCCTTGACATACGGAACATTGCCATCCGAGGAGGAAGAGACAAAGAAGGATAGTTGATCGACTATGACTATCTTCCCTTAATGGGAAAAACGAATCACGCAGAAGAGGGAGGAGGGTACAGCATGCATGGCATGGGTCCAGCTCTGTCAGAGTAGAATATTTAGTTAAGATTAGCGTCAATGATCTCTACTTCAACATGTATGATCTTGCCCTCCAAGGTAATGGCAAGGTTGGGAAGGACACCGAATGGTCGTGAATCGCGCCCGTCAAAAGCTTCCAGTGTTAGGGGATTGGTTTAGAGTAGGAGAACTAATTTCCTTCTAAAAAGCGATAGACATGATGCAGGTAGAAGAACCTTCATCGATGACAGTCCTATGAATGGTTTTCTCATTTATGATTACCTGAATGAGAAATGAAATTTGATGAGGTAAATGCAGAACGTGGTTTTCTGGGTCAAAACATATGAGATTAGAGTCAACTGGATCAATACCCCCAATAGCCAGCAGTAATGATTTCTGCTGGGAAGTACATCTTTGAAGGACCTTGGGAGGAGACATAGTTGATGGCGCTTGAGCCAAATCTTTAACAATGTTATAATGTTGAGCGTCTCAAGTGTTGGGATTGTACAAGGACTTTCGAACCACACCTCGAGAAGGTGGTCAAATCGTAGAATCAGGATTAGGTCGCTCTATATGGAGAAGACCATAACTGGATGGGGTGGAAGAAGAAGGGGTACCTTCTTTCTCTTTCCCTACTGATGGGGTAGGAGTTTGATAATCATGAACACTTGTGAACCCAAGGAACTGGATGACTGAGGCTGGTCTACCATTTGAGTCTGTTGGGACGGAAAGGGCTCTTTCAGGACTGCGGAGGTCCCTCTAAGCAAACGGCCAACTTCAGACCATTAGGGAAAGTCCTTAGTATAGTGATCCTCCTCACAGATGAGGCATGGATACTTAGGTTTCTATTGGGAAGCATCACTAGCAGATGGTTTAAGAGGACCCTATTTTGGGGCATCGTATTTACCCTTGTCTTTGCCTTTCTTCTTACCTTTAGAGGATTTATCTGCCGTGGTAGACTAGATAGCATGAACCTCTGAGGTTTTACCAAGGCCGAATTCATTGCGAGAGGAGTCATTGGGAGTAGTGTTGGAGACCGACTTTTATTTGGAAGAATATTTTGCAGGGGTCTGAGTCATTGAACCAATTACTCCATCAACAGGAGGGGTAGTGGGAGACTTAGATGTCATCAGATCAGATGATGGTCTGGGCACATCAGGTAACACATCATATAATGTGTCGAACTATGAATAGACAAGGTCTAGATACTAGGCACGTGCGATGGCTTGTTCCTCAGTGATGCATCCACCCATAGCAATGTCCTCAGCAATTTTGTTGACAAATGATTTGGTAAACCACTTGGTCAACAACTGATCAGCAATTTCAAACTTAATTAGACGGCACCTACGTCTCCATTCATGGATGTGATCGAAGATGTGAGTCGCAGTGTCTTGCTTGAGTGACGTTAATAGATGGGTGCCAGTTTCATAGTGAACTGGCAGCTGGAAGTGTGTGAGGAAGGCCATGGCGAGAGTGTTAAAGTCATGATAGGTATTCTGAGGGATCTCGATATACCACTTGACTGTAGCCCCTGTAAGAGTTCGTTGGAAAATTCGAAGACAGATGGAATCATCAACATAGGAATTCGAGGAGCACTAGAGGTGATATGTCATCACGTGGGCTTGAGGGTCCTCCTTCGCTTTTCCTTCAAACTTTGGACAATCTATCATGAGTCTAAACACATATGGCAATTCCAACATAGCCAAGAATGGCAATTGAGTATTGAAAGTCATTTGAGGTCAATAAGGGGGTCCAACTAGCAGGATGCATCCCTGCTGGTAAAGATTTTGTCCCCAAAGTGGAGGGTTTTGTCCCCACTGTAGGTTACCTTGCCTGTAGGGAGGATTTTGACCTTGAAATCCTTGAAATTGTCCGGTCAAAGGCTATTGATAAGTACCATACTGGTTAAAAGGTTTTTGAGCCTGCTAGCCTTGGACATATGAATTTTGCACCTGATGTCCCTGAGAATAATGGTTTTGGACCTGCTGCCCTTGGACGAACAGACTTGGGACCTGCTGCCCTTGGACGTAAGGATTCTACACTTGCTATCCTTGGACATAAGGATTTTGGACTTGTTGTCCTTGGACAAAAGGATTCTATGCCTGTTGCTGCAGGACTTGACCCTAGCCCTTCCCTTACAAGGGTTGACCCTGTTGATATGAGTATAAGGGTTGCTGCTACCCAAGTTGACCTTGTGGCTACAAGGGTTGACCTTGTGACTGTAAAGGTTGTCCCTGTGGCTACAGAGGTTGACCTTGCAAAGGCATAGGCTGGGAGGATTGTGGTGCATACTGCATTTGCGGCTACATGGTTTGTTGCAACTATTGCAAGGGTTTCCCCTGCGGTTGTTGCAATTGTCCTTGTTGCGGCATGATCTGGCCTTGTTGCTACATGGATGGCCCCTGCTGCAACGAAGGTTGCCCTTGCTGCTGCATGGATGGCCCTTGCTGTAACGAAGGTTGCCCTTGCTACTGCAGGAGTTGTCCTTGCTGCTGCAAAGGTACTTGAACAGTTCCCCGAATGACAGCTTGAAAGTTACTGAATTGTATCTGGCCATACCCATTAGGCACGACGGAAGGACTAGGTTGGACATAGGGTCCAGGTTAAGGGATGTGTGACAGATTAGCCATCGCTTGTGAACCATATGGAACATAGGAGGTTGGTACTGACCTTGAGCCATATTGGGCTGCTAGCACTAGATGTGACTTGTCCCAGACAAACCAACATTGGTTTGTTGGTACTGAACATGACTTCACCTAAACGAACCAACATTAGGTTGTTGGTACTCGACATTACTTGATCTGGTAGGATTTGAAATCACACTCGAAGAGGGTTGGTTCATCCCAACCATGTGAGGTTGTGAGCCACTCACATTGGTTGTGCCAAACATCATAGAAACATTCGAACTCTACCCCCCAGGCGGTGGAATAGCTTTTCCACTTACTAGAGGGATCGAAGAACTGATAGCTACATGACTCGAGATCACCAGATGAACCGGATGGGTCACTTGGATCGACGAAACAAGAGGATTGGGAATGGTGGGTTGCACCAGGACTGAAGTAACTACAGAAATCATCGTTTGTTTGGTGGTTGGGGTTCTGAATGAATGGACCTATGGTAGGCATAGCTCTAGACACCCAAATAGGGTTGTGATAAAATGATGAGGTAGTAGGCATGCCTGAAACCAACTGAGCTAAAGTCACGTAATTATGTGGTAACTCAGGATGAACACTAGTCGGAATGCTTCCTGCATAAGGGAAACCTTCAAGAGGGAAAGAATATTCCTGCTCCTCGACTGTGCGCAGAGTAGAAACCTCAGAGTGACCCAAAGAGGAGACTGGGATTCCGCCTTCTGATTCCATGGGTGAAAACAGATGACGAAAAACTACCGAAGATGTTTGAGGGGATAATTCCAAAGGAATACCGGGCTGATCGTACGGATTGCATGGGCGCTGCGGTGATATCACAACAAGATCAAACAAAGGATTCGAAGGATAAACAACTAGTCCAAGGTGACGTTCAGAAGTCAGCGCACTCTCGGGTGTCTGGATAGGATTATCCAGAGATTCCAGGCCAATGTCAGAAAGTGACCAAGTATCTGAAGGGGGAGGATGAGTTGACAAAATTTGAATACTCAAAACAATTCCAAGCTCAACACCTTGGTCCTCAAGTGATTGCGGCAATTCAGGAAAAGGCTCCTAAGACAATCTTTTAGGCAGAGGAGAGGAAGAGGAACTAGGCGAACCAGTTAGTTCAAGCACGATGATCTTGTCTCAAATAACCAAAAGAGAGATTTATTTCAAGGGCTTTAAAATGTATTTAAAGGTATACTCACGATGTGGTCTAAAAAAGACTAATAGGGACGTTATAAGATCATGGGCAACAATTTTTTAAGACGCAAAAACAAGCTGGTGCTCTTTCATGTTTTAAGAGTCGAGAAAAAATAAAAGGTGACTCTATCATTTTTGGTTTGAAACAAGCTTCAAAGGACAAGTGCTCGGATGATATTTTATATTTAGGGAGTCAAAAAGATCAAAATGACTACTCAGGAAGAACTAGGTAAAAAGGATTACCAAGTAACCATGAACTGTTGAATACCTCCCAGCGAACTGAGAAGTACGGGCAAGCAATCTCCCCGAATGTTGTGTTCGGTGTATCACGTTTACAAAGGCGGCAAACTCGAATTCCTATAGATAAGCGATTGCAACCTAGTGGGGTCTCCCTTTATATACTCGATGGTAGCCCAAGTCCGTACTAGCATTGTCTAGTGCAGAAGTGAACAACAACCGCTAGGTTTTAAGATGCCGGAACACGTCTCTAGCCTAGACCTTCTAAGATGTGATAATTAGATTTCAAATGTGCCATAGGTTAATTGAGTAATTTTAGAGTTTATCTTGAAATTATGTCTCAGTTTTCAGGCCTTATCGATGTGACTCAAAAACAACTATATGCAGCTAAATGAGACAAGACCCTTTCAATTCAATGAATTGTCTACACTAATGAGAGTAGAAAACACACTCAATTGCAACAAAACAAGAAATTGAAAGAAAAATGGTTTTTCACTAATTCGCCTTTTCAAAACAAAAATGATGAAAAACTCTTTCCAATTCCTAACTTTCCTATCAAATGCACTTCAAGTAGCCCTTTCATTGGTAAAGAGAATTCATTTCATTTCCAATGCAAGTGACGATGCAACGCTAGCCTTCAATGATGCTAACTAACAACATATTGATGCAGCAAACTAGAATTGTGTATTTTTCAATGAAATGACGGAATGAATCTTTCACAAACACTTCAATGAAATATTCATGATACAATTACTCACAAACAAACATAAAAGAGAATTCCTTTCAAAACTAATGAAGCGAAGATTGAACCAAGAAACAATACGAGCAATGTGATCTATGCCCGAAAAGAGATGCTCAAACACTAAACGAAACTTTTCAAACTTGTTAAATGGAAATCGAAGCAACAAAAGGACTAATCAAACAAAATGCAAGGAGAAAATTTGACTATTGACTTGACTTTCTGAGCAAGCAAAAAGGTGAATGGGAGACGACCTAGATGCCCTAGGGTTATACACCATTCAAGAACTCAAGAAACCAAGTGAAGGAAATGCAAATCGACTAATCATACAAACCAAGCTAAAAGAGCTTTCCAACCAAGCAAAACACAGTCAAAACAAGCTAAGAGGCAGAAATCAGAAGGGAAAGACACACTGGCTATGATTTAGGGCAAACCCGGATCTTCACCTACAGGAATCAGCATGACTTCCTAACTGACAACACATGCCAAAAGGGGGTTGGCGCCACTGTTTTTGAGAAACTCGCGCTGATCGGTGCAACTGTTAGAAAAATAAATGCGTTGACCAAGGATTCAAAGAAAAAAATAAAATTTTCAAAGGCTAAGACCAGACTTGCCACTACAAATTTCAAGCTCAGGGCAGTAAACTAGGCAAAGCAGAGAACACTAAATGGAAATGGTGATAGTAGAAAAGTTCACACAAAACCATAAAATGACAATCAATCAAACAGAAGGATTGGCTCCCCAGTGGAGTCGCCAATTTGTGGTGCAGGTAAATTCTCAGTGTTGACACAAAAATTTCCTCTAGCCAGAGAGAGCGGGTTTAGCCACAAACAAACAATCTATGTGATGATCCCGCTTCCTCACTCTAGCTATCTTCTGTTTCCTTCCTTCGAATACCTGAAACAAGCAAACAAAAACAACAACAAACATGACAACATGCAATATTGTATTCAACCTACTTAATAGGTCAAGGAACATTAAGCCATAAAGATGTAAAATGATACTTCATGTAGGAAATCAATCGATAGTTGCATTAATATAAATCAGAAAGAGATTACAATCGGTGCCTTGACGTTGTTGGTCTCCTCCAATGTATCCAGGTTCCCACACTTCTGCTAGCACTTCATGGATAGCCCCAACAATGGAAGTTTTAAGGCCTCTTTCCCTCTAGTCTCAAACCAAACCAAAATCACACTATTCTCCCTCAAACACACACTAGAAAGCTACAAGCTATAAATGACTTGTTGGTTATTCAAACTTGCTCCAAAACTCCAACTAGCTTTTGCTTGGGAAAAAGAGAGGTTTATATAGCTTGGATGGATGGGAGATGGTTCCTCTCATCATGGGAGAAGGTCTTATCTCTTGAGGTTGTTCCATCCTAATAGGGGAAAGGAGCCCAAACTAATTTCCTCGGCTCTATCTGGCCCAACCATCTACCAGACTTCCGTTACGAAGCTTCTAGACATGGAAGCTTCGGCTCCTTATTTAAAAAACCTTCCAAAAGAGGATCGGCACAACTGGAAAAGGGCTCAGTTGATCCGATCAGTGCGAGGGTTAGTTTTAACCTCTGTAAATCGGCGTGAGGAGAAAACTGGTTAGTAGCACTGGTCTTGTAAACTAGGATAGAAGGAAGATTCTTGGGAAATGATGCAAAGGGGAATTATTCTGCTCATGAAGAGGGACATACTGGGAGTTTCTTCATGATGGGAAATCATGTTGGGTACACTGTAGAGGTCCTCCAGGATCGTAGACGGGGAGTATAGGGATAGTGACAAAATGATGTGTAACACACCACATCAGATGTATATTCATGTCTAGAATCCTTCCTCCAACAGTCAAGTATCTTCTTTTCAAATAATAATAGGTGTTAAAATCTCATGAAAAGTTTCTCCCTCTAAATGGGAAGCCACTTTAGTCATCATCATTCAAAACATCAACTTGTCTATCATAATATTGTCATGCATCAACAAAACTGTTAGATCATGAAATCAAACTATATTGGATTAATATCATAACATATTAGCATTAGCTACATATGAACATGATATCAAACTTTCATAAAGGGTTAGTCTCATATAATTAGGGCAGTTAACAAATGTATCATCATACTCCAAGGATCATAATCATATTATTCAACCATCAAGTCGAGACATCCAATTTTACCATATTGACAAAATTGCTAAGCTTATCAAAACCAAATTTTGTAGTCAACTGCGGTCAACTGAAAAATAAAACATAGTTTCCAACTGCACATACATGCGTGCGACTAAAACCTTCCAACCACACTCATGGACCTGCAGTTGCAACCAAAAATTGTTTGTGTCATCCCTGCAACTGGAAACCAAAACCCTAGATCTCACGTGTGATCTTCAGACCTTGCAATTTATGTACAAACCAATCTTTGTGAACCACCTCAGACCTATGCCAGTCAAACAAAATAAAGAAGAATGATCATGATGATGTCCAAATGAGGGTCACTTAACTTGTATTTATGCCATACGAGGTCATCCAATTTATCTTTTTGGATGACCTGTCCTTTTGTGCACATGTGGGCTTCAATTCTAAAATACAATTTCCCTTGTATAAATCAAATACTTCAAAAGTCAAAATTGATCCTCTCGAAAAGAAGAATCTAGTCCCATGATTGCAATTTGTCATTGAGCTTAAAACTTAATATATGTGACAAAACCAAAGGGGAAGTGTCTTTGTGGCAGTTTAGAAAGGCTAAGTCATTCATTCTCTAAGAAATCTTCAATCTTAGGATACCGTGAATAATGTTCGTTGTTTGGAAAAAATAAGAATGAATATTTCTTGGAGAATGGATGACTTGGAATTTCTAAAACACTCTAGAAACACTATCCCTGTGTGTTTTTATTATATGTTAATGGCTACCGTTTCCCATCTCACTCCTTGAGCTTCTTGGTCTGTTGATGATGATCCCAAGACAATGATCGAAATGTTACAAATTCCTCGCAGTTTTCACTCTACTCCAAATCTGGCCTATGTGAAATAACGTCTTTAATGAACTCTACACACACCATGGACGAGATACCACGACTAAGGTTTGTTGCTTAGAAAACCTAAGAATGAATATTTATCAGAGAATGAATGAGTTGACCTCTCTAAAATGTTGCAGAGACACTGTCCCTATGTGTTTTACTCATATTTTTATGGCTGTACTTTCCCATCTCACTCCTTGAGATTCTCGGCCTCTTTACGATGATTTCGATACAATGATTGAAACGTCACAACTCCACTGCAATTTTCACTCTACTCCAAATCTAGCTAGCATGAAACAACATCTTTAATGAACTCTGGATGTGCCATGGATGAGATACCATGACTAAGGTTCGTTTTTTGGAAGACCTAGGAATGAAGATTTCTCAAATGAATGACCTGGCCTTTCTAAAATGATGCAAATGTCCCTATGTGTTCTCCTTGTATATTATGGCTGGCCTTTTCCATCTCACTCCTTGAGCTTCTTGGTCTCCTGACAATGGTCATGAGATAGTGATGGAAACATCACAACTCCAACTTAGTTTCCACTCTACTCCAACAATAAAAATGTCTTTAGAGTTCCTAATAAATCATAATTAAAAAAATAAACTATAAATGTTATAGTATTCCCCTAAATTTGTGCCTCGCTACTGAAGTTGGTATCAACCTTAAGGTTAATCATATAGGAATCTAAGAATGGTTGGATACTAAAATATTGTTTGTTATTCCTTTATAGATATTATACTTGTGTTTAGAGTTAGATGTTGTTTAATATTTCATCAGC
Source organism: Pinus tabuliformis (assembly GCA_031772625.1). NCBI lineage: Eukaryota > Viridiplantae > Streptophyta > Pinopsida > Pinales > Pinaceae > Pinus > Pinus tabuliformis. Next base: position 775,882,502 of record CM062813.1, on the reverse strand, counting down.
TTGGACATTAATTTCTCTATAAATACGTTAAAAGGATATTTTTAAAATTATTTATTTCAAATCCTTGAATTTTTTTCAAACTCTAAAGTGAGGGTTAAATTTTGAAGATTTCCTTCACATTGATTTAGTTTATGATTAACTTAGAGTCTATTATAGTATGAATTTGTAAGGCCCCTTTCTTTATAGCCAGACACATCAACATTCATAAAGAGTTTACCCTTGCCCAATTGTTTATCCCTTCTCTGAATGAAAACATAACCTTTAAGGTGATGTGTGTGTGTGTGTGTCAATTCGGTTTATGTCGAATGGTTAGGAGAAATGATTGGGATCCTCCCCACCCAAATTAAAATCTTCTCTAGTGACATGATGAGCTTTAAGTAATGGATTCGAGCCTTGTTGTTGAGAATGAATAGTCCCTCAAGGATGTTAGTTTTTGAGGTAGCAGCAAATAAGTGTTGTAGTCTATATGGTGTTTAAGAGGCTAAGGAACATAGGATCTCCAAAACCCAGAAAAGGTTTTGTGAGAAAATTATTAAAGAAACCTCAATTAGATTAATTAGTCAATAATTAAATATTTCCTAAGTCTAACTTAGGAAAAGTGGTTAATTAAATCAGATTAATTGAGGGAGGTCGAATTTTCTCTAGATACTTCTAAAAAAGTGAATTGATAGAGTCAATATGATCATAGTCATTGATTGAGATGTAATCATGGTTGTTGGTTCCCCAAAAAAATATTATAAGAGCAAGTCGATGGGGTTTGGAGAAGCATTTGAGTGAGTTCAAGGAGTTTAATTTATGCAGTTGCAGTAATTCAACAAGGGCGTAGTTGAAGCTAGGGAGACAAAATAGTGGGGTATTCAGTAGAGATTTGGGAGGAAATTTTCTAGAGAAAATTTCCACATTGCTTTCTAATTTCTAGATGCAATAAGGGGATCAATTTGTCTATAGAGAAGGAGGCAACATCAACTAGTGCGAGTAGCCTATTTTCCCAATGCAAGTTACCAAAGATACCATGTTTCAAATTCCAGTGGCCAGATCTATTTTGCGGAGGTAGAGCGAGTGGTTCTAGGAGGCAAAGGGAATTAGTACAACTTGATAGGAAGTGATCCTAGTGGCTGAGTGAATTTCTAGAGCTAGTAGTGTGCATTTCTAGGCAAGAGTGCGAGTGTCGGGAAGGAGTGTGAATTGGATGTAGGAGGCTAGATGAGTTGTAGAGGGAGACAAAGATTCTCCAATTATTTTTTTGTTAGTGGATATTATTAGTTGACAGAGGTTTTCCATTCTACAACAAGAAGTTGTAATATTTCTCAAATTTTTGAATAATAATAAAACCCTCATCCATTGCACTGATTTTCCCTTCGAGGATTTTCTAGGGACATTTGTCCAAAAATAAAAGAGTCAAAATTATTGTGTGTGTGCATTATTTTCTCAGTTCTAGTATTTTATCTTCCATAATGTTTTTATTTGTGAATATTGTAATATTGATTTAATCATTATATTTTTAACTAAAAGTTTTGAAGACAAATAATTTTCAGTACATAGAATATTAAATTCTAGTTATTGCAATCATGGAAATTTCACATGGTATCAGAGCCAGGTTTAGATCAGAGAAGGTATAGAGTGAGGATGGCACAAATTAGAGAAATTAGTGCACTAAAGAGAATATTTGTGTAGGCCAATCAACCAATGCGTGTTTCAAAGGAAAAAAAAATGATTTCCATTCCAGGGAGGTGATCCAGAGGAAGTGTGAGTTCTGTCAGTGAGTAGCAACAGGTAGTGAGGTTTCCAGAAAGGATTTTCTGAGGAAAATCGAATATAACAAAGCAAATCTATCACAAAGTATTTTCCGTAAAATGGTTTTGCAAGAGGAAATCAGTGTAGGCCCTGAAAGAGAAAGTATGAGGGTTTTATAAGCCATTTTATTAATTTCTCCAGATTATTTGCGGTTAGTAGATTTTCTAGAGATGGTTGCGATAGAATTGAGAGATCAGGATAGGTTGGATGGAGCCTCCAACTTTGGTTCCTAGAAGGCCAAGATGTTGCTTCTATTGGATGGGCATGGTCTGAAGGAGTTTCCAAAAAAAAATATTGTTGTGCCAAAAATCCCATCTAGTTTCATGAATACAGGAGGAATAATTTCAAAGCAAAGAGGATGATCCTTAAAGGAGTCAGGGATCACCTGATTCCACATATCGTAGAAAAGGGAACAACAAAGGAGATGTGGGATGCCATCGCCAAGATGTACCAATATCCATTAAAGAACGAGAAAATGATCCTCAAGGAGAAACTGAGGACATTCAAGATGAACTTGGGAAAAGATGTAACCACCTATCTGTTACCAGGAAATCTAGTGTCTATTCAGAACTGCGAGTCCCATTAAGATGGGTAGCTATCTTAGAAACAAACAGATTAAAGTTACTTGCTTTTCCTTTATGAGAGAGAGATGGGAGAGAAGCAAAGAGTACCAACCTCAGTCTTCCGCTTGGCTCCTTGCTTGTTTCCTTTTCCCTTTGACAGAATCTCGCCACTGCTTCCTTACTTGTCTAGCTTCAAAGAGCACCTGTAGATTCACAACAGCATAATACCATCAAAGCATAAATACCTTTCACTGTAAACAATATAGGATCAGATATATATTGACCATATAAATGCATATAACAAACACAGTATTCAGAGACACACAAGAATATGGAGGAAAACGCAAATAGCTTTATTAGTAAAAGTCATATAAGAGAGGATTACAACCACTTGGTCTAACCTAGTGCCATCCTCCCAGCTTGAAAGCCCTCTTCACCTCACAGAAAGCAAGATCACCCAACAATGTCTTCAAAGAGAAACCAGCAACACCTCTTTGCAAATTACCAAATTCCAACCTTTGGATCTCTGGGATGAGGGATCCATTTATAGATATTTGTAGCTGGGTGAGTTAGCTTCTGGGATTTTGATTAGTGTCATCTCTCTGGTAGTTCTTGGTTCCACTTGGAGATTTTAGATCTCTTACTCATCCTTGGGCGAACTTAAGGAGGCAAGTGTAAAATGAGCAGCTTATAGAAGATTCTTAGGTTCTCCACTTGGCAAACTGCTTGTTCCATTTGTCTGCTCTCACTCATCGCACCCTACAGAAGGGATTTCTAGTATGCATCACACTTTTTGCATGCGGTAGGTGAGATGCATCGCACCCTTTGCACAGGGCAGTCTGTATGGTCCTGCTTTGACTAGTTCTGAGTAGATTTTCATGGAAAACTTCTGGGAGATGATGTAATCAGCTGACCTTGATCCTTTAGGGTATGAAACAACACTTTTAGGGACTTAGAAGCCCTTGGTTTATGGACATGTATGATTGGGGTTGCAGTGCCTAAATATGTCTATAACAGTTGCCCCCTAAAGCATGAGGTCGTAAATCTTTTGATGTCGAGTGAAATGCTTTATGGTGAGGATCCGAGGTTTTTCGCGCTGGAAGGTGACCTGTAATAAGATACAATACAATACATTATCTTCATAATATTTTCATGATCTAGCTGAGGCAGGCATTCCCATGCTCAGCTTTGATAAATTCATTTTCATGTACATAGGACAGACAACCGTTTGTGTGCAGACTGATGATTCTAGTAGAGCCATCATCCCTTAGTTTGGATGATTATTTGTGCAGAAATGATGTACATTTGATGTCTTTATTTTCCTGAATATATCGCAGCCCGGATGGATGAAACTAGATCCGTGGTCTTCAAAACTCGTTCAATCTTCACCCGAAAGTACAAGTCGATCCATGTGAATAGATGTTCTGATGTCGAACATGGAAGGACATCGTCTGATTACCAGCCAATGATGTAAGTTGTTAACAGACGTGAGAGGAATCACTGATAATGATGATGATCCTCAAGGTATTACAGTACAATTCACATGGTGTGAATACAAGAGTTGATGTCGAACACCACGCAAAATATTTCTGTCGAAGGCCATTAGTGTAAACCTGTCGCCAGAAGTGAGAAACTTGCCATTGAGGCATGCAAGCTTCAAAGTACTAGAAGGGTTGCCCCTAGGTCGGCTTCTTAGATAAGGAGCTGATGTCGACAAGAAGTGACCCCTAGTAGGAGGGCATTAATGGATCCCACATCTATGACACGGAACAGACCAAATGATTTTGTAGAGGTGAAAACGATCCAATGATACAAGGTTCAGGGTGGCGGTCATGAAAGAATGAAGCGTGAAGGTATTGTAGCGGATGAGACACAAGCTGGTTAGGTGAATTCTCTGAGCGACTTCTCTTGAACATATCGGCGACACTGAAATGGATTGGTAGCGTTAACCACAAAAGTGGATGGTGCGGTGGACCAATGTTGATATGACCAGTGAACGGAATAACCCAACCTGACTCAATCATGGTGATGGAGTGAAAGTGTCATGTTCAAGAGCGACCTGCTACCAATAAATTTTCCTCGAGTTTTCTTACCAATTTTCCCCAGTCCTTTCTGACCAGTACCTCTTTATTTTTGTCAAGCTTGAGGAGGATAACATATGCTTGTTCTATAATTTTCCCTTCGGGCAAACCCGTCGCTATGTATTAACGAGCCTAGCGACAGTGAAACTCGTTTTTGTCTAAATGGACAAGTTTGTCGCTATTGTTTTAATGAGTTTAACGACAAGGATAACTCGGTCCCTTTCAATTTTAGAGAGTCTAAAAAGAGACGGAAAGAAGACTCCAATATTCCTTTTTCGTAATATAATCCCTTAAGTCCGAAAAAGTATAAAACAAAATGAAAGGAATGACTTTTCGATAGTTTTAATGAGCCGAACAAGACAAAAGCTTGATCTTTTGTGTAATAATCCCTTGGGTCCAAAAAGATTAAAATATAGAGGAGGGATAGCACTTCCGATCACTTTAACGAGCTGGAGAGGCCAATTGCTCGACAATCTTTTCATATTTTACGAGTCAAATGAAAAGAGCTTAAAGGAGACTCATTTTTTGAGGAACGAGTGATGTTTTCAGATAGCAGCTGGTTCCAGGTAAGATTTGGAACTTTCTAATCATGGTAGTGTAAAAAGGTGGCTAATAGGATCACTCATCGTAGCTGTTCCTCAAAAGGGGTAAACAATCAAATGGAGGCGAATGATTAGCTAAAACAGAGTGGAGGTGATGGTAAGAACACGACCAAGGCTCAAAAGTTGAAGATAGTCATTCACAATGGTGATTTACCGGAGGTGGGTTCATTTTTTAATGAGCTTAAACTCTGGTGGAACATATGCTCATTGTTAGGTTTAATTTTTAACGAGCTTGAACTTCGCGTGAAACTGCTCGTGCCAGTCGTATAATAAGGATGTCTCATCGATAGGTTCATTTTTTAGGGAGCTTTCACCATTCGAAATTATGCTCCGGATCCTTTCTTTATGCAAGCCAAGAATGACCAACTACTGTCCTACGGGTTAAAGGACTACTAAGATTAGGTAGGATAGCTTCCCGTCGAGAAACATATCCTTTACTCTGTCATTTCCGTTAGTCCCGACAAAGGTGAATGGTTCATTAGACCAATCACCTAACTGAAGTAGTCGAAGTTAGAAAAACTATGGGGTTAGACTCACGTTGGCCACTTTTCACTTGCATGCAAAAAGGTTTGCATGCCCCCAGGTATAGTGAAGTAGAGTTTCCCAGGTTACCTCTCAATTTGTAGACAAAACATTTGTTCTATCGGGAAAGGCCTACCTTCTAACAGAGGTATCTTATTCCGGTCTAATCCCATTTTCCTAAACGGACGGTTGTGTCAGGCCAGTCATATATCCTCTGTGGAAACCAACCCTATACCTAAATTTTTCCTGCCGAAGCAGACCAGGGCGCATGCCCCCTAGGTTTCAATCATGACCACCGAATCACTCGCAGTCATCAGGTGGACAGACTGGAGATTGACGAGACATTCCTTGTGCAAAAAGACCTGTTAAGGATGGCATTTGACTATTAGCTATGTGTGAACCGGGGGATGAAATCTAGTCTACGAGCTGGACCACTCTGCCTTCATGCGGAAAACACATTACTCGAAAGAGAGAGGAGACGATGGCTCCCATGCTATAAATGTAGTCGTGCCCAAGGAGTAGATTGCAATCTAAAGGTCCTTAGACTACCGTTATGTTCAGATAAATGGTTTTCCTTCTCAAAGTTATAGGTAAATTTGGAAGGATCCCTAACGGTCGACTGGTTCCTTTATCAAAGCCTGTCAGATTTCGCATCTCAGGCAAAAGCAATGGCAAACCAAGCACTTTCGAAGCAGTTGAGGAAAGGATACTCACAGAAGCCCCTTCATCTATGATGGTACCAACCATGACCATTCTATAAGTTTGTACTATGATTCGTAATGGTACATTAGATGGTAAGCAGGGTCTGCCTAGTAGATTCCAATCGAAGGAAACGACTAGGTTGCTTGGAGGTGGGACCGAATAAATGGCCAGATACAACTCTGATGAATTTCCTTGCTGTGGTAAAAGAACGGTCAGATTGCCCCCATGTTCATCGGAGTTTGTGTTTACGAAAAGAATTTGAACGGTGTCGTTCTCAATCTCTTTGGTGACTGTATCATCCGAAGGTAAATCTTCTGAAGTCAAGATGGGGTCGACTGCCATCTTGGCCTGTTGACTTTGGTCCGACGTGGACTTAGAGGTTTTATCTTCAATGATAGGTTCTTCGACCGACTCCAAAGGTGGGTCAGTCGGATTTTCTACTAGCAATGGACTTTGCAATATTTTCTTGTACCCAGGAGGGAGTCGTTGCGGTGATATAGGATGATTATCCAAGACTCTTTTAGCTTCGTCCAGGAAGGGACAACGGTGGAGGGCATGATTGCCTTCGCACAGTCTGCAGGGAAATTTAGATTTTCCCTTTTGTCCGGTTGTTGGGTCCCTATAATACTAGTGATTACCCCATTACTATTGTAGTTATACCCCTTATTTATATTGTTGTGCCCCTATTACCCCCATGTTGTTATTTCTGTGCCCCATAGAATCCCTCTATTATTATTTTTGTGGCTTTATATTATTATTGTTAGGTCGGCTAGATTATATTGTGACTCCTTAGACTCCTATATATAGAAAGGAGGTTTTGTCATTTGTATCATCCAAGAATTGTTCATTTATGTAATGTAAAGGAGGTTGCCCCCTCGAAGAGGCTGAATTCTAAGGCGTGGATCTCTCTTTTCTATCTTTTTGTGAGTTGGTTTCATAACATTTGGTATCAGAGCTTTGGATTCTAGGGTTTCGCTGCTCCAAACAGGTCATCGTGGAATTTTCTCTATAACTTTTTTTCTGTGATGTTTCAGAAGTCACAAAAAAAACCCATTTGAGAATAAATTACGCTGAACATTGAGACCAAATTTCAGAGCTTTTCGCGCGATATTTGCGGAGATATGATCTGAGGAAGTTGGTCTTTTTGCAAACTCCTGCATTACATTCAAAACAGGTGACCTGGGGAAAATCGTCATAACTTTCTCTCTGGGGATCGGATTGAAATTTCGTAAGAAGTTACAGAAGGAGGACGGACTGTAGTTCCTTGTGTGTCTGTTTTAGATTCAAAGGTTGAAACAGTGACTCGTGGCACATTGTACAAGTTTGCTCTACTGAACCAGTCTAAAAGCAAGTCACTGTGGGAGATTTCACATAACTCTTCCTTGGAGAATCCAATTTGGCTCAGACTTGTGGCATTGGAAAGAGGACGCAGAAGGCTACTACAGGTAGAAATTTCAGAACTGGATGATCCGAAATTACAGAGATACATCAAATGCAATATCAGTCTTCTATAAAGTGAAAAAAGTTGTGTAGTTTTTTTTTTAATTTTTGTGTAAGCTTGGTTTAACGGAATTCAAAGGGCATAGTAAAGCATTATTATCGGTAACTGATGCCCCGAGGAAAGAAAATGCAAACACCTAGTAAGGAACCTGAAAGCTCTAGCATGACTCATGAAGAAGAGGAAGAAATGCTACATGATATATCAAAATTACAAGAACAAGTGCAACAAATGTCACGCTCACAAAAGCTAACAGAAGCTAAGATAAGTGGTGTGGAATCTAAGATAAATGGTGTGGAATCTAAGATAAAGGGCATGGAAGCTAAGATGGATGATTTGAAGATAGATTTGAAGACAGATTTGAAGAAAGACATGGTAAATTTGAAGACAGATTTGAAGACAGACATGGCAGATTTGAAGACAGATTTGACAAATTTTCTACAAGAGATAATTACTAATGGTGAAAAGGTTGTAAAGGAAACTCATGATGTGAACAAAAGAATGTTAATCATGATTCCATAGATTCTAATGTTGGATCGAAGACCACCATATTCCAAAAATCGATATGAGGAAGTTTGATGGCAAGGATCCCGCCACATGGATATTACAGATGGAGCAATTCTTCGATCTCAATAATGTGCAAAACACACAAAAGGTACGTATGGCAACTGTATATTTGGAACCAAATCAGTTTGTATGGTATCAATGGCTTTGCTCTCGTAAAAAATTTATCACTTGGGCAATTTTTACGGAAGAATTGATAGCACATTATGAAGATACAAAAAGCAACACTTTTTTTAGCCAATTGATAAGTCTCAAACAAAAGGGTTCAGTAATGGAGCACATTGAGGAGTTCCAAAAATTGAACATAAGGGTAAAAGATATTCCAGAGGAGCATAGGATTGATGTGTTCATAGGGTCTTTAAAGGATAATATCCAACATGATGTTCGCCTTTGGGAACCTGATTCATTAGAGAAGGCATTCAGGTTAGCAAGAAAAATGGAAAGCAAAATTATGGCAACCAGGAAGCATACCACTCACAACTATAAAGACGGAAGTGTTGTTGCCCCTAGTCTTCCACAACCTATAAGGTTGACACCACAACAATTGGAAGAAAAAAGAGCAAAAGGGCTTTGTTACAGTTGTGATAGCAAATACACTAAAGGTCATAAGTGTGCTGAGAAGAAATTATTCTACATAGATTGTGAAGAGGAAGAAGAAAAGGAGCAAGAAAGGTCAAAAGAAGAAGATATACTTCAGGAACAAAGCCTAGATGAAGAACAAATAAATCCGACCATATCTTGTAATGCATTGGCGGGAATTACCACTCCTCAAACCATCAAGATAGAAGGACAAATCAAGAAGAAAAAGGTAATAGTGTTGATTGATTCAGGAAGCACCCACAATTTTATTCATTGTAGGGTAGCAAAAGAATTGAATTGCTTCCTATATCCAGCACCAGAGTGTCAAGTGATGATTGCAAATGGAGGAACAATAAATTGCTCTGGAAAGTGCCATAATATCAAGCTATCCATGGGAGAATATGTATTGACTAGCCCAATGCTTTCCATTCCAATGGGAGGTGTTGATGTTGTACTAGGAGTCCAATGGCTACAATCCTTGGGTACAATAGCTTTTAATTTTCAAGAACTTTTCATCAAATTTTCTATGGAAGGAAAGGAAGTTGAATTAAGGGGTATTGCAGGGAAACCAGGAAAGATAATCAGCTCTAATGGTATGACAAAGCTTCTAAAAAAGGAGCAAAGAGGTGTAATTGCACAATTATGTTCGCTAGATGTTTCCACATTGGAATCATCTATTTCTCCAGATCTCCAAAAAGTCCTGGACAATCATTCCAAGGTATTTGAGACTCCCAAAGGTCTCCCCCTATGCGTGATCATGATCATGCTATTCATCTGATTCCAGGAAGTGTTCCTCCAAACATCAGGCCGTACAGATATCCCTATGTCCAAAAAAGTGAAATTGAACGTATGGTTGCAGAAATGCTAGAGGCTGGTATAATTCAACCAAGTCAAAGTTCTTTCTCTGCTCCAGTAGTATTGGTGCACAAGAAGGATGGATCATGGCGCATGTGTCCGGATTATAGGGAGCTCAACAAGCTCACTATTAAAGATAAGTTCCCCATTCCTGTCATTGATGAATTACTGGATGAATTGCATGGATCAATTTACTTCACCAAGTTGGATCTTCGTTCGGGATATCATCAAATCAGAATGAAGATTGAAGACATTCCGAAAACGGCATTTAGAACTCATGAGGGTCATTATGAATTTTTGGTCATGCCTTTTGGCCTTACCAATGCACCTTCAACATTTCAAGGTTTGATGAATTCAATTTTCAAACCATTCCTTAGAAAATTTGTGTTAGTATTTTTTGATGATATACTAATCTACAACAAGTCTTGGAAGGATCATGTTGAACATGTTGACAGGGTGCTACAACTATTGGAGGAGAAACAATTATATGCAAAAAGATCCAAATGTTTCTTTGGAGTCCAGGAGGTGGAATATTTGGGTCATATTGTATCTCATGAAGGAGTTAAGGTAGACCCTAGCAAAATTAAAGCCATTAAGGAATGGAAAATTCCCACATCCATAAAGCATCTGCGAGGATTTCTTGGGTTGACAGGGTATTATCGCAAGTTTGTTAAGAATTATGGGAGAATAGCAGCACCTCTAACAACATTATTGAAGAAAGATGCATTTTCATGGACTCCGGAAGCAACAAAGGCCTTTGAACATCTTAAAGAGGCAATGTGCCAAGCACCGGTCTTAGCTACACCGGACTTCACAAAAACCTTTATTGTGGAATGTGATGCTTCAGGAAATGGAATTGGTGTTGTTCTAATGCAAGATGAAAGACCCATTGCTTTTGAAAGTCGTCCAATCAAGGGAAAGTTTTTAAGCAAAGCTATTTATGAGAAGGAAATGTTGGCAATACTCCATGCACTTAAGAAATGGCGACCCTACCTAATGGGAAGACACTTCAAGGTAAAAACGGATCATGATAGCCTTAAATACTTTTTAGAACAAAGATTATCCTCTGAAGAGCAACAAAAGTGGGTCACAAAGATGTTGGGTTATGACTTTGAAATCATCTACAAAAAAGGGAAGCAAAATGTGGTGGCAGATGCACTCTCAAGAAAGGATGAGGATGTGGAAGCATTGTTGTGCGCCATTTCTATTATCCAACCAGATTGGATAAACGAAGCAAGGGAGGAATGGAAGAATGACGAAGAAGTGTGGGCACTTATTCGAAAGCTACAACAAGATTCCAGTACGTCTGATACATTTAGCTGGCAAAATGATTCGTTATGGTACAAAGATCGCTTATACCTCTGTAAGAATTCCCAGCTAAAACAAAAGATTCTTATGGAATTGCACACTTCTCCCTTAGGAGGGCACTCAGGATTTTTAAAAACTTACCACAGGGTTAAGAAGGAATTTTTTTGGGATGGCCTTAAATCAGATATTCAAAAGTTTGTGGCGGAATGTTTGGTTTGCCAACAAAATAAAGTTGAAACAATTAAGACACCGGGTCTATTACAACCTTTATCCATTCCAAGCCAACGTTGGGAGGAGGTTTCAATGGATTTTATCACAGGTTTACCCAAGTCTGAGGGAAAGAGTGTCATCATGGTGGTAGTTGACAGACTTACCAAGTATGCACACTTTTGTGCATTATCACATCCATTTAAAGCCAGTACAGTTTCTACTGCATTTATGGAAACAATTCAAAAGCTACATGGAAACCCAAAGATTATTGTAAGTGACAGAGATCCCATTTTCACTGGAAATTTTTGGACAGAATTATTTTCTTGTCTTGGTACTCAGTTAGCTCATAGCTCATCTTATCATCCTCAATCTGATGGGCAAACTGAGATAGTAAACAAATGTTTGGAAGGATATCTTCGTTGCTTTGTATCTGATAAACAGACACAATGGGTCAAATGGTTGCCTCTGGCTGAATGGTGGTATAACACTTCCTTCCATACAGCAACAAAAATGACCCCATTTATGGCACTTTATGGGTATCAACCACCATCCATCACATCATATTTAAGAGAAAATTCTAAGGTTCAGGCAGTGGAACATCACATCGAACATCAACAACAAGTCCTCCAACTCTTAAAGGATAACCTCGTGTTGGCACAAAATAGAATGAAACAACAGGCAGATCAACATCGCAGTGAAAGAAGTTTTGATGTAGGTGATTGGGTATTCCTACGGCTACAACCATATAAGCAAATGTCCCTAAAGCAAGCTAAGAAGGATAATAAATTATCACCAAAGTATTATGGTCCGTACAAGGTGTTGCAAAAGATTGGTACTATGGCATACAAATTGGAGCTTCCTGCAGCTTCTCGATTGCACCCAGTTTTCCATGTTTCATGTTTAAAGAAGGTTATAGGCGACAAGCTCCCAGTTCAAACAATATTGCCAGAACTTGATGAGGAAGGAAAAATTATATTGGAACTGGAAGCAGTCATAGAAACAAGAACTCGACAGCTACGAAATCGATCAATTTCAGGGTATCTTATCAAGTGGAAGAACTTATCCGCTGAAGATTCCACATGGGAGGATGAGAATTTTATGCAGAAGTATCCAGAACTACTCAAGCGTTGAGGACAACACTTTTTTGAAGGAGAGGGGCATGTTGGGTCCCTATAATACTAGTGATTACCCCATTACTATTGTAGTTATACCCCTTATTTATATTGTTGTGCCCCTATTACCCCCATGTTGTTATTTCTGTGCCCCATAGAATCCCTCTATTATTATTTTTGTGGCTTTATATTATTATTGTTAGGTCGGCTAGATTATATTGTGACTCCTTAGACTCCTATATATAGAAAGGAGGCTTTGTCATTTGTATCATCCAAGAATTGTTCATTTATGTAATGTAAAGGAGGTTGCCCCCTCGAAGAGGCTGAATTCTAAGGCGTGGATCTCTCTTTTCTATCTTTTTGTGAGCTGGTTTCATAACACCGGTGACTTCGTTTTCACTAGTTGATGGTGTACTTTCAACATGATCGTCAGAGGTTGATGACACCGGATTGTGCAAGTGGGGAGACTAGTCCCTTAGGATCCATGGGATGCAAGGACAATCTCGGTGATAGTGGTCTCCTTTGCAGATGACACATGGAGATTTAGTTTTGGACGGTGCAATGTGTGGATTTTCACTAGACGATGTACGGTTGCCCCTTTTTTCCGTTGGCTCCTTCTTCTTCTTCTCCTTCCCCTTCTTCTTCTTCTCAGTTACTTGGTTTTTAGTTTTATTATCTTTACCAAGCGAAGAGGAAGAAGGAGAGGGAGAGATAAATGAAGTAGAAGGTTGGGGGGAAACTCTGGTATCATCTAGTTGCTGATTTGATTGCTCAGGAATCACGGTGCTTTGAATGACAGAGGTCGAGAAAATCCATACCGGCAAGCCAATTATTAGACCTGGAAGGGACAATGTGGCCATATGAGGCGCACCAACATCTCCCCAAGAGGAGAAAGGACTAGGATTTCCCCCAAGGGGAAATACTTGGTTGGTGGACTCCATTTTCTCAACCTAAGACCAACGAGGGAACAGTGATGTTATTCCGATATTAAAATGAATTTTAGACGCTTTGACACAACTTCCTTTTTCAATTTTTAAGAGTCAAGAAAAAGCTAAAGATGACTCTAGTCGCCTTCGATTTTAATGAGCCTGAAGTGACAAGTGCTCAGATGGACCTTTTCCTTTAAAGAGTTTGAAAAGGAATGAAAGAGACTACTCTGGAAATCTAGACAGAGGGATTACCAAACCAATTACAAAACTACAGAATACTTTTTATGGTACGGCAGTCAATCTTCCCAAATGTTGTGTTCAGTGCATTGCGATCGATATGGTAGCAGACATGGCTTCCTAGGGATAAAGGATATAGCCTATTGTGGTCTCCCAATATATACTTGACGGTACGTGGGAGAACAAGTCTGTATCGGCACTTGTCATCTCAAAGAGGAGGAATCACCCAACCTACAATGAAAGCAACAGTTACCAAGCTTTACGACGCCGGAATACGTCTCTAGCCTAGACTTCTAAATGTTGTGCGTTAGGTTCCAAAGCATTTTTATGTTCATTAAATTTATTTTATAGTTGATCTTTCTTAAGAAATTTGCCTTTCAGGTTCACTGCGTGATGTAGATATATAATTCCTAAAATGCAATCTAAGATGATAAACAGTTGTTTAATCTTCTTTTTGCAATGAAAATCCTAGCTACTAAGGAAAGAGAAATGAAATCCTTTCAACATAGAGCAGAGAGCACACACTAGATGCACTGTCCTAAATCAAAATCAACAAGAAATATAAATGCAAATGCACGTGCAATGTATTTGTTTCCTACTTTCTTAATGTGTGAATGACAAAAAGAATGCTAAATACAAATCTGAATTATTTCTTCTTTCAAAGCGACAGTACTAACGATTTTCTTTTCAAAAAACGACAGGAAAGAAAGACGACACTTTGCAATTTTGAATTGAAAACTGCTTTCAACACTTGAAATACTTATGAATTCAGATCAAATACAAGATTAATAGTGTAATCGACTATCAAAAGAGTAGTATTCTTTTCTTTGACTGAAAACGGCACTTGCGACACTTTCAAATCAAAAAACGATAGTTCGATTAAGCTACTTCTTTGTAAAAGAGAACTGTAAATGGCGCACAATACATAAAAACATTCACAATTCTTTGTACAATGGAGGTTGGATGATGCAAAGAAGGTGGTTTCAACAGTGGTCTATTGATCACAGGCAACAAAACTCCTGAATAAAACTGAAGACAGTGAAGAAGAAACCAAAATCTGGAGGTAGATTTAGTCTTGTCTGATCATCACACCTGTAACACAGGGAAACATGGATGCATCCCACCTACCGCACACGGGAGATGCGATGCATCCAGATTTCCAAGAAGACAGTGTGCGATGGTCCAGGGACGAGACTTCAACTTGGTTCTTGGTCATAGTTTGTAGTTTAGTTCAAGGATTTAGGCCGAGCAAATGATAGTCAGTAACTACAAAGTACAGGGCTGATCTAATGAGGTTACTCAAACTACCTCTAGGGCACTTAGAATGTTTTCAAGTCAATTGTTCAGTTCATAAACAAACCCAGAGATTGACTGAAGCAGCGTTTATCTACTTTGCACTTGCATAGCAAATGCAGTTCGAAGGCTAGCTGGCTTAACTTCAGGCTCCGTCTGTGGTATATGAATCAAACAAATAGAGACAAGCAATCAAACTAATCGCTCCCCAGTGGAGTCGCCATTTTGTTACCGGGAAATCTAGTGTCTATGCAGAGCTGCTAGTCCCACTAAGACGGGTAGCTATCTTAGAAACAAACAGATTAAAGTTACTTTCTTTTTCCTTTATGAGAGAGAGATGGGAAAGAAGCAGAGAGTACCAACCTCAGTCTTCCGCTTGGCTCCTTGCTTCTTTCCTTTCCCCTTTGACATAATCTCGCCACTGCTTCCTTACTTGTTCAGCTTCAAAGAGCACCTGTAGATTCACAACAGCATAATACCATCAAAGCATAGAGATCTTTTATTGTAAACAATATAGGATTAGATATATATTGACCATATAAATTCATATAACAACACAATATTCAGAGATATACAAGAACATGGAGGGAAACTCAAGTAGCTTTATTAGTAAAAGTTGTGGAAGAGAGGATTACAACCACTTGGTCTAACCCAGCGCCATCCTCCCAGATTGAAAGCCCTCTTCACCTCACACAAAGCAAGATCACCCAACAATGTCTTCAAAGAGAAACCAGCATCACCTCTTTGCAAATTACCAAATTCCAACCTTTAGATCTCTGGGATGAGGGATCCATTTATAGATATTTGTAGCTGGGTGAGTCAGCTTCTAGGATTTTGATTAGTGTCATCTCTCTGGTAGTTCTTGGTTCCAGTTGGAGATTTTAGATCTCTTACTCATCCCTGGGTGAACTTAGGGAGGCAAGTGTCAAATGAGCAGCTTCTAGAAGATTCTTAGGTTCTCCACTTAGCAAACTGCTTGTGCCATTTGTCTACTCTCGCTCATCACACCCTACAGAAGGGCTTTCTAGTATGCATCACACTTTTTGCATGCTGCAGGTGAGATGCATCACACCATTTGCACTGGGCAGTTTGTATGGTCCTGCTTTGACCAGTTCTGAGTAGTTTTTCATGGAAAACTTCTGGGAGATGATGTAATCAGCTGAACTTGCTTCTTTAGGGTACGAAACAACACTTTTAGGGACTTAGAAGCCCTTGGTTTATTTACATATTTGATTGGGGTTGCAGTGCCCAAATATGTCTATAACACTATCTCACCAGGATTTTGTTTGTCAGAGATGAACTTGTAGTAGTTGGAGAGAAATTGGTTGGTGGCAAGCTAGTGTGTATAACACTCAATGGATTTACCAAGGAGTGGTGTGCATTTGTACAAGTGATTTATGGGTTAGACAAACTTCTATGTTTGGAGTGCTTATGGAGTGATTTCACTTAGGAGGAGATGAGGTTAAACTAGGTCAAGGGCACTACTAACAACAATGGCAAGGGACAGAAGGTGAAGAAGGGACATTTTCTTGCAGGAAAAAAAAAAGAGACTAAAGGTCTTAGCCAGGGATAAGAATCGAAAGGAGAAAAGAAGAAGAAGGACTTGTTAAAGGTCAAGTGTTTTGGCTATGGTGAACTTGGTCACTATGTCAACCAATGACCTAAGAGGAAGAAGGATAAGAAGGGGAAGAATACAATTGCTTCAACAAAGATCGAGCATTTGTCTTCTAGACTGGAGGATATATTCACACTTATAGAAAAATTATCCTCAGGAGGAGGAACATGAAACTCTAGTATGAAATATATGGTTGGGTCAGGGATCGAGGTGGCTCCAGAGATGCTCAGAGGTCAAAGATGGCTCAAAATAGCTCAAAAATTAAAGTGATCATATGGAAGCAAAACTAGAACCAGATCATATTACTCATTGCCCTGATTCCAACTGTGTGAATGACACTCAAATACAAGTTTGTATGGTCAAGTTATTCACAGTCAAAGTTCAGGACAAACTTGGCCAAGTGGCAAGCTTAACGAGGCAACAAATTGACTGAGACTTGGGACATAGAATCTGGTCACCGTGGTGGGAAAATTTTTTTCCTACTTAATTCGTCTAATAACCCTTATTGCGACAAATTTTAAAAAAGGTTGAGCTGGTTCTAAAAATTAAAAAAAAAAAAAAAAAATTATTAAACAAATGGGGAGTGGGTGGGGCCTGCCCACCCCACTAGTCATGTTATATTTTAATATATTATAAAAATCAAAGGTCGGGGTGGAGGGCCGCAACCCCCACCACCCCCAAACAAAAAATGATTAAAGTGATTTTTGGACTCCTATTTTGTCTAGTGATGCTATATGGGTGTGAATTGTGGGCCAACAACACCCTCGTCTCAAAATGGAAACAAATTGAGAAAATCCAAAAATGTTTGATCATGAGCAAGTTCAAAATAAAATGTTCGGTACCTTATGAGATAATGTTGAGTGAAACAAGAGAAACTCCCATCGAAGCAATTGCTATGGCATGGCTCATAAGATATCTAAAAATAATTAAGAAAATGGGAGTAAGTAGATGGCCTAATGTTATCTTCAATGAAGGAATGAGTGAAAGAATGAAAACATGAATGAAAAAAAATATACATGGATGCAAAAATGGAATATCTACCTCAATGCATGTCCCACAAATAGCAAGGAGCTAAAGAATCTTTTTATGGAGAAGTTTTGTAAACGGGTATGGGGAAAAGAGTTGGGTAGAAAGAAGAAGTACTACATTGAGGAATTCAACCCTACGTGTGATCTACAACAAAAAGAGTTCATTGGAGCTATCATTCTATGGAGTGAAAAGGTTCTTATTGTTCAATTAAGAACCAGCTCGCATCAAATTTGACATGAAAGAGGACGGTGGAAAAGGCCTAAAGAAGCTTGGGAAGAATGGGTGTGCACATTTTACACATCTAGGGTAGTGGAATTGGAAAAAAATTTCATTTTGGAATGTGAGGCATTCAAAGACATCAGAGAAAGTTATGGAAATATGTTAGAATCGGTTTCTTGGAATTGTCTTTTCAACAAGGGGATTGTTGGAAGGTTGGGAAAACTCATCATCAATTTGAATAAGAAAAGGATTGAATTGTAAAAGGCAAAAAGAAGGGAACTAATGGTCCCATCAACTATTTTTAGTCTCATGGACATTAAAATATCATTTCATATAACGTAAATATTACACAGGCACCATATCAAATGGGTCAGCGGGGATCAAACCCACTCGGCCACGTGGTCGATTCACTCCACGGGCAACCCAACCGAACACCAAAAACATCACCCCAAAATAATGTAATGCCACATAACTGTTATGAAACAAATGCCATGGTTAAGACTACCACCGGTTTGTAACAATGCATATTTTTGTAACGTGCCAACTACCCAATGAAAGTAGTGAAGATTTAAACAAAACAAACGCATAGAGGGGTTTGAACCCTTGACCTGCCTGGGGACCAACTGTCTATCCCCGACGGGCTAACGAAGGTACCAAGTGGACCTACCTTGGAATATCCATCCGACCATCACCATATAAACTCATTCATTCATTCGACCGATGGTGGAGGATGTGGAGGAGTGGCTGAACCATGAGCGAGTAGAGGGTGTGAAACCCTGAACATGGAGAATTTTTAAGATGTTGAAAAGATTCCCTTGAGTGCTAGAGGTGCCAGTGACAAAATTTGACAAGTGAATAGTCATTTTTGCACATTTTCTCGCCAAAAGTCCAATCGTGCAATCGAGATCTCCATCTGAGCAGAAAAAATGCAGGTGTCCAATAGTAAAGAATCTTTGGAGAATCTTGTGGAATCTTAAAGATTCCCTTGGAGGTTGATTTTTTACTGAGCTAGAATGTTTTCAACTTTATAGTCATTTTTCATAAAATTTCACAGGAAGCATAATGGTGTGCTCAGAATCTTCATCAGAGTTGTTGATTTTTCAACCATCTTCAGGAAGGGATCTTTGGGGGAATCTTCAAGATGCCCGAGGGTCCAGAATTTTACAATGTCAGAAAGAGACAAAGTTTGTAGTTGTTTGACATGATTTTGTGCCATGAATTCAGTGGTGGTGTCCATTTCAGCAACTGATCTTTGCATTTTTCTGCCATCCCAAAAAGTGGAGGGATAATTGTATGCCACATCTTGTGATATTTTATAGCTTTTCATGCTGAAGGAAGACCCATTTGAGTGACAGTTCATATAGGACATCTCATGGAGAGACATGCCACTCTTGTTGATTTGCCCATATGAGTGAGAGTTCCTAATAGCATCTCATGGAGAGAGACGCCACTCTGGTTGAGGGTATTCATCCTTGTAATCATAAAGACTATGCCATGTACATCATCATCATTTGCAAAATTTAATGGCAGCCTCGCCACTCTTGACACCAAAGCACGGAGATGTAACCCACATGAGGTGAACTCCGTTGTCAATGTGTTTGTGTTCTTGATTTGTGTTTGGTCAATTTAGTGTGTCCTAAATTGCTATTTAAAATGTCAATCCGGGAGTCGTAAACTGCTGAAGTGAAGTGCACTGTATATGCAAGATAACCGATTTCTTAGTCTTTTGTCGTTTTTGAGTTTTTTTAGTTTGTTTTTGGGTTTATCTTCTGTGGATTCCCTAGTGTGAGATGGCGAAATTGAAAGTCAAGTATGGATGGTAATGGTGATTTCTACAATGATTTTCCAAACTTTAAAGTTCTCAAAAAGAAGGTTTCAAACTGACTGTGATGAAATCAATTCTCAAAAGGAAATAAATGTACCAAAACAGTGAACTAGTGACAATGGCCCAGTATCCTTACTGCTGTATGAAAAGAAAATAAAAACTGAACTCAAAGCAACTCAAAGACTGAAAGCAAAGCAAACTAAATCACACTACTTCAACCCACATTCTGACCCTTCACCTTTCGACTCGCTCCGGCTATAGGAAGTAATCATAAACAAGCTAAGTAATATGATATCTAAATTGCAGGAAATCAAATTGCATAAAAGGAAACTAAGATTAACTGCTCATTCATATTTCACTTCTTGAAAATGACATAAGTAATTTAATCTCTAACTTGCAGGAAAGCAAACTAAATCATACTACATCAAGTAATATTCTGATTCCTCACTAATTGAGTCGCTTGGCTATAGGAAGGAAATCATAAACAGATGAGTAATATGATATCTAAGTGGCAGAAAAGTAAATAAGCAAAGCAAAATTGAAAGAAGTGACAATGCTGGAATTAAAACTCAGTAAATGAAAATCAGCAGAAAGGACAAGATGATCTCATGTCAGTAGTCATTAAAAATATGTAAATTTGCCCGAGCTACCTACAAAAACCTGTAAGAAAGCACTGATCAGCGAACAGTCATGAGAAAACATAAAAGAAAATATGGACAGTAGTTAACATGATTATCAGAACAGTGTAATATATACAAGCTAATGATTATAAAAGTAGTAAATGAAAGCAAGTAAGAAACTATACAATAGATACAGAGCCTTGGTGTACAGGGGCCCTCTGCAACCTCAGCCAGTCAATACTCAGTCACAAATCGAATTCAAGAATGTTGTCTTCTCATATATAAAAGTGCAGTAATAAGACAACATTAAAGAACAGTACAGTGGGCTTATAACAACAGTCAAAATTAATATGAAAAGCTAACTATCCAGCGTATACCAACACGTTATTTATAAGTGAAAATGCTGCAACTAATTCCTAGATTCTACGCTGCCAAACAGACACGTAAATCTCCACGGCAGGAGATCTAGCGGTATGGTAATTATGACAGTTAAATCCATGGAGTGGTGGCTGCTCGATTCAGTTCACAGGTTGATCCATAGGTGTGACAACACCTCTGGAAATTGAGGATCATGCCATGCAAACCTTCACGTGGGCAAAACAGAGCCGTGCCACCACAAAACTCTTTGTTTGACCCCTCCTTTGACCGTCTTTGACCATGGCTGTTTGTGAGTGATTCGGCTGAACTGAGGGGACACGCTCCATGTACATGTCACTTGCAGCTTGCCCATGTGGCCAGCTCCTCCATTGGACACCTGTAACATAGTCTTTAACAAAATGGCTGCGGAAACTTGAGCTAGCTACGGAAAGTGACAAGTTTCCGCAGCTGCTTGAACAAAAATCTAATCAAACAGCAGTCATAAACATAGTTAGGAAACCATTTCATAAGCTCTTTTTAGACTAATATGCAATGATTTGACAGCTTGGTGGATCAAGTAAATGGAAAAGAAGGCTGAAAAGGTATATAGGGAAGATGCAGGTTTGAGACTCAACATACCCCCACTGTGAAGGTGTTGCATGTCCTCATGCAACCAAAATTCAATCATTCCCCTCTAATCCATATGTTCTGAAGCCTCTTCTAGGACATCTAGCCCTCTTTTCTTCTTCTTTGGTGCTACCACCATCCTGGATTTCCTTATTAGACATCTGAATTTGAGATTGATCAATTCTCTGCTCAATTTTCTGCACTTTTTCTTCAGTTTTTTGTTTTTCTTTTGCCATAGTCCTAAATGAAGCATAGTGTTATCATGAATAATTTTATCTACTTTGCTCTACTCCTTAAGTGCTTCATTTTCTTGCTTGATATGCCTGTTTAGAACCTCTAATTCAAATACCTCCTACTTTAAGGACTTAACTTGTGCATCTGGTGTCATGTGGGGCAGAATCGTACTTGGACCTGCTGCTGATTTTTCTAAAGATTCCAAGTAGTCATATAACTCCTATTGATTGGGATCTATTTCAGGTGTCTTTCTTGGACTGAGCTCAAAATCTTGTGGAGGAGGAGGACTGCTCTCTAGCTCTGGCCGAGAAGGGCTTTCATCAATATGTGGAGGACTAGTTCCAATACTTGGCTGAGGACGAGGTGGACTACGGCCAGTTGGAGGTTTCTCGGGTGTCTCACCGCCCAAGTCAATGAAATGGGGTCGTTTTACTTGTGTTTTACTGCCCTTTCCTCTTAGCCTGGTGCTTCTCCTTAAGTATGGTGGACTAGTACTCCCTTCTTGTATGCTCTGTTTCCCTTTTTCCTTTTTCTTTGCTATAGCAGTCTGTTCTTGAAGATGCACTAATCTCTCCGACAGTGGTTGATAATCCTCCTCTATGGATGGCTCAGGTGATTGGTAGACTTCTTGGATGGTTCTTTTGCCTTTCACTTTTTTCTATTTCTTGTCCTTAGTTCTGTTTTCTTTTTCTTTTTGACCAACTTCTTGAGTTTCTGTAGTAGGAGAGTCTTGGACTATGGCACTCTTTTCTTTTCTCCTACTTTTTCTTGGTGTCTTTGGTGTACTACTTTCAGATGCCTCAGATGGCTCTTGAAAGTAGTTTCTTATCAAGAATTGTTCCCAGGTATCTTTGTTTTTCTTTAGTTGGTCCTCAATGAGAATTTTTACGAGTCCATGATGATATAGATGAGGTTCTATATTGCCTATGTGTTTTTGGACTGTAATACTCATCTTTTTCAAACTCAACAGTAAGAAATAAGGCAAATTAAGAGTTTGACTCTCTAAGAAATTCATCAACAGTCTAGCATGGTACATGTACATTGAACCAAAGCGTCCTTCGCAAGTGATAAATTTTTGGATAACTAACAGCAGACTGGCCCATTCTTATTTCAATGCATGAACAGGAATTCCTTTAGTAAACACAGTGGTGTCCATACCTGGGTTTCTTAGCATAATTCTCCATGCCTATTCATCCACGCTTTTGTTTTTGAACCATCGCTCACCTTCCTGGGGTAAGCCTGTGGCAGTTGCTACTGTTGTTTCAGTCACCGTGAGCTTCAAGTCTCCAATCTCCACCATTTGGCCATCGAAAGACCGTGAAAAAGCTTTGGTTACCTCTTTATTATAGCCCTTAAACTTTTGGATGAAGCGTAACCATTTGGCTTTCTTCAGCAAATATTTTGCTTGAGGGTAACCTTCTAAATATTTCGGTCCTTCTGGTTCTGCCCTTAGTAATTTTCCCATTCCTTCCTCTATTTTGAATTTCAACTGAGAATTCAATTGCGTGTGAGGGTTTAGCAGAGGGAAGGTGGCTCGGTTGCAGGGTTTATGGTAAAATGCAGTGGCTGCAATCGGTAGTAGGTAACGGGAATGCTTCAGATTACAGGCGGAACAGAGGATGAGCAGCCGCAAATGAGTTCACAAGTTGAAATGTGTGTATGTGAAGAGGATGATCTTAATAGAATGGTAAGTGAACGGAGTGAAGTCGAGATTTTTGAATTAATGGCTACGTACGAAATATTACACGTTTTAATGGATGGCTGCGGGAAATGCGGTGGAGAGGAGCCGTAATGGGATAGGTCACATCTCATGAGTACAGGTGGTAAATGAAAGTGCAGTCGACTTGAGTTTAAACCCGAAAATCAATCATGAGACCGTTAAGAAATGAATGCATGGTGTGTGGAATAATATCGTGGAATAGGAGTGGGTAATGGAGCTATCGTACCGAATCATTGCACATAGTAGAGCTTTTATGGTTTGATAACTATGCATAATCATGACTTTAATTGCTATTTGATAAAAAAAATTGCTCATACCTTTGGAAACCTTGTCATTTCTTGCTCATAGCTTTTAACCAACTGCTCTTCCTTGATGTCTTGGAGATGCTCCATGTCTTCATAGAATTTTCTCAATTACACCTGCATTTTCATGATTATTGCACTAACATTTTGACTGTGAATTTGAAAAACAGAGTGGTGGTGGCTGCGGAAATCGTTTCTGGCTGCGGAAACTGTTTCTGGCTGTGGAAACTGCTTCCAGCTGTGGAAACTGAGACAACACCCACTTAGCTGAACAAAGATAGTTAGAAAAGAACTAACTGAGTGAAAATAGTCCTGAAAGGGACTTTTATTGATGAAATGAAAATGAAATGAGTGGAATGGAGTGAAAGTGAAGCGGAGTGAAGTGAAATGAAAATTAGAATGAAATGGAGATGGAGTGAAGATGGAAAAAGAAGGAGAGGAGAGGTTTTTTTTTGGAAAATATAGAGTGTTAGGTGTCCCTGATTTTCACTCTATATTTTCTGTATAAGACCACCAATCTATGATTGGTTTTCAGGCTTATACAAATTTTTTATTTTTTTATTTTTTATTTTTATTTTTTAACTAAAAGAAACAAAGGCTAGGCTGGTGGAGAAGAAGGATTCTTCTTCACCGGCCTTATTGCAGAATTCTCTTGAAACATTTTTACAAATTCCTCTTTTGAGAGTGGCTTATGATAAATTTTCAATCGGTGGCCATTCACAATGAGAGGAGTTTGAAATTCAGCAATGGTCTTGATTCTTACCACTCCATTGTTAAAGACTTTTTCAATCTCATATGGCCCAAGCCAATGGGTCTGAAATTTACCTTTGAAGTCTTTAAACTTGGAATCAAATAGTAGCGCCCAATCTCCCTCTTGAAACTTTTTCTCTTTGATATATCTGTCATGCCACTTAGCTCTTTGATGTTGAACTAGATCAGTCCTTAAAATTGCTTCTTGTTTGATCTCATCTAGCTCATTCAGCAACTCCATTCTGTGCTTTTGGGCTTCTGATAGATTCAACCCCAACTGAACTGCCATCTTGAAAGTCTTGACTTGAAACTCAATGGGGAGCAGGACTTTTTTCCCATAAACAAGTTCATAGGGAGAATTCCCTATTGTATTCCTCCATGTAGTTCTATAGGCCCACAAGGCTTCAGGAAGCCTCTCGGCCCAATCTCTTCTATGTAGATGGACAGTTTTGGTGATGATGCTCTCAAGAACTTTATTTGTAGACTCCAGTTGGCCATTTTCTTGCGGATGGTAAAGAGTAGATTTTCTATGCTTGATTTTGTATTCTTCCATCAGCTTCTCCATCAAGTTAGATGTAAATTGACTTCCCTGATCTGTCACAATTTCTCTTGGGACACCAAAACGAATAAAAATATCCTCATAAAGAAAATGAACAACTGAATTTTCAGTGGCAGAAGGCAATGCTTTGGCTTCTACCCATTTAGTAACATAATCAGTGCATACAAATATATACTTCTTCTGTTTAGATGGTGGATTAATGGGTCCAATGAAATCTAAAGCCCATTTTTCAAAGGGTTCGATGAGTACCTGTGGTTGTAATGGCATTTCATTTGAAAGAATTGGTCTCCCAAATCTTTGGCAGCTGTCACACCTTCTGACATATTGTTTTGCATCTTTGAAGAGGGAAGGCCAATAATATCCTAAAGAAAGGATTTTATAGGCCGTCCTTTTGTCACCAAAGTGTCCACCGCATGGTTCATCATGACATGCCTTAAGGATGTCAGGCATTTCATCTTCCCGAACACATCTTCTGATCACATAATCTAGCCCTGTTTTAAACAATTCATTAGAAATCCATGAATAATTCGAACTCTCCTAAATAACTCTTCTTTTTTCACTAGGAAATAAATGTGGAGGTAGATTCCTTGCAACCAAATAGTTAGCAATATTTGCATACCAAGGAGTCTTAGTAGTTACTGCAAATAAATATTCATCTGGAAAATTATCCTCTACAGGAGAATCTTCATTAGTATTTTGGATTCTAGACAAGAAATCAGCTACTATATTTTGTTTCCCTGGTCTATCCAACATAGTAATATTGAATTCTTGTAAAAGTAAGAGCCATCTTGTAACTCTGCCATTCGTAACAAGTTTGTTCATTAGATATCTAATTGCAGAATGATCAGTATGGACAAAAGTTTCATAGCCTGTTATATAATGTCTAAACTTATTGATTGCATGAACAACAGCTAAGAACTCTTTTTCAGTCACAGTATAGTTTAACTCGGTGGGAGTCAAATTTTTACTGGTGTAGTAAATGGCATAAGGAGCTAAATCCTTTTGACCCAACACAGCTCCTAGAGCTGTATCTGAAGCATCTGTAGAAATATGGAAAGGAAGTTTCCAATTTGGCCTCTCAAAATGGGTGCTTCAGATATTCTTGTTTTCAAAGTTTCAAATGCAGATTGACAATCAGGATCCCATTTGAATTCACAGTCTTTTGTAAGTAATTTGAAGAGTGGAGATGCTATCTTGGTGAAGTTTTCAATAAATCTTCTATAGTATCCAGTAAATCCAAGAAAACTTCTAACATCTTTCTGACAATTTGGAATAGGCAACTTGGAGATGACTTCAACTTTTGATCTATCAACTTTAATCCCATCCCTTGAAATATGATGTCCTAAAACAATCCCATCAGTAAACATCATGAAGCATTTTTCATGACTCAATGAAAGGTTTGTTTCTTTACACCTTATAAGGACTTTTTCCAAATTCTCTAATGCCTCTTCAAATGAATTACCATAAACTATAAAATCATCCATATAAACCTCTACACAATCATGGATTAGATCAGAAAAGTTTCCTAGTACTGCCCTTTGAAATGTTGCGGGTGCATTACATAATCCAAAAGGAAGTACTCGGTAAGCAAAAGTTCCCCATGGATAGGTAAATGTGGTCTTATCCTGATCTTCAGGTGCTACCTGAATCTGATTATAGCCACTAAAACCATCCAAGAATGAAAAATACTATTTTCCTGCTAAAGTATCTAATACCTGATCGATAAAGGGTAAAGGAAAGTGATCCTTCAAATTTGCTTTGTTCAATTCCCTGTAATCAATGCATACCCTCCATTTACCATTCTTTTTAGGTACTATAACCAAAGGAGAAACCCATCGGCTATCTGAAATTGGATAAATGAAGTTTACATTGAGTAGTTTTTGGAGCTCTTCTTTCACTATCTCCCTAAGGTTTGGATTCATCCTTCTCTGAGGTTGTCTGATTGGTCTACTGTTTTCCTCGATGTAGATGTGATGAATGCAAGTTTTATGGTCAATACCTTTCATATCAGTATACTCCCATGCAAATGTAGTAGAATGTTTTTGCAAGATTTTGGTTAGCTCTCCCTGTTGTGATCTTTCCAAGTTTTTGATGATATTCAATGTTTTACCTGGAAAGATCTCAATGGCGAAACTACTGGTGGGCTCCAGTATTGTAGCAATAATGCTACAACTCCTGGAACTCCCTTCTTTAATTTTATCAACCCGGCGGTTCGTAACAAACTTGGAAGCGACGGTGCTGTATGCACAAGTACTAGCTCTTGCCGTAGCTGTCACTTGGTCAGCTGGCACAAGTCCGCTAGGGGCTTAAGCCAACTTCTATGAGCTCTTAGAAGAAGCTTGTTAACTGATGGATGAAACCTAACTCAAAGGAAGTTGATCTACTTGCAGAAAGAACTGAAAACCAAAAAGAAACGCAAACCCTAGCAAACCCTAATTCTACCAGCTAGTCCTACTGACGCAAAGGAGAGCATGCAAACTACTAAAAGAGATGCCATTACTTCTATGAAGGTAAAATACATGTGTCTAGACTACCTCTATCTGAAGAAAACATCTTCTTGTATTTTTGTTTCAGTTGTTGGAATTATCATGCATGTGCTTCTAACTATTTTTTACTGTGCAGAGGTGGATCAAGGAGGAGAAATGCTTGGGAAAGGTTGGGAAGGTTCAGAGAGGGTCTAAGGGGTCCCTAACACCCTTCCAAAGAGTCTCACAAAGTTTGGCTGCCAAGAAACCGTGTTTATGAGCTTCTACAGGAAGTCTGCAGGGGTTCTACAGCATGTTCTGTAATTCTTCTACAGGATGTTTCGAAATGGGATTTTGGAGCATGGATGGAGGGAAAAAGATGGAGGAATGAGTATGGAGGTGAAATAGGGGTGTAAAGAGGTCTAGGATTTGGTGGATGAGGCTAAGGAGCGATTGGATTTGTTCAAGGATGGAGGAAGCGATGATGCACAAGAATGTAGGAATTAGGGCAAGGTGGGGAAAGTATGGCAAATGAAGGGTACGAATCATGGACTAAGGGTTGGAGCAGATTATCTGATGGATTATGGGTAGAGAGAGAAGGATAACAGGTGTTCTGCAAGTTATTTTTCGAATTTAACAAATGAAGACTTGGAAAATCAAGAACCTAATTACCTTGACCTAATCTGACCTAGATAATAGCAAAAGAAATGGAACAGAAGTTTATTTGAACAAAATCAGATGAATTAACTATGCAACTAAGCAATCATAACCCGAAGCATGCAGTCAAAACTGATATCAAGTTTGACAACTAAGAATCCAACACTAATACTTGCATGGTGAAGCAAAACAGCGT
This sequence comes from Pinus tabuliformis, assembly GCA_031772625.1. NCBI lineage: Eukaryota > Viridiplantae > Streptophyta > Pinopsida > Pinales > Pinaceae > Pinus > Pinus tabuliformis. Next base: position 775,854,478 of record CM062813.1, on the reverse strand, counting down.
TTTTGTAGGCAGTAAGGTCACCTTTGTCCCAACTCACGATCCCACTGAGGGAGAGGTAAGATCAAAGGTGCTTGAGCCCCTTTTTCCAAGGATCCTTTATGTTATTAATCTATCCAAATCAATCTGAACATGAAAATCTACTTTAATCATCAAAAGCAACCTAAATAACACAATAAGTTTTAAATCTAAATAGCAGATTTTACTCTAAGAATGCAGCAAAGACACATGAAAGTAAACAAAGGAGGTACTGGGCGCTTGAGATGGGCCCAACCCCAAGAGCTACAGCCTCCTAAGAGAGATTTAGAGCTGGTGCAAAGCTGGATTCATCTTTATTGAGAAAGAAAAGAAGAGTTACATCAAAACTGTTCACAATGGAAACTTGAAAATGTGCTGAAAGCAAAGTTAATCTACTGCATAAAAATCGAACTACAAACTAGCTAACTTCTGCCTACAAAATGACTAACCATTGGCTACAAAATGACTAACCCAGTTCACTCTATTAGCATAAATATAATAAAAAACATGCAATAAACTAATGAGAATGGTGGATTAAGTCGAATTAGGAGGTTGAATGAGCCCAAATAATTATCCATTTTTGGGGCTCACCATCACCCCCCTACTGAAAGTGTTGCTCATCCTCTGAGCAACCAATTTATCTCCTTATCTTTGATGGCCCTGGTGACCTCCCTATCATCCCAAGCTTCTGAAGTGATTTCCTCTTCTCGGTCATGAAACCATGCTTTTCTCTCTGCTTCTTCCCACTGCCTGCTCATTCAATCATATGAAAGGAGATGAAACCATTGGAGGATGGAAGAAAAGAGTGGTTGCATGCCTCCTCAATAGACTTCAAGCTTCAAATCCCTCTTCATAATTGATTCTGGCCTGCCCAAAGGCTTCTACAGGATGTTTTTGGTAAAAATACAGAACTTCCTGTAGAAAGTCCTGTAGCTTCCTGTAGAAGGTTGAACCATGACTAAATTGTGCCCGAACCCTGAAAAAATGAGTGTTCATGGAGGGGATGGATGTGAGGATGCCTGGGAACTTGGTAGGGACCATTTTGCTTGTGTTGGGAGGCCGTTTTCTGGCTTCCTGTAGAAGCAGTCAGTTGGCTTCCTGTAGAAACAGTTTTCCTTGATTTGGCTTGCTTAGCTGGGGGTGCCTTCTCTTTGACTTGCATTTTGGTTACCTTGGGTGTGCCCTTACTTGTTTGGACATTCTCAGTCCTCTCTGCCCATGTTTGTAATCGTTTCTCCCTTGGTGTTTGTGCCTTCATTCCACCCACAGTTTTGGCCTCAGCAGCTTGGCATTTCACTCATTCTTCTTGTTCCTTCTGTGGTGGTCTGTCTTTTGTTTCTTTTCCATGTCCTTCCACTGCTCCTCCTATTCTGCTTGTTTGAATTCTTGTGCTTTTCTTGGCCTTAATGCAGCAAGCACAGCTGTTGCTTCCCTTTCCAACATTTCAGGGGATTTCTCTTTTTGCTGTTCTTTCCCTTCACTTCCTGTAGAAATCTCTATGCCTTCGTGTTGCTCTAACTGCTTTTTCAGCAGCGCATTTTCCTCCTGTAGCTGGGATTTTTGTAATGCTTTCAATGTGTCTCACCATGGTCAATTGTTCTCTTAATTCCTTTAGCTTGTCCTCCATGTGGTGTTGAGTGTTTTTTTCTAAATGAAATGCTCAGGTGAGAAAGCAGGTAGAACTGAAAACAGAGGGATAGCTAAATTTTCACCTTTTTCTGAAACCAAACAAGGAATTTCCCCATGTGCTTCTCCTTACAACATCAAATTGCAATATTTCCCTTTGTTTTAAACTGCTTTTATCTTGAATTTGACTCTGTGCTTTTGAAAAGAAGAATTTTGTTTTTACAAACAGAGTACAGAGATCAAGTTTTCTTCTCAGCAAACATACAGATATGCAAATTTAAAATTTTTCATACAAAGGCTGGCCTCCACAGCTGCATATATCTTCCCTATAGGAGAATTTTTTTTAAAAACAAGAAACGTGGAGGAGAATCTTGATGCATAAACAACTGGGAAACCCAGTGCAATACACAGGCAAACGTTTTTCTTCTAATTCACAGGCAAATTTTTTCTCTGATTCCCCAATCTTATGCTGTTCAATTCACCACCTTTTCAAAACATACCATGCATAGAGGGGTTGTTTCGAGCCTACCTCGTTTTGAGATTTCCAATTCTGACGCAACAGACACGAGTTTCTCTGCTTTAGAAGGATATATTGTATTTCTTGTAGGACGTCTTCCTGTAGAACGCTAGCCGGCTTCTGTAGGATGTCTCAGCGCCTTTGAACGATCTTGGTATGCAGGAGAATTTTCAACAAGCCGAAAAACTTGGCGAAGGACGTCAGTTTAACAAAATTCAGAGGCAGAGGATTTAGCCGAAGAGGTTTGCAAGTGTAAATGAATCAGCAGTTAATGTGAGTCTTCAGCCGAGCATTCCTTTAATTACTGCGTGATTTGTGGTGAGGTGGCAGAGACGTGCGCTACTCATGCAAACTGTTGGTCCCCTGCAATGCTTAACTGTTTGTTCTCTGCCTGTAATCTCTTATCATTAGTTGCACTGGAGTTTAAAATATCCACAACTGTCTGTGTTTTTTCAAATTTCACGTGAATGACCATACACGTATGCTGCGTGATTTTTGCCTGAGCGCTAGAGAACTGTATGCGGGGTTAACCTTGCTAGATTCATGGCTTACCCCACCATTCCATTCGTTCATGCATTTCTTTAATTAGATTCATGCAATAGAGGAACAAGTTTTAGTCACGTACCTGAAGTCAAATGGCTGCTGTGACCTGTGATTTGTTGCATGCACTGGTTTTTGTGGTTGCATGTGTCTTGGCTGCTAATTTTTGGTTGTTTTCCTTGTGCAGGTGTCCTCTGGCCAGATGCATGCTGCAAGAGTTCATTTCCACGCTCAGATCTGCACCTTCAAGCTGTTGCTGCTGAATTTTCACAGGACTGGAACTTGTTTTCGCCATTTCTCCCAAACGGTAAACTGGATCGATCTGAAACTTTCTGAGCATGTTCCTATCATCATGATGCACCTCCCATAGCAAAATCGCGATCAATGGATGCACAGATTTCGAGAAAAATGGAAAATGGCTGAAGATTTCAGAGATCAATTTCTCGGAAACCGTGCATCGAAATTGGCTGAAACTTCTTGGGTAGGCTACTATCACCCATGTGCATCTCCCCATGAAATAGGTTTTGAAACAGATGCACAGATATGGATAAAATGCAAAAATGGCTGATGGTGATGGAGGCTAATTTCTTGGAAACCGTGCACCGGAATTGGCTGAAACTGCTCAGGCATGTTGCCATCACCCCTGTACAATTCCCCATAAAACGGTTTTTCAAATGGATGCATGGTTTTCAAGTTATGGAAGAAACAAATTCTGTTCTATGTGTTTTTTCTTCAAGGCATTTTGCAGTTTTGTTGCATGGTAAGAAAACTGAGCTTGGGTTGTGATGCAGGCATGGAGATGATGGAGGAGGAGTTTGAAAAGTGCAGGAGGACTTTTGAACCCTTGAGGAAGCTACCATGTTCGCCAAACCACCTTTTTGAAATCCATTTCTAGCTTCCTACAATTTCTACAGGAACTTCCTGTAGAAGCACAATGAAGAAGCACAATGAGGTGGAAAAGATGATGGAAAAGGGTGAGGAATGGGAACATGGATGCTTGCAGGCATAACCAATGGATTCCAAGCTTTAGATCCCCTTCCAAAATCGAATCTGGCTCGCTTGAAGGTTCTACAGGATGTTTCCTGTAGAAATATAGAACTTCCTCTAGAAGGCACAAAAACTCCTTTGTCTTTGTTTTGAGTGATCCTCTTGACCTGCAATGTCATTGCTGCAACCTGAAATTATTCAATGGGAATTAGATTTATTTTTCTTTTTCTTTTTCTCTTTTTTTTTTTGAAAAACAACTAGGGCGCCTCATGGAGGTTTTCACCCTAATTGCCTGCCCTGGGTGCCTCCAAGGGAGGTTTTCACCCAGAGATCTTATTCTCTTTTCTCTTTTTTCCCAACCCATTGACTGCCTCATGGAGGTTTTCAATCAATGAGCCAATCTAAGGCGCCTCCGAGGAGGTTTTCACCTTAGATTTTTCCTCTTATTTCCATTTTTTCATTTCATTTATTTTTTCCTTTTTTTCTTTTTTTTTCTACCCTACCCTACTTGAAAAACAAAATCGTTCTCAAGTATAAGAATACTTCCAATGGAGCCATGTGCACATCGAGATTAGAGACAAAATGATGTGGAGGCTCGAAATGCATGCTTGGACAGCTATTCGGATTTTAGAGACCAAATGATCTGACTTTGAAGGGATCAAACATAGCTGAGGAAGAGAGTACCACTGCAACTTAGTGACCTTATGAAACCATATCTCAATATAGCTCTAATATCCTTGGTCCTTTTGCTGATTTGGATCATGTTTCATGTCACCTTCTAACATGACTTCCTCATCTTCCTCTTTTTGCTGATCTTTCTCTTGAATACATGGAAGATTTGACAGTAACCATGAGGGAACTCTCTCGATCTCTGATTTTGATGCCTTCTCTTCATCAAGTGCAGCCCATCGTTCTCCGATCTTTCCTTTTGAATCTTCTTCTGCTGGATGTGGTCCTTCAATGCTTGCAATATAGCCTCTTTTTTGCAATACTCTTCCTGAGCTATGGTGAAGATCATTGAGCTCAAGAGGAGTTGTTCGGACATGTTGTGCCTCAGCTTTGTAATTAGGTTGAGCTATTCCAATATACGGGTTTGGAAATGGTGGTATGGGTAGCTGAGTGGGGGTGTATATTTGAGATGGATGCAGATGGGGTTGTGGTTGGGTAGGAATTTGGGGTTGCCTTGGTGGAGGAGGAGGTGATGGTTGCGGTTGAGCAGGTGGTGGAGGAAAAGAAGCGGGAGGAGTGTTGTACTGGGGCCTCCACCCCCGATGAGGTGCATTCCACTGAGGCTGTGGCTGAGCATAAGAGTGAAACGAATGAGCAGCTGGTTGGGCATAATATGGATCTATGAAGGTACAAGGAGGAGGTGTGAACCAAGAAGGATGAGCAGGGGGACCCCAAGAAGGCATGAAAGTGGCTTGATAGGGGTCATAATAGGTCTCGGATGTCCCTTGCAGTTCCTGCTAATAAGATCTAGGTTCATGTGGCCTCCTTTGGTTCATATAATAGAGTGATTCAGTGGCTCCTTTGGCTCTCTGATATGCAGCTTTGATTCTGGGTAAGGAAGGGCACTGATCTGTAGGATGGTATTCTTCACAGACAAAACACACTTCTATGGAGTACAATGGACACTCATTCCTAGGATGCTTTCTAGTGCACCTAAGACAAAAAATGGCCAAAGCCCTCTTGGCTTCTTCTTGCTTCTTTTGGATCCGCAATGTATCCAGTTGCATGGCAAGAAACTGCCTCATATCACTCTTGAAATCTTCGATCTGATTTTCAAATTCATTTTTGGATAAGGTACTGCTCCCAACATTTTTGCTTGTAGCCATTCGCTCCAGAGGAATGTTTTCTTCTTCTTCTCCCCTTGAGGTTCTTCAAATATGTCTTGCTATCCACCTAAGGGTTCTTTAATCACAGCCATCGAAGAAGAGAGAAGGTTGGCTGTGTGAAGCAGTGGGGGTGTTGTGCAAACATTTTTCTAACTTATCTCTACTCCTACAAGGCATGAAAGGAAATATTTTTGGTTGTTTTTTTCTTTTCTTCTCTGCTTGTACCTGCAAAAACTAAAATAGATTGAACTGCAACTAACTATCTTGCTGAAATGAAAATGCGGAATTGAAATGAAAGCAGGAAATGACTAATCTATTTTGCTCAAATGAAATTGCAGGAATGAAATTCTAGTCTATGCTTGCAGAATTGAAATGCTAATCTACGCTTGCATAAATGAAATTGCGGAATTGAAATGCTAATCTATGAAAGCGGGAAATGCTAATCTACTTTTGCATAAACAAAATTGCATAATGGAAATGAAATAAACTACTTAGCAGAAAATTGTAGTGGAAAATAGAAGAAAAGCAGCAATCACCAATACTCTGACGCTTCCCCGGCAACGGCGCCAAAAAGATGGTGGGCTCCAGTATTGTAGCAATAATGCTACAACTCCTGGAACTCCCTTCTTTAATTTTATCAACCCGGCAGTTCGTAACAAACTTGGAAGCGACAGTGCTATATGCACAAGTACTAGCTCTTGCCGCAGCTGTCACTTGGTCAACTGGCACAAGTCTGCTAGGGGCTTAAGCCAGCTTCTATGAGCTCTTAGAAGAAGCTTGTTAACTGATGGATGAAATCTAACTCAAAGGAAGTTGATCTACTTGCGGAAAGAACTGAAAACCAAAAAGAAACGCAAACCCTAATTCTACCAGCTAGTCCTACTGACGCAAAGGAGAGCATGCAAACTACTAAAAGAGATGCCATTACTTCTATGAAGGTAAAATACATGTGTCTAGACTACCTCTATCTGAAGAAAACATCTTTTTGTATTTTTGTTTAAGTTGTTGGAATTATCATGCATGTGCTTCTAACTATTTTTTACTGTGCAGAGGTGGATCAAGGAGGAGAAATGCTTGGGAAAGGTTGGGAAGGTTCAGAGAGGGTCTAAGGGGTCCCTAACACCCTTCCAGAGAGTCTCACAAAGTTTGGCTGCCAAGAAACCGTGTTTATGAGCTTCTACAGGAAGTCTGCAGGGGTTCTACAGGATGTTCAGGATTTCTACAGGATGTTCTGTAATTCTTCTACAGGATGTTTCGAAATGGGATTTTGGAGCATGGATGGAGGGAAAAAGGTGGAGGAATGAGTATGGAGGTGAAATAGGGGTGTGAAGAGGTCTAGGACTTGGTGGATGAGGCTAAGGAGCGATTGGATTTGTTCAAGGATGGAGGAAGCGATGATGCACAAGAATGTAGGAATTAGGGCAAGGTGGGGAAAGTATGGCAAATGAAGGGTACGAATCATGGACTAAGGGTTGGAGCAGATTATCTGATGGATTATGGGTAGAGAGAGAAGGATAACAGGTGCTCTGCAAGTTATTTTTCGAATTTAACAAATGAAGACTTGGAAAATCAAGAACCTAATTACCTTGACCTAATCTGACCTAGATAATAGCAAAAGAAATGGAACAGAAGTTTATTTGCACAAAATCAGATGAACTAATTATGCAACTAAGCAATCATAACCCGAAGCATGCAGTCAAAACTGATATCAAGTTTGACAACTAAGAATCCAACACTAATACTTGCATGGTGAAGCAAAACAACGTTTTTGTGGGCAGCAAGGTCACCTTTGTCCCAACTCACGATCCCACTGAGGGAGAGGTAAGATCAGAGGTGCTTGAGCCCCTTTTTCCAAGGATCCTTTATGTTATTAATCTATCCAAATCAATCTGAACATGAAAATCTACTTTAATCATCAAAAGCAACCTAAATAACACAACAAGTTTTAAATCTAAATAGCAGATTTTACTCTAAGAATGCAGCAAAGACACATGAAAGTAAACAAAGGAGGTACTGGGCGCTTGAGATGGGCCCAACCCCAAGAGCTACAGCCTCCTAAGAGAGATTTAGAGCTGGTACAAAGCTGGATTCATCTTTATTGAGCAAGAAAAGAAGAGTTACATCAAAACTGTCCACAATGGAAACTTGAAAATGTGTTGAAAGCAAAGTTAATCTACTGCATAAAAATCGAACTACAAACTAGCTAACTTTTGCCTACAAAATGACTAACCATTGGCTACAAAATGACTAACCCAATTCACTCTATTAGCATAAATATAATAAAAAACATGCAATAAACTAATGAGAATGGTGGATTAAGTCGAATTAGGAGGTTGAATGAGCCCAAATAATTATCCATTTTTGGGGCTCATCAACTACCAAACTCTTCCATTGAGAAAACAGACATTTGTCTAGATGATAGATACTCAATGTTAGAATCTAACTGAAATTGTGTGTGGTCATATTCTGAAGATGTTTCAAAGTTTTCTAATGTGTTCAGAATTTGACTATCTTCACTGATTTCAGAAATGGTAAAGACAGGTTGTATAGTATCCTCATCATCAACCCACTCATTATCTCCTACTTCTGTAATTGCTTTTGCTGGAGGATACAGATTGAATTTCTTTGTCGAATTACCATCAGAAATATACATATCCCCAGACCTACAACTGATAAAAGCTTTAGCTGTGGCTAGCCAAGGTCTTCCTAAGATGAGAGGGTGTCCTCCTAAATTACTCTTGGGAGTTAAAATCATGAAATCTACTGGATATTCCCAAGAGTCTAAGGAGACCGAAATGTCTTCTAATACACCATCTGGTTTGATAATTGATCGATCTGCAAGTTGCAGTAAAGTGGGTGTAAAAAGAAGATTAGGAAGTTTCAGTTGTTCCATAGTCTGTCTACTCATAATGTTGATAGCAGCCCCTAAATCAATCAAAGTATTTGGAATTTCTACCCCATTGATGTGTTTTGACAATTGGACTACCGGGATCTACATACTTCTGCATAGTAATTTTTCCCATCATGATATCTGCAATTTTTCCTACCAGGTGGATTCTTCTTGTATCTCTTGGTTTCCTTCCTGGTCTTTTAAGACTCAACTCCTTTATTGTTTTTGCTAGAATAGGAATCTCTCTAATGGCTTGTAACAAGGGAATCTTGATACAGACATTCTTTAATTCATCTAGGAAATCATAGTCAGGCAACATGATTTGTTTTTCCACCCCTTTGTCAATTTGTAGTCTTTCAGGAAAAGGAGGTGTGGATAAAGATGCAGGTTGCTCAACTATAGGAGTTGTGGGGGTTGATTCTTTTTCTTTTTCTTTTTGAATGCTTGGGTTTTGAAGAGATGCTTCAGAACCTTTATTGGCTTCAAGAGAATCTTCCTCAGAAATGCTTTGCTTTTGAGCATCTATAGAAGGCTTATCTAAAACTCTACCATATCTGAGTTGTACATCATTGAGAGGAACAATCATATAGGTAGGAAATTGTTGTCCTTCTACCATGTAAGCATTTTGAGGGTTTTTATTGTTGGGGTTTGGCAATGGCTGAGAAGGTAGTTGATTTGGCTTCTGTTGGAATGGAAGCAAGAGTTGAGAATTTGGATTTTGTTGAGAAGGTTGTTGTTGTTGTTGAAATGGCAATGATAGTTGTGGATTTTGATTTGGAAGTTGTGGAGCTTGTTGGTTTTGAAGAGGATATTGATAAAATTAAGCAAATCTCCCATAAGGATTTTGCATACCTTGTACCCATGATTGAAAAGGATTTTGAGGTTGGGACCAAGGTTGTTGCCAAGGATTCCAATTTGGTGGGTTGAAAGTTCATAGAGTTATTAAACCCTTGTTTTTGTTGCCCCTGCCAAGGTCTCCTTGCAACAAAACAGAGAGACTCAATTGTATTTGGATCTTCTTGAAAGATAGCTTTGAGCCCAGGAATTGAAGGACAATCCTTGGTCTCATGGTTTTCTGAACAAATCACACATGTTTCTACAACTTTTGCATCCAAGGGACATTCCCTTAGAGCATGTTTCTTTCTACATTTTGGGCAAAAGATGGCCAAAGCTTCATCTTCTGCTTTCTGCTTGTTTTGTATTTTAAGGGTGTCTAATTGCTCACTAAGACTCCCTAAGATATCAGTTTTGAATTCATCAAGCATGTTGCCAATCTCAACCCTACTTACTGATCCAGTTGCAGATTTGTTTGCTCTAATGAGAGAAGGATCTCTAGGCCCTATTCTAGTTTTAGATTTTCCCCTTGAGAGATGGACACATAGCTCTGCTATATCATGAAGTGGAAGTTGAGATATATCTCCTTTTCCCATCATGTTCAAAATATCTATCCATTCATCTCTAATGGCTTTTAATAGAAGGGCTTTCAAGGTTTCCTCATCTAAGTTACTCATTTTTGCTCTTTTCAGGTTGTATTGGAATCTTTCAAGTAAATCCTCCAAGTTTTCATCTTCTCTTTGCACCATTTTGAATACCTCATCCTTGTGATTGGTGGGCATACAATAGTCCAGGTATCTATCCAAAAATGTTTGTTTCATATCATTCCAAGTCCTAATGGATTGAGTGAGTAATCCCATGAACCATTTCAAAGCAGCTCCTTTCAATGTTGAAGGAAACAGTTTGAGTTTTTGAGAGTCTTCCAGATAATCATAAGTTCGACACACGACTTCAAACTCAAATAGAAATGTTTTAGGATCCTCATTTCTTAACCCATGAAAGTTTGGGAGGGCATATGGTGAGATGTTTTTCATTGTTGCTCGAGAATCCTCATCAACTATAGGAAATCCGAATGAATTATCTCCATCCCTATTTCCCCCATTGTTACCTCTACCTCCTCCATTGTTTCCTCCTCCTCCTCCTCTACCTCTACCAAATCTGTTTACTACTTCCTCTGTCATGATAGTTTCCTCAGAGAATTCAGAGTCCTCTGGTTCCTCTACTAATGGTGAACGAGGAGGAATTTCTCCTTCTTCTTCCTCAGGTGATTCTAATTCTTCAATTACAATGTGTCTCCCTGTAGAAGGAAAGAAAGGATCTTTTCCTAATTCAGATTCGATGGATGGTGTGGGAGAGTCTCCTAATTCAACTACTGCCTCTTGAATTCCAGGAATCCTAAGGCTAGGAGTGTGAGTTGGAGATGATGGAGGTGTCTCTTGTCTATTCCTTGAAGTAGATGGAGTTGTAAAAATCAAACACTTGGCCCTAGCTAAAAACCTTCCCCTAGAATCTCTTGCTCTATGCATGTCATTTTTTTTATTTTTCTTCAAGTCGGGCTAATAATTCTCTTTCTGATCTTCCAGGTCACTCTAGGTGCAAGAAGAGAGCATACTCAAGAAATTATTAAACAAATAACTTTCTCTTTTCTGATCCTCCAGTTCACACTAAGTGCAAGAGGAGAGCATACTTTGAGGGGTTATCAATTTTCCTTCCTTGAAATTTTCTTGTTTCTTTTTTTTTATAAAGAAATTGGCTACCTAGTTTCACTTCCCCAGCGACGGCGCCAAAATGTTTGGTCAATTTAGTGTGTCCTAAATTGCTATTTAAAATGTTAATCCGGGAGTCGTAAACTGCTGAAGTGAAGTGCACTGTATATGCGAGATAACCGATTTCTTAGTATTTTGTCGTTTTTGAGTTTTTTTAGTTTGTTTTTGGGTTTATCTTCTGTGGATTCCCTAGTGTGAGATGGCAAAATTGAAATTCAAGTATGGATGGTAATGGTGATTTCTACAATGATTCAAGTATGGATGGTAATGGTGATTTCTACAATGATTTCCCAAACTTTAAAGTTCTCAAAAAGAAGGTTTCAAACTGACTGTGATGAAATCAATTCTCAAAAGGAAATAAATGTACCAAAACAGTGAACTAGTGACAATGGTCCAGTATCCTTACTGTTGTATGAAAAGAAAATAAAAACTGAACTCAAAGCAACTCAAAGACTGAAAGCAAAGCAAACTAAATCACACTACTTCAACCCACATTCTGACCCTTCACCTTTCGACTCGCTCCGGCTATAGGAAGTAATCATAAACAAGCTAAGTAATATGATATCTAAATTGCAGGAAATCAAATTGCATAAAAGGAAACTAAGATTTAACTACTCATTCATATTTCACTTCTTGAAAATGACATAAGTAATTTAATCTCTAACTTGCAGGAAAGCAAACTAAATCATACTACATCAAGTAATATTCTGATTCCTCACTAATTGAGTCGCTTGGCTATAGGAAGGAAATCATAAACAGATGAGTAATATGATATCTAAGTGGCAGAAAAGTAAATAAGCAAAGAAAAATTGAAAGAAGTGACAATGCTGGAATTAAAACTCAGTAAATGAAAATCAGCAGAAAGGACAAGATGATCTCATGTCAGTAGTCATTAAAAATATGTAAATTTGCCCGGGCTGCCTACAAAAACCTGTAAGAAAAGCACTGATCAGCTAACAGTCATGAGAAAACATAAAAGAAAATATGGACAGCAGTTAACATGATTATCAAAACAGCGTAATATATACAAGCTAATGATTATAAAAGCAGTAAATGAAAGCAAGTAAGAAACTATACAATAGATACAGAGCCTTGGTGTACAGGGGCCCTCTGCAACCTCAGCCAGTCAATACTCAGTCACAAATCGAATTCAAGAATGCTGTCTTCTCATATATAAAAGTGCAGTAATAAGACAAAAGTAAAGCACGGTACAGTGGGCTTATAACAACAGTCAAAATTACATCTGAAAAGCTAACTATCCAGCGTATACCAATGTGTTGTTTATAAGTGAAAGTGCTGCAACTAATTCCTAGATTCTACGCTGCCAAACAGACACGTAAATCTCCACGGCTTGAGATCTAGCGGTATGGTAATTATGACAGTTAAATCCATGGAGTGGTGGCTGCTCGATTCAGCTCACAGGTTGATCCACAAGTGTGCCAACACCTCCGGAAATTGAGGATCGTGCCACGCAAACCTTCACGTGGGTAAAACAGAGCCGTGCCACCGCAAAACTCTTGGTTTGACCCCTCCTTTGACCGTCTTTGACCATGGCTGTTTGTGAGTGATTCAGCTGAACTGAGGGGACACACTCCATGTACATGTCACTTGCAGCTTGCCCATGTGGCCGGTTCCTCCATTGGACACCTGTAACATAGTATTTAACAAAATGGCTGCGGAAACTTGAGCTGGCTGTGGAAAGTGACAAGTTTCCGCAGCTGCTTGAACAAAAATCTAAATCAAACAGCAGTCATAAACATAGTTAGGAAACCATTTCATAAGCTCTTTTTAGACTAATATGCAATGATTTGGCAGCTTGGTGGATCAAGTAAATGCAAAAGAAGGCTGAAAAGGTATATAGGGAAGATGCAGGTTTGGGACTCAACAATTTGATGGTCATCATTATGTTTCATCTTCCTTACAGTATGAACATGTGGTAATTTTATGCTCTTTCACATGCAATTTTTCTAACATCACAGAAGAAAAAGATCTTGGTTAATTCCAGCAGCTGAAGAGATCCAGGTCAAGTTTGGTATCACAGCAGTATTCTTGCTGATGTGAATTTCAAGTGTGAATAATTGAATGTGCAACAAGAAAGAAAATGGAGGATGACAGAGATATGTACGAGGACTTCCTCAAGATGTCAAAAATGGTAGACATAATGTATGCAGCTTATGAGGAGAAGATGGAAATAGAGGAATGGGGAAAAGAAAGAGCAGAAGAGAATGGTCCATCTACCCCCTCGAGTGTACATTCATCTCCTTCATCGACTTCTCATCATTCAAATGAGGAGATCAATTTGAGCCTTCAAGTAGAGAATGTTGAATTAAGGAGACTTCTATGAGAAGCAAAAGAGGAGAAGCATAGATTGCATCTTTAGCTACAAGTCACGGAAGAGGCCTTGGAAAAATTGAAGTGCATCGAAGGCTTAGCGAAACCATCATCGCCTATTTCAGAATCGACAACTAAGGTAAACAATGTTGATCACTCTTCAATTTCATATTCACATGAAACTATTTATGTTGAAAACATGGAGGTGCCCATTACAGGAACTGGCATGAGACTCCTTACCAAGATGGGGTATAAAGGAGGAGGACTTGGTGTTAATCGCCAAGGAATGACTCAGCGATTTGAGGTTGTACAAAGACCTCGATTTGTAGGTTTGGGGTACGCTAAAGGAGAGTGCTCAAAGGTATCAGAAGCTTCCGATATATTTTTGAAACTATTGAGGAAAGAGGGTGATGGGAACACATCACCATCCTCCCATGACAGTGCACATTGCAAAGGGAGATCTATGGCAAGATCTCATCACCAGAATCACATCAAAGAAATTCAAGAGAGGTATAGACAGTCTCATTATTCTAGAGTTCATTTTGATTAAAAGCATGTTAATGATGAACAAAAATTGTGGTATAAAAAAACATGTAGTTTTTGTATTTTACATAACCACTAGGTTGGTGAGTGCTGGAAAAGAATGGCAACAAGAAAGAGGATAAAGTGTGAAAGGCCTTATCCACATCAAGGAAGGAAGTAGGTTAAGCAGGTCTAGAGGAAGAATACTTTTTGCAGTCATTGCAATAGAGGTGGTCATAAAAAAAACCACATGCTAGAGGCTCCATCCAGAGCAGCATCTTAAGGACAAAGCACCCATGCAGAAACTAGTTGGTGAAGATGTTCAACAAGAAAATCTGCCACATTCTTGTTGGTTCACCCTATTGAGTAAGAAATGGTTTTAATAGATCTGGTAACTTGTCATATCCACATTTTTTAAATAATGTGTTGCAATTTAAATTGTAAAAGTGATGATGTGTTTTCCATCAGTTATTAGAGCAACAATGATGTTTTTTGTCTTATGTTGATAGCTAGGGTATTGAATTATATGAGGATGTAAACTTGAAAAAAGAGTGTGTCTTATAAACTCTTGAGAAGTATAGGGATTCTGGGTCATTATTGGTCATATAGTTGAGCATGTAATTTGAAAATATGTACTACAGGTTTGTAGGGGATGCAGGTGTCAGTTCATCGCTTATGGCTCCAAAGAACAAAGGTGATGGAGAAGGAAGAGTGATCTGTTATGACACTTGTGGCACAGATGATGTACACAACAGTTGCAAATTATGTTCATGCTTTTAGCGGACCAAAATATCCTTAGTGCAGAGGAATGATCTAGGTGGCTCCAAAGACGCTCAGAGGTCAAAGAGGGCTCAAAATAACTCAAAAATCAAAGTGGTCAAATGGAAGAAAAAATACAACCCTATCACAGTGCTCGTCACCTTGATTCCAATGGTGTAAATGACACTCAAATCCGATTTCATATGGTCAAGTTATTCATGGTGAAAGTTTGGGTCAAACTTGTCCAAGTAGCAGGCTTAACAAGGCAACAAAATTGATCAAGACCCGATGCACGGAATCTGGTTATCGAGACGAGAAAAATTGTTGCCTACCTAATTTATCTACTAACCCCTATTTTGAAAAATTTCAACAAAGGCTAAGTTGGTTATAAAACCCAAATAAATATTAAAAAAATGGAGGGCGAGTAAGGCCTACCGGACCCGCCCACCCCACCAGTCATGTTATATTTTAATATATTATAAAAATCAAATGTCGGGGTGGTGGGCCTCAACCCCCGCCACCCCCTAATGGAACCATGTTATATAACATAAATATTACAACGGACGCCATATTAAATGGGCCGGTTGGGATCGAACCCACCTGACCACATGGTTGGCCCACTCCATGGGCAGTGCAACCGAACACCATCAAACATTGCCCCAAAATAATGTAATTCCACATAAATGTTATGCAACAAATTCCATGATCAAGACCACCACCAATTTATAACAGCGCATATTTTTTTAACGCACCAACTGCCCAACAAAAATAATGAAAATTTAAACAAAACAAACGTGGAGGGGGTTTGAACCCTTCACCTGCAGGGGGCTCAATGGCCTATCCTCGACAGGCTAACCAAGGCACCAAGTGGACCTTCGTTGGAATATCCATTTGAACATCACCATATAAAATCATTCATTCAATCGACCGACGGTGGAGAACGCGAAGGAGAGGCGGAACCATGAGCGACCAGAGGGTGTGAAACCCTGAACATGGATAATCTTAAGATGTTGAAAAGATTCCCTTGAGGGCCAGAGGTTCCAGTGAAAAAATTTGAAAAGTGAATATTCATTTTTGCACGTTTTCTCACCAGGAGTCCAACTGTGTAGTCAGGATCTCCATCTGAGCAGCAGAAATGCATGTGTCCAGCAACAAGGAATATTTGGAGAATCTTGTGGAATAATAAAGATTCCCTTGGAGGCTGATTTTTGACCGAGGAAGAATGTTGTCAACTTTATAGTCATTTTTCACAAAATTTCACAAGGAGCGCAATGGTGTGCTCATAATCTTTAGGAAGGAATATTTGGGTGAATCTTCAAGATGCCCAAGGGTCAAGAATTTGACAGTGTTAGAAAGGGGCAAATTTTATAGTTTTTGACATGATTTTGTGCCACGAATTCAACGGTGGTGTTTGTTTCAACAGCTCATCTTTGATTTTTTGGCCATCCCTAAAAGTGGAGGGATACTTGTGTGCCACATCTTGTGAGATTTTATGTCTTGTCATGTTGAAGGAAGACCCATTTGAGTGAGAGTTCATATAGGACATCTCATGGAGAGACATGCCACTCTTGTTGATTTTCCCATATGAGTGAGAGTTCCCGAGAAAGTATCATGGAGAGACACGCCAATCCGGTTTATGGTATTCATCCTTGTAATGATAAAGACTGTGTCATGTACATCATCATCATTTGCAATATTTAATGAAACGACCTCCCCACTATTGACACTAGGGTTGGGAGATGTAACCCACATTGGGTGAACTCCATTATCAATGTGTTTGTGTTCTTGATTTGACGGTCATCATTATGTTTCATCTTTCTTACAGTATGCACATGTGGTATTTTATTCTCTTTCACTTGAAATTTTTCTAACATAATAGAAGTAAAAGATCTTGGTTAATTCTAGAAGTTGAAGAGATCTGGATCAGTTAGAGGAGGAGAAACAAGGAGATCTAGATCATAGCCAAGGAGGGCTTGATCAGTGAGTTCGATCCAATTGTTGCATGTGATTCCTTAGGTGGACCAATACCTTTGCTATGGGATCCCAAGTATTAAAGTAGTAGAGAGGCAGTGAGAATTGGCAAGTTGCGGAGAGCAAGGCACAATTTCAACCAGCAAGGTGTCTAACATTCCAGTGTTAGGAAGGGAGGTTGAGATTTCCAGCAGAAGAGACTGAAGAAAGTAGTATGAATTTCTAGTGCAAGTTAGACAGTCATCCAATGTGTGTTGTAGAGGCTACAGATCATGTGCCACTGTTAGAACGTGATTTGGAGGAAGAGAAAGAAGCTTCTGTTAGCCTCCTATTGCAATAGGTTTCATATTTCATGATTGACTGTTTTACATGCCAAATATGTCATCTTTTCATGCTGCAAGGTTCCATATTTCCAAGAAGTTCCATTTTGAAGAATCATACCATTTTTGAAGAGTTTTACAGTTAAGGGAAAGCCAAACAGCTTAATCTTGGCTTCCCTAGGTTTAAATTGCTTGTTTTAGAAGATAGAGAATGAATATATGTCCAAACAGCTTAAGCTTGGCAGATGAGTAGCTAGGTAGAGAAATGAAGGAGCCCAACTGCTTAATCTGGGCCCTTGGAAGAGATAAGGGTACACTTAGATAGGAGGGCAGTCAAAAGAAAAGAAGATAATCAGGGTCTGCAAGTCTAAGTGCACCCATTCAGAAGGATGAAAAAATGTTAGGTGTATTAGGCTGGGTAGGTAGTTAAGGTTGCAGAAGCAAGGTTTTGATCACCTCATGTATTGTCAATCAGAGCTCCTCTCATCAATGACAGAAGTGGCAAAGCAGTTGTTTTGATGGCAGAACTTTGGAAGAATGTCTAATTCCCCTTCTATTCCCCCATAAATCACTCACTAACATCCCCTTGAGGACCTTGGGATCTGCCCAACCAGTCCTGTTATCACTTCATTTTTGTAAAATACTAAGTCAAGCTTTGACTTTCTTCAATAAAAAGAAGCCACATTTCTTGTGTAAAAATCATTTCTCCACATTCCATTCACTTCTTATGTCTAAGTTTCAGTCCATAAACTTAGCTTCATGCCCCTACACTTTCACTTCACAAGGTCATATTAACTCCTAACTCTATTATCTAGCTCCCTAGATCATTTCCTTATCCCCTATTATACAAAAAATTATATAAAAACCCAAAAATAATACATATTCCCATCCCCTGGCACTATAGCCCTATAACATCAGTTTGGGGAAATGCTAAGTTCATTTGGGGCTTGGCATTAGCCTTTCCGCGTTCAAACCTGGGATTGATTTAGCATTTGGTTAAATTAATAACCATACCCCCCCCTCTCTCACACATAAACCTTATAGCAATATCCTCCGCGCATACATGTTATTTGGGATTAATTTGATATTCGGTCAAATTAATAACCACCGGCACATAAACCATATAAAACCCATATAACCCACAAACCCAAAGTTTTTGAACCCCCGCCGCATAAATAAATCAATATAATATAGCGGGCCCCTGTACATTATCGTACCCGCAGCTCACAGTTCCGTCCACCGTTGGATCGGGCCCTCCCCATCCGACAGCCCTCGGCAATTTCGGAGCCACCCCGACGTTCGACAGTTAGCTTCCGATGCTGTAGTGGTTTCTCTGCAGTACAGAAGACAGGTGTCTGCCTTTTATTGCATCAGGAGGGCTCTAACACATACCACCCCCGTACAGGAGGCGGTCCGATAAAACCCCAAACCGCCTTCTGTCCTGTGCCACATCGCTGCTCACGTCACCTCCGTGTCAACCCACCGTTGCTCCGTGTCACCGCCAGCTCATCTGTCAGCGTCCCTACCCCGCCTTCTGTCCTTTGCCACGTCACCCTGCCGTACTTCCATGTCATCCGCCACCTGTCCTCCGCTAATGTCACTTCCACATCACCCTATAGTACCCGCGACCTGCCGATGATGTCATGTTGATGTCATCACAGAAAAGGCGCAAAGGGCGAGAATCGCATCAAAGAATGCCTGAAACGAAAAACAGAGGCAGTTTTCGATGTGCGATTAACGCTTAGCGCTAATCGCGCATCGCTAAGAAAAATTACTCAAAAAGGAGAGCTTCCTATTGCTCAGCTACCTGCAAAAACCCAAAAAATTCGCAAGAGGCAATGCTGGAAACAGAGAACTAAAGAAAAGACAGCAGGCAGAGAGAGTCAAGATATGACTACGAAAATTTTATAAAAGGGCCAAGTATGCATACCGAAAGCAGGATAACAAAGCAGTGACTCAGCGAAGCACCAGGGCAGCAGGCCCAAAAAACGCAAATTAAAAGCACAGCCTCAGCCGACTCAGTTGATCCCAAAAGTCTAAATTCTCTGACTGAACGGATAGCTAATACCCTAAATATCTACTGCATCATTTACTCTTTCATCTACTATTCCTCAAGAGTTGGTAAAGAAGTTATGAGTTATTAACTCATCAACTAGATATTTTGTAACTCATTTTTTGTATATATACTTCCCCACAGAACATATTTGGGGTGGGTCGTTGGTTGATAATCCTCATTCTAGACTTGCGCTGTATACTTTGAGAGCTCTATAATCAAAGACTGCTGGAATGCTTTGGATGAAGAACTGTCTGTTGTGTTATTTAATGGCCAAAGAGTGACTGTGGAATTCCTGTGTTACTACATGGCTCAATAAGTGTTTTCTTACCTCTGTTTACAGTTTATATATGTTTACGCCACCATTGTGTTACCATCTAAATAGCAAGAAAGAAGAATAGCTTAGGCTTTGCTTGACTACACTCTATGCTCAGTTCTTGTTATTTCTATATGTTTTCTTCAGAAATGGTTATGAATATGCATACTTAAATGATCATGTTTACCCTGTTTCTTTCACATATGACTGTTATTTAGGAATTCTTGACTGCTCCTAGACAAACTTTCATTCACCTTCCCTCTCGGTTAGCTAATGAAAGATTCTTAGTTGCCTTTCATCTCTTACCTTCATTCCATCTTTATTCTAGCCTGATATTGTTCTATGTGTAGCTATCCTGCTCTGTATTCCTCTTGTGACCAAGAAAACGCAACAACAAGCCCTAATCCATGACTCCATGCCCAATGGTTTGAACTTCTCACACTATGCATCCCAACTCTGCTTGAAAACATCATCCTTCCCACCAAAATCAAAACAAAACCCATGTACACCATAACTAGCCTAAAATTACACCAAAACAAAGTTAAATCATAAAGAGAGAGCCCTCTCTGATTGCAGGTAGGCTAGGACCTGTAGCCCAAAGATTGGTTTGTGGTTACCTCGGCCGTATCCCTTAAGGAGCCAAGGGACAACCTGAGTGATAACAGCTTCAATGAGCAACAGGAGGTAGAGTGACTGATGGAAACAGTTTTTGGATGCAAGATCAATTTTCCCAGCGAAGTGTTGCACAGTATAGTTAGCTAGTGCAAGTTGCAGGAATAGGTGCAATTAGTAGGTAGCAGTCTGATTTGATTTGTTGGAAGGAAAAGAGATTTATTAGCTATTTTTTAATGAGAGATCGAGACTCACTATTTTAGTGATAGTAGCAGCGCAGAGGCAATGCAGGGGCATCAACAATGTGAGATTAGGTTAGCGTAGTGGAAGCACAAATTGGTTCAACTACAACATGTAGCAAAAGAATCAAAGTAGCACAATGATAGCATGGTGGATAGTGATTATCAGAGGATTTTCTTCACAAGATTTCCAGTTTCTCAATGGTAGAGGGAGATCAATTTTTTAACTACAGAATAAGAGTGTGACTTTCTCTAGGGAGGACGTGGTCTCTCCAAAAGTGAAATTTGGTTGAGGCAGAGCGATCTGCTAGGGAAAAGAGAAGTGTTGCAAATCAAATAAATTGGCAGTAGAGACGTAATTCCTAGTTTGTGGCTTGATTTTATAATGGAGGCCATAGTTATTTATAAAAGTGATATTTTTCCGAAGAGGACACAGTAAATTGCCATAACGTAGTTGCAGAATTGGTTCAGGGTCTTAGATGGAGGTCAAATTGATTTAGAATGGCCAAGTTGCTTCCACGAGGTCAAATCAGCTAGCAAAAGTGAAGGAATAAATTTACCAAAGGATTGCTAATTTATCGCAACCAGTTGTATCATATATGTTAAACACAAGTAGCATGGAACACAACAAATGTTAGACATATACATGTGTTCTAGTCTCTATGGTGTCTAAGAGGTTAAGGAATACAAAATCGCCAAAACCAAAAAAAGGTTTCATGAGAAAAGACTTAGAGACACCTCAAATAGATTAATTAGCCAATATTTAAATATTTCCTAATTCTTACTTAGGAAAAGTGGTTAATTAAATCAGATTAATTGAGGGAGGCTGATTTTTCTCTAGACACTTCTGGAAAAGTGAATTGGTGTAGTCAATATGATCATAGCCATCGTTTGAGATGTGATCATGGTCGTTGGTTTCCGAATACAATATTGTGATACCAAGTCGATGGCATTTGGAGAAGCATTCGAATGAGTTCAAGTAGTTCGACTTACACAAATGCAATGATTCAACATGGGTGCAGTTGAAGCTAGGGAAACATCAATAGTGAGGTATTCAGTAGATTAGAGATTTGGGAGGAAATTTTCTAAAGAAAATTTCGACAACGATTTCTAGTTTCTAAATGCAGGAAGGGATCAATTTATCTGTAAAGAAGGAGGGCACATCAGCTAGTGTGAGTAGGAAATTTTCCCGGTGTGAGTTACTGGAGAGGCCACGTTTCAATTTCCATGGCCGAATTTATTTCCTAGAGGTAGAGCGAGTGGGTCTAGGAGGCAGAGGGAGACAATACAACTTGTTAGGAAATGATCCCAGTGGCTAAGCGAATTTCCAAAGCTAGTAGTGTGCATTTCTGGGTAGGAGTGCAAGTGTTGGGAAGGAGTGTGAATTGGTTGGAGGAGCCCAACTTATTTACATAGGGAGGTAGAGAGTCTCCAGTGATTTTTGTTACTAGAGATTATCAGTTTCCAGAGGTTTTCCATTCTACGACAACTAGGGGTGATTTTAGGGGCGAATGTTTGCCCTTTGGCGAAATTAAGGGGTTTTAAATTTTTAGCGGGTGAATATTTTGTATCATAGTACATTTTTACAAATCACCTCAAATAGCCCACCTTATTTTAAGGGAGAGGGTAAAAAAGGTAAATTTAGCCCTTGAAATTAGGAGTTACAACCTATCATTCGGCCATTTTCAAGAATAGGTTTTATTTAAGTGAATCCTATGGGCCAAAGGCCCAAATACCATATTTATAAAAGAGGTATGGTAAATTAATAAAAATATAAATAAATGAGAGGTATGGTAAATAAATAAAGCATCTTTTATATTTACTTCATAAGTCACCTTATATACATGCAAGGGTGTAAACAAATAAAAATATAAGTAAAGTGGAGGTATAGTAAATAAATAAAACGTCTTTTTATACTTACTCAAAAGGTATGGTAAATAAATAAAAATATAAATAAACTAGACACATGGTAAATAAATAAAACCTCTTTTTATATTTAGTCCATAACCCTCATGCTATTTATGAAGGCTCAAGAAAGAGGTTTTATTTAAGTGAATCCTATGGGCCAAATACCATATTTGTAAAAGAGGTATGGTAAATTAATAAAAATATAAATAAGCGAGAGGTATGGTAAACAAATAAAACATTTTTTATATTTACTCCATAAGTCACCTTGTATTTATGAATGGTATGGTAAAGTAATAAAAATATAAATAAACAAGAGGTATGGTAAACAAATAAAACATTTTTTATATTTACTCCATAAGTCACCTTATATTTATACTATGGGACAAATACCATGGACTGGATTGTTATTAATACCATGCAAAAAAACATTATTAACCCTAATATTAGTATTAACAAAAATAAAAATGGCACATGGTATTGACCCATGGTATTCACCAAAATGGCATGGTATTGACCCATGGTATTCAGCAAAATGGCACATGGTATTGACCCATGGTATTCACCTGGAATGTAGCCTATTTAAATGGGGAATTAAACCAACGTAGATCCATCTTTACTCTGATCTACTAACCCCCGAGAGGTATCAAATATCGTGATATGCAAACTAGGATAGAGTGAAAAAATATTTGATCCGATCAAGAGTAAAAATGGATGTTGTAACTTAATGTATGTTAAACATTTTAGCTTGGTTAAAATAAAAAATAAAATAAAAATCAACTATTAGTTTTATTAATTTTATAAATTACTAATAGTAATTTTTAAGCTCCAGGTTTATGATAACCCATGGTATTCATGTGAGCATAGACTATTTAAAGGGGAAATTCTATCTTAGATCCATCTTAATTCTGGGTCTACCAAGTGCTTAGAGGGATAAATAGATTTCATCCCCCTAAGAGTGGTAGATGTGGAGTTAAGATGGATATAGGTTGGTTTTTATGATAATGAAGATATTAAATAGACTTAGGAAATTATATTGTAAAAACATCTTAAGGTGAATGGTTAAAGCATAGACATTGGACAAGTATATTTGTATACTTCTGTTTTAAACTGAAACAAATCCAGGGCTAAAAGGAATGGATTGATTGCACTAGTCATCCTTCTATAACTTTCCAACATATGCTGGAGTAAACAGATTGTAATTTGGGTAATTTTTCTAATTGCAAACGGGAACATACTTGTGTATTGGCAGGGTGGTTACGAGGTCCCTAGAAGTGGAGTAAACAGATTGCAATTTGGGTAATTTTTCTAATTGCAAATAGGAACATACTTGTGTATTGGCAGGGTGGTTACGAGGTCCCTAGAAGTGATGAATTTGACTTTTTCTTGGTTTCATATATAGTATTAGGTTTTTTCTCATGCTTTCTGTGAATGGCATGGGTGAATTTTATCCTACACCCACTAGGTTATCGATATGTAATTTCGGTAATTTTGATTTCAAAAGATATTTTAAAGAAATGCAATGATTTCATTTGTGTATTCAATAAACACAATATTTTATAATTGAGTAAAATATTCACCATGCCTGGTGAGAGATTCGCCAAAAAATTATATATACATATCTTATTATTGATAAAATCGCCTTCCATTTTTCCTATATACCATGGAGATTCACCCATTTATTATACATGTAAATTTAGGGGGGGTTCTTAAAATTTTCCCTAACGACAACCAGTTGTAATATTTCTCACATTGTTGAATAATAATAAAACCCTCATCTGCAGCATTGGTTTTCCCTTCGAGGCTTTTCCAAGGGCATTTGTCTAAAAACAATGGTGTCAATATTATTATGTGTGTGTGCATTATTTTCTCAGCCCTAGTATTTTATCTTCTACAACATTTTTATTTGTGAAGATTGTAATAGTGATTTGATTGTTATTTTCCGAATTAAAAATTCTGAAGAAAAATAACCTCTAGTAGGTAGAAGATTAAATACCAGTTATTACAACCGCAGAAATTTCACAAAAAATGAGAACATGTATATTCCTCATATGGAATATAAAAGTATTTTCCATGTGACATGGCGAGCAAGGATTTATGCATCTCCCATTTTCTTTTATCAATTTATCTAGTTTTTTTAAACCCAAAAAAAACAAGAAACAACCTAGACATTGAAAAAATCACTATTGAAACATATTTAAGACCAAAAATCTAGTTCTAACTAAATACATTTTGTGATACATTTAGGGGTGTAATAATGCACTATAACACACAATTACAACCAAATTCGAGAACAATTTGGTTGGTAATTAAGGTAAATTTGTATAATAATTTAGGTCATAATTGAGACCAAACATTAAAATTTGAATAGTAATATAGTCATTACTAAACAATGTGATTGTAATTGTAGTCTTTATTTATGAGTGCTACATAGTAACTCAAAATACCACCGATATTTTAAAAGAAATTAAAAGTCACACTATTTTAATAATATTTTAAATAATGATGGTTTCAAAGTGTGTTTTAATGTCATATATATATATATATATATATATATATATAAAATAAGAACTTTAGAGAAAAAAAAAATAATAATCATAATTAAATTAAAAATATTATTTTATATTTTCGTGATAATGCAAAGATATGGGTATTTAATGATGTTGCTTAATAGTATCAAAACTTCACATGAAGAATGTTATATAGGTTGAAATAAATGCTTTGAACGAGTGAAAATAACATTTGGAAGATTTGAGAAAATAGAAGAACTATTCTTGTTAGAAAGAATGGTGGAAGATTCTTTGGGAACACATTCACAATCTCTTTGTATAGAGATTCACAAAGAAACGATCCAGTTGGTCGAAATGTACAATGAAGATTGTCTCCAGATAATATCACATTTATTAACAAATCTAATAGGTTTTGCTTTTATAAGTGCTTATATCATTCTGGGTAAGAATAAACTCGCTATTATCAATTCTTGGATCCAAGAATTCTTCTATAGTCTGAGCGATACAATGAAAGCTTTTCTAATTCTTTTAGCAACCGATCTATGTATTGGGTTTCATTCACCCCATGTTTGGGAACTGATGATCGATTCGATCTCCGAAAGTTATGGATTTGCCCATAATGAACGAATCATATCTGGTCTTGTTTCAACTTTTCCAGTCATCTTAGATACGATTCTTAAATATTGGATCTTCCGTCGTTTCAATCGTATATCTCCTTCACTTGTAGTAATTTATCATTCGATGAATGAATAAAGAATAGGTAGGTTGTTTTCTCCGGCCGAAACAATTGAAACAGAATAATAAAGTGTTTTCTGTGTTCAGGAATTAGCTATTCCTCCCCTTCATTCTTCTCCTGGTGCGAGACTTCCGATTTCTTATTTTTAGGTTTGGTTGAATCAATATAGTAGCAGAATTTTTGACAGGTAACTATGATAGCTACCTACTCTCACCCCAAAAATGATTTGGAAATTTAAGAGTTATTCGTCCTATAAATTAGATTCTATATACAATATGTGTAATGCATAGATATAGACTCATTTATCTACACATTGATTATTCACGAGGAGCCGGATGAGAAGAAACTTTCATGTCCGGTTCTGGATTAGAGATGGGATCAAAATACTATTAACCATCGACTATAACCCAAAAAGAACAAAATTTCGTAAACAACATAGGGGAAGAATGAAAGGAGTATCTTACCACGGCAATCGCATTTGTTTCGGTAGGTTCGCTCTTCAAGCACTTGAACCCGCTTGGATCACATCTGGGCAGATAGAAGCCAGACGAAGAACGATTAATCGTTATGCCCGTCGTGGCGGAAAAATATGGGTACGTATATTTCCCGACAAACCTATTACAATAAGACCTGCAGAAACACGTATGGGTTCCAGGAAAGGATCTCCCAAATATTGGGTATCTGTCATTAGACCAGGTCGAATACTTTATGAAATGGGCAGAGTATCTGAAACCATCGCTAAAGCAGATGCTAGAATAGCTGCATACAAAATGCCTATACGTACTCAATTTGTTACTACTTAACCCAACCCATCCATACAGAATCAAAGAGTTATTTCTGGTGGAAGAAGATTACTAGTTTGTAAGAACTCTTCCTTTTTTTTCATGTTATTTGCCGAGGTAAAAAATATTTTGGAGGAAAAATGATTCAGTCTCAAACTTATTTGAATATAGCGGATAACAGTGGAGCCCGAAAAATAATGTGTATTCTAGTTCTAGGAGCAAGTAATCGTAAATGCGCTCATATAGGTGATGTTATCATTGCTATAATTAAAGAAGCAGTACCTAACATGCCCCTGGAAAAATCGGAAGTAGCTAGAGCCGTAGTTATACGCACCTGTAAAGAATTTGAACGTGACAATGAAATGATGATACGATCTGATGACAATGCAGTCGTTGTCATCGATCAGGAAGGAAATCCAAAAGGAACTCGAGTTTTTGGTCCGGTTGCTCAGGAATTGAGACAATTGAATTTCACGAAAATAGTTTCATTGGCTCCCAAAGTATTATAAGTACTGATAGATCTTGTAAGAATCTTTGACTTAAGGTTCATCAAATGGTACATGGATCAATTAAATTCATTGCACCTCAGGCATATTCCTCAAAGAAGATAGAACATACCTTTTATATCGAGACCATGAATTCCTAAGAATTCGTTCGTCATGGGTAACGATAATATTACCAATCTAATTACTTCTATAAGAAACGCTGACATGGTAGAAAAAGGAACGGTTCGAGTAACAGCTACTAATATTACCAAGAACATTGGAAGGATCCTTTTACGAGAAGGTTTTACAGAAGATGTTAGGGAACATCAGGAAGGCCAAAAATATTTTTTGATATCGACTTCAAAATATCGGAGAAGGAAGAAAAGGACATATATGACCACGTCAAAGCGTACCAGCAAACCTGGTTTGAGAATTTATTCTAATTATCGAGAAATTCCAAAAGTTCTAGGTGGAATGGGGATCGTAATTCTTTCTACTTCCCAAGGAATTTTGACAGATCGAGAAGCTCGACATAAAAAAATTGGAGGAGAGACCTAGGATGTAGAGAATCGGGACATAGAGAATACAATAGATGCTCCTTCTCATCTCGATTATATTTATTCAATATATGTGAATATAATATACATCCAGAAAGTTGTATGCCCTGAGAGAGGCTTGTACAGTTTGGGAAGGTATTTTTATTCATCGGAATAAGAGTCTACTTCAACCAATATGCCCTTAGGCACGACTATACACAACATAGAAATAACACTTGGAAAGGGTGGACAATTGGCTAGAGCGGTAGGTGCTGTAGCAGAACTGATTGCAAAAGAAGATCGATCGGCCACATTAAGATTACCATCTGGAGAAGTTCATTTAATATCTGAGAACTGCTCAGCCACAATTGGACAAGTGGGTAATATCACTGCAAACAATAGAAGTTTCGGTAAAGCCGGAGCTAAAAGTTGGTTGGGTAAGCGTTCTGAGGTAAGAGGAGTAGCTATGAACCCTGTAGACCATCCTCATGGAGGTGGGGAAGGAAGAACCCCAATTGGCAGGAAAAAAACCTGTGACCCCCTGGGGCTATAGTGCACTTGGAAAGAAAAGTCAGAAGAGAAATAGATACAGTGATGCTTCAATCCTTCGTTGACGTGAGTAAGAATGGTTGGATATCCATTAAAAAAAAAGGAAAGAAAGGTAATTGATCATGGCACGTTCACTGAAAAAAATCCTTTTGTGGCTAATCATTCATTGAGGAAAATTAAAAATCTAAACATAAAAGAAGAAAAGAACATAATAGTTACTTGGTCCCGGGCATCCATCATTGTACCCGCAATGATCAGTCATACAATTGCTATTCATAATGGGAGGGAACATTTACCCATTTATGTAACAGATCGTATGGTAGACCACAAATTGGGGGAATTTGCACCTACCCTACTTTTTCAGGGACATGCAAGAAACGATAAGAAATCTCGTCGTTAATTGAGAAAGACTTGTCATTCATTAGGGAGGATGGAGTCAATGGGAAATAATAGTCCAGGTCCAGAGATACGAGCTTTGGCGAGAAATATACGTATGTCTGCTCATAAAGCGCGTAGAGTAATTAATCAAATTCGTGGTCGTTCATATGGACAAGCACTTATGATATTGGAACTGATGCCTTATGGGGCCTGTATCCCATATCACAATTAATTCATTCTGCGGCGGCGAATGCAAATCACAATACGGGTTTGAACAAAGCCAATTTACTCGTTGGTAGAGTCGAAGTGAATGAGGGTGTTGTTTTTAAAAGGATTCAACCTAGAGCTCAGGGACGCGGTTATCCAATACAAAAACCCACTTGTCATATAACTATTGTATTGGAGGAAATCTCCAGATCGAATGATTCGATTATGTCAATAGAATCCCGAAAAAAAGGATATGTATGGCGCAAAAAATAAATCCACTTGGTTTTAGACTTTGTGTAACTCAAAATGAGCGTTCCCATTGGTTCACACAACAAAGGAATTATTCCAAAGATCTCCGAGAAGATCAAAAAATACGTACTTGCATTGAAAACTATGTACGAACGCTCTCTCCATTTTTCAGGTGTAAATAGATCGTTCTATAACTACAGTATTGGACCAAATGAGATTCATTCGTTAGAATAGCTTCCATTGAGTCTCTGCACCTATCCCCTTCCTATCTTAGGAGAAGAAACATTGTCTTCATGAACCAGATTTGGCTCAGGATTACCCATTCAAAATATCCCAGGGTTCCCTGGATTTGGAAGCTATCACTTGGTAGGTTTCCATACCAAGGCTCAATTCGATCAAGTCCATAGCGTCTACCAATTCCACCATATCCCCTTCTCGAAGAACAAGATCATACCTTGATCTAATCTTATTATGTAATATCCATCAACATTATTCATTGGATATTTGCTCAATATTGGGTGGGAGAAATATCCTCCCCTACTCCCCTTCTCTCCCCTTCTCTATCTCTACCCCA
Organism: Pinus tabuliformis; assembly: GCA_031772625.1. Lineage (NCBI taxonomy): Eukaryota > Viridiplantae > Streptophyta > Pinopsida > Pinales > Pinaceae > Pinus > Pinus tabuliformis. The sequence goes on along the minus strand of CM062813.1, from coordinate 775,825,434 downwards.
ATCGAATATGACTGGGAATCATTATATTATTTATCCATTTGAAATGCAATGTTATTATCCTCCCCTAGTCGATTTGGAAGAGTGAGTAAAACGATCGATATCAATTGACCCTTACTTCTCCTTTCTTTCCCTTGAAAGAATCTACATTCAAACAATGTTCCGTTGTAATCGTAATCTGGATTGCGTCATTGAATCTGATTCGCGCTATAATCGTTAGGATTCCAAAGGAATCTATGGATCTCACCCCAATGAAATGGGGAGTGATATTCCATCGAGCCTGCTTAGCTCAGAGGTTAGAGCATCGCACTTGTAATGCGATGGTCATCGGTTCGATCCCGATAGCTGGCTCTTTTCCGTTCCTCTCATTTCCATAATCCACAAAGTTTTGTTAGGATCAAGATGGAGAATACTCTTATGATCGTTCGTCGGGTCCGTCATGCCATGATCATTTACTCCCAACTAGGAACGGGATGAATGAAATGATTGGAGCTATTAGGATCAATAACAAATTGGAGAAAGATCTTCGTTTTCCATATAAAAGAATTCCAGTAGTACTCATACGGGTTATACTATTCTTTCTTCTTTCTAGCACTATTTGTTAATTGAATAAGGAGTTTCTATGTCCTGTTATCAGGGACCTCATTTAAAAATAATACGTCGTCTGAAAACTTTACCAGGTCTCACTAGTAAAAGACCCAAAAACAGAAAGGATTATATGAACCAGTCTTCTTCCAGGAAAATATCTCAATATCGTATCCGACTAGAAGAAAAACAGAAATTGCGTTTTCATTACGGACTAACGGAGCGACAATTGCTGAAATATGTTCGTATTGCTAGAAGAGCCAAAGGCTCAACGGGTCAGGTCCTATTGCAATTACTTGAAATGCGTTTGGATAATATTCTTTTTCGATTGGGTATGGCTCCCACCATTCCCGGAGCTAGACAATTAGTGAATCATGGACATATCCGGGTCAATGACCATATGGTAGATATACCAGGTTACCCTTGCAAACCTCAAGATGTGATTACTATAAGAGATCAACAAAGATTGAGAGCTATCATTAAGAAGAATATAGATCTGTTCCAGAGGGATAAATTGCCAAATCATTTGACTTTTCATTCCTTACAATATAAAGGATTCATCAATCAAATAATAGATAGTAAATGGATCAATTTGAAGATTAATGAATTGTTGGTCGTAGAGTATTATTCCCGTCAAGCTTGAATTGAGAATGAAATGAAAGAGAGGGGTGGGTTGGTTGCTGGGCATCTGGAAATTATGTTCTTCTCCCTTCTTTTTCCCTTCCCCGAAGGAGACATTTTATAATCCTTACGTACGTTACTTGTTATCCGCGATACTTTTTTTTTATTGCTTCTTAAAATAGTCTTTACTTTTCCCATACCACGAACCGATGTTCGTTCTATTTTCTCTATTACAAATAGAGGTAGATTGATCCTGGAATTAGGAAATAGTCCTATTGGGATTCAATAGATTGGAAAAACAATGGATGAGAAGAAACTAGATAGTAGGGCGAAGATACGGAAAGAGAGGGATTCGAACCCTCGGTAAGCAAAAGCCTACATAGCAGTTCCAATGCTACGCCTTGAACCGCTCGGCCATCTTTGCTATGAGATCTCTTGGTTCTAATTAATAAAATGATTCAATAGCAACTTCCTTACGAAACGAATTCTTTTTGTTCAGGTACGAATAGTTCAATCTTTCAGAAATAAATAGATAATAAATAAGGTAATGATTCAATCCCCCCCAGAAAGACGAAAGGACATTTTTTACAACTTCCTCTTATTTTAGGAAATCCTCAATCATCCCGATTAATCCGACATATTCGGATCGCCTAATCAAGAATTTAAGACAGATTAACTGATCCGTTCCATATTATGATAATATATAGATCTGTAGTGATCATCTTATCAATTGTATAAGAACTAATTCTTTGGCAATGATCCTGTGTCATGATGACTATATTTTCCCGATATTCTTTTATCTATATGGATAAAGCACACAATTGCTGGGTAGGCATTTCATCCTCATTATGCAATGCTCGATCGTTTAACTCTTTCTTTGTTCGGATCATAATCGAACTGGACTTCCCGAGTTTACCCAATCTATTATTCTTTCAATACGAGCCTTTTTCCATTATTATTCATGTTACTAATGAACAATTATTCAATTTATTCCCTATCTATTCTAATTTTAAAGAATAGATTGGAATAGATAGAATGAGAACATATTTACGATTGTAAGGAAATCCATTTTATGGTATTGTGCACCAGAAAAAAATTTCGTTCATGGAATCATTTGCGTAAGGGAATGAAGGAAATTATCAAATCTGTAATTGACTATGCCTAGATCTCAGAGAAATGACAATTTTATTGATACGACCTTCACAATTGTAGCAGATATATTATTGCGAATAATCTCGATGGCTCGGGGGAGAAAGAAGCATTTACCTATTACAGAGATGGTGTGATTTGATATTTTTTCCATTCTTCTTTTTTGGGGAAAGAAAAGGTAAGGTATTCAGGAATAAAAATTGGGTAAAATAAAACTTACACTCAGTGAAGGTGAGTTCTGGAGATAGAACAATTCCTTCTGTCGTGTATCCCCGATCAATGCACCTTTAGATGCTTTCATCTCCTGAGCATTTTAGTACCGAGCGAAAGGTTACACCTATGCAATAGGCCTTGCTTGTATAGTTGAACCTATTTGATAGGTGCGCATGAGGGGAGAAAGCACTACGTATGGAAATCGACAACACAAAAGCTTCGTTATAGCCCATATGCATTACCCTTTTCTGAAGGGTAGTGAAAATGGTTGGGACAACAAACATCCATCTCGTTTGTACTTCGGATACCCTTATAATGGAACCATCGGAGATTGTTGAAGTGATTAATCCCCGGAGAATACAGGGCGTTAAGAACAAAGAAATTGTTAGAGTTTCCATTCCTAGTATAATTGTCTGAAACAACATTCCCAAACAAATGGGAAACACAAGGTATGCAGATAAAGCTTCTATTTCCTTTTCGTTTGAAGCCTTGGCATAGATCCAAACCCCAATCTGCAAAAAGATTGCGTTGGAGTTATTTAACGATCTTTGGATTAGAAACTGACATACCTTTCGGTGATCCAAACTCAAAGCTAGGAATTTTTTCCAAATTTTTAAAACCCATCTTCAAAAAAGTGAAGAGACGATTGATGGGATCTACAGGAATAAGACGCGTTCCACGAGTTGGATATATAGACAAGAGTGAACTTAATGACTGGATACAAAATAAATTACTAAGTGAGACTACCCCTATGGGTAGTGCAAATGATTCATCCGAAGTTAATGATCAATTTGGATATGAAACCCAAACAATTAATGTGAAAGATCAAGATGATTGGACGACCACAATGAAAGAGCGGATTGAATCTATCGCGATCATAAATAGCTCTCCTATAACTGGAATGTCTCTGGTGGATTCAGAGATTCATACCGGATCGAAGGGAAGTTTTAACATATTGGGATCAACATTAAAAAAACGATTGGTTCAGATTCAGTGAATACCTGGTTTATTTTGAAATAAAAGTGTACAATTAATCTGAAAAAGGTTCTATTCAATGAAATTTTTTATCAAAAGAATGGACTGAAGAATGGACCGAGATCTCTTACTAGCAGCCGTTTCCAGCTGTTGTTCCCCTCCCAAGGGCAGGTTCTTACGCGTTACTCACCCATCCGCCACTAGAAACACCACTTCCCATCCGACTCGCATGTGTTAAGCATGCCGCCAGCGTTCATCCTGAGCCAGGATCAAACTCTCCATGAGATTCATAGTTGCATTACTTATAGCTCCCTTGTGGACAAGGTTGATTCAACATCATCTCTCAGCATAACTTGTCTCCATTTGCTTTATATAAGCTCAGCCTGGAGTTTCCAGTATAGCCATCCCTACCCTCTCTGTCAATCCCATGGGCCTAACATGACGATAGAGCCATAAAAGAGATGGAAGGACTCACGAACATATTTCAGCAAATGCTCTCAGGCATAACTTGTCTCCATTCGTTTCGTATCAACTCAGCCCAGAATTTCCAGTATAGAGATCCTTACCCTACGAGCTACTATAATATATGTTCTCAACTTGATATCTATAAAGATAGATGGATCATCCATATCCAATTTTTTGTCCATCTACCATAGTAGACTCACTCATTCATATATGATGAGGGGGCCCTTTTAACTCAGCGGTAGAGTAACGCCATGGTAAGGCATAAGTCATCAGTTCAAGTCTGATAAAGGGCTCATGTTTCCCACAAAGAAAGAAGGCTCGGGTGTCCATTTCTCATCGTATGATCCACATCTTTTCAAGATGAAAACCCTTTTTCAGGGATGAAAATTATCTGTCATGACAGGTTTCAGGCAAAACATTTGTTATGACGGAGTCTCACAACTAATATGGGGGGAGGACCACTATATTTTTATCAATAATAGTCTTCTTCATCATGCTACTATAGGATCAGTATATAGTTTACTCGATCTTTATCAATTTTGAACATATCAGAGGTATTATGGATACCTGGTAATTTCAAATTACCAGTCTTCAAAAGAAGTGGAAAAAACAGAGGAGAAGTAAGTGAACCTGACCCATTGGCTTATGAATATATAAGCTACTCTGTTATTGAAATTTGATGGAGATTTGGAAAGTGGACCTTTCCTATCCGAAATTAATTGATCTTATTTAGTTGATCGAACTCCCTATTTGGTTGTTGATTGAATGTTTCGTCGCATCGATTTTTATGATCTCTTCTCCCTTCCCTGGACAGAAAGAGATATAGATCCTGAAGTAAGTCCATTCTGAGCCGAATTATGGACAACGTATTTTCTCTATTTGGAAGAAATTGATACACAAATAAAATATGTGATTCTGTTACGATGTACTAAATATTTTCATATGAATGTACCGTATGGTGATTACACCGGTGAGAAACGGATTGAAATTAAGATGTGAAAAGAGAAAACAAAAGGGAAAAAAAGGGTTTCACTTTTGGATCACAATGGTTCAATATATAACTTCTTGCTATAGAAGGAGAAGAACTTTGGAGTCATTTCATTTAGCTCTATGAGTTATGAAAAAATCGACTCGTTCCTGCCCGTAGACTCATTCGTATCAGACCACCATGTAGTATACATAGAGATGGATGAGAGAGAATTGAAATACTCCTTTTCATTTTGTTGCATTGCAGAAGGTTCAAGACGAGAATGAATAAAAAATATTGAATGGAATATATATTGTGAATAGAATCTGGTCAATGGAAGGCAGAAAGCGCACTTCCCTCCCCTTAAATTGTTCCATCGATGTTATTCAATAGGTGATTCAAGGATCAGATAGGAACTCTGAAAACTCAGGATCGAGCGATCATGCATTTACCTATATTGAATCGGTTCGGTCGAGTTTCAAATATTTGTTCCAACAACGAATCTTTGGAACCCTATTTTTTTTTGAAAGGATGATGGATGAAAAATTGTCCCCAATTCATCGTATACCTTTTGATCATATAGGGTGCTCAGAAATGGTCAAAATAGTGAAATAGGAGGATCGCTATGTCTATAGCCCTTGGAAAGTCTTCTAAAGAAGAAAAAACTTTATTTGATATTTTGGATGACTGGCTACGCAGAGACCGTTTCGTTTTTGTGGGTTGGTCCAGTCTATTGCTCTTTCCTTGTGCCTATTTTGCCTTAGGTGGATGGTTCACGGGTACAACCTTTGTGACTTCATGGTATACTCACAGATTGGCTAGTTCCTATCTGGAAGGTTGTAATTTCCTAACTGCCGCAGTTTCTACTCCTGCTAATAGTTTAGCACATTCTTTGCTGCTATTATGGGGTCTCGAAGCACAAGGAGATTTGACTCGTTGGTGTCAGTTAGGTTGTCTATGGACCTTCGTTGCTCTTCACGGTGCTTGAATTGGTTATTTTTCTTTTAGGACTACATGTAAATATAAAAATAGATCTATGATATAATATCAATGGTGTGTTATATAATATAACATTAATGGTGGTGTGTTATAATTATGATAGAAAAGTTGAAATTATAACTTGATTATGAGAAAATATCATTGATTATTCATAATTTTTTAATGCTTTCAAAAATGGTAAATTATTTAAGTTAATAATTTTATTGGTATCAACTTTAAGGTAAAAATCTATGACATGGATGCTAAAATCTCCGAGTGCATTATTTCAAAATTAAATTAAAGAGTGTTATTTGCTAGGAAGGAAATGGAAATCTAGTTCTTAAATTTGTTTATTTATTTTTATATATTAAGTCAAATAAGCTGACGGATTATATAGAAAATTTAATAATTATTTCATAGTGTTGGTCTAATTTCAATGTTATTTGATATTTATTTATATATAAAATATTATTGATATTATATTGTAAGGGTTGTTATTTATAAAATTTATTATAATTTGTTTTATATATATATATATATATATATATATATATATATATAATTTTTTTTTAATTAATGTCGTTCATGAACATCATTGATCGGTGGCTGCTATGTTTATGGAAATTATCTGAGTAGATCTACCCAAAGGGATCATTTCTTACAAGTTTATTAGCAGAGCCTAACTCTAAGAGCGTCGAAGATAATTGACCCTGTGACCTCCCATTGGCAAGATGCTTTAACAATGGGAACTCGACCAATTGAGTTAACCCATGGTGTTAGTTTCATCAAAATATGTTAAATATATGTGAGGTTCATCATATGATTGATCTATGGTTGCTAGGTTATTTTCTCAAATTGAAGTGTTATGATGAAGAAAGTATATATTTATCTTGTAATTTGAACATACATTAGTTATTATGGACCAAATTCTTAAAGTAGTATTACAAACTAGAGTATATACAACTTACACAAGATGTGATCATCAAACAAAATACAGAAAATACCAAATCCTTAAAATAACTTAATAGACTAAAATCTTCACCTTGCTCTACAACTCTTTTAGGGTTCCTGTCAAGGTTCAGCTTCATCTGCGCGCAGCGCTCAGGGCTACTGTTGCAGCGCACCAAGTGCATGTGGCGGATTGGCTCGCCTCTCTGTGTGTTCTCCTGCTCCTGCGCAGCGCTCAGGATTGCCGCGGCGCACTGGGTCATCAGCGCAACGCTTTGGCCCAGGTCCTGCTTTGCTCGGTTTTTCTGGTCAAGAGCTCTTTGGCATCGCGTTCTTGCATGGAGGTGCTGTTGTTGACCTAGCAGCGCCAAGCCAGTCCCTTCCACTCTGGGTTACTTCGATATGGATCTTGGTGGGGGCTCTAGTGCTTCCCCCCCAATACCTCCAGAACTAGAAGCATTCAAATCCTTAGTCGCAGCATCTGGGAAATGGACGACTGGCTCTCAGTCTAAGTTTGTCAAAAAACTAGGAAGCATTCCCACGGTGACACTGTCGGTGGAAGAAACATGTAGAACAGCGCTGAATCTCACCGAAAGAGGTCTTATCGGCCAGTTCACAGGGTTATGGCCATCCCCGAAAGCTGTCGAGGAATGGGTAAAGCGAAACTGGACACCTTTGGTCAAAGAAGGAATAAAAAGTCATTTCGTTGGCAAAGGTTTCTTTGTGTTTGTGTTCGAAAACGCTGAGGATAGAAGTCTGATCTTTAGAAACGGGCCATACTTCATGGGCCCTCAAGGGCTCTACCTAAACAAATGGTCTCTTGACTTCGATCCAGCTCAAGACATGCCCACGGCGGTACCTGTTTAGGTGTGCCTCCCACATCTCCCCCTCCACTGCTGGAGTCAGAATTCGTTGCAATCCATAGGTAACGCTCTTGGCAGATACATAGATCAGGCGTCGAGGAAGGATCAATACTCCTGTGCCCGTATCTGCATTGAGGTCAATCTTGAAGTCGGTTTACCCGAAGCCATCAAACTCTTAGTGGCGTACTGGACTCATTTCCAAGAGCTCGACTATGAGCAGCTGCCTTTTAAATGCCGACGTTGTCATGAATATGGGCACTTCACAAGATATTGCAAGAAAAAAAACGAGGAAACTACAGAGAAACAAAAAGGAGAGCAATGGAAACAGGTAAAGAAACCAACAAACAATAGGCAGAACAACAAAAACAAAGGCAAAGAGACAGGGAACAAACCAGGGCAAGAAAATGAAAGCACTCAAAATGCTGGAAGCAAGGAAACCATCAGCATAGAGGAGGAAAAAAATCCTTTTGAATCTCTCACTCCACCCTCAGATCCTCCAGAGGCAGAACGAGAAGATCCTCCCCAGCAGACCAATATCGAATCTTCAAATCCAAGTAACACTCCAAACTCAAACCCATGTAATATTTCATCCCCTTCATATGCTGATATAATCAAACAAAAGAAGAAGAATGTAGAAAATGAGGGCTCATCGGATGAAGAGACCTTAGAAAGGACATCAAAGCGAGTTGGAAGGAAATCAAACAGAGAAACTAGGGAAGAAGAATCAAAAAGACAATAAACCCTGGGAAGACAAGCTACCATTGAAATGACTCTCGGAAGGAACACCAGACCAAGGGTCCCTAAGGGAGGTGGACCTACCCCAACAAGTTATAAATGATGCAGCTAGTCTCTTGGAACTGCAGGGGTTTGGGGAATCCCACTAAGGCAGAGGCTATCAGAGATATAATGAAGATGGAATCCATAGACATACTCATGCTCCAAGAGACAAAAATAGAAGGGGAAATCCTTCTAAACACTAGCAATACAAGATGGAAATTTGATTCAGGAAAGGTAGTTAGCGCAAGAGGTTCGGCTGGAGGAATAGGCACATTCTGGTCCAAAAACTCCTTCTCTTTAGAAAGTTCCTTTGTGACCCAACATTGGATATATACAGAACTGCGCCATATAGCAAGTAATTTTAAGCTAGCCCTGTTTAATTTGTATGTACCTGTGCACTATGATGAGAAGAAAGAATGTTGGAAAACACTCTCAGACTATCTGGAGCTACTCAATCCTATGAATATAGTCATAGGAGGGACCTCTCTGAGAGACCCCTTCCTCGCCACAGTGGAAAACCTCATCCAATAATGGGACTTAGTAGACTTCAAACCAGTGAAAGGAGAATACACCTAGACTAACAATAGAGCAGGGGAACACCACATTTCTGCAAGGCTGGACAGATTCCTCACCAGTAGTTCTATTATGATGGATAAAAGAATTGTTTTCTCCAAGATTCTTCCTAAACTAACCTCAGATCACAAGCCAATCTTATTATGCTTAAAGGAAGAAGAAGACCTCGGCCCCCTTCCTTTTCGTTTCAGCCCTCTTTGGGCAGAAAGGGAAGGGTTCCACGAAACAATTCAAACTGCATGGAGAATAGAAGTTCCAGGCTCCCCAAGTTACGTTTGGGAACAAAAAATGAAAAATACTAAGAAGGCATTAAAAGAATGGATAAAGAAAGTCACAAACACTCCCACTAGTCAGAGAAAAGATGCAGTCAACCAGCTGGAAGATCTCCAAGTGGAAATGGAAGAGAAAGACATCTCATCCATGGATCTAGATAATGAAAAAATTTCTCAAAGGAAAACATATAACTCATTTAGAAGCGAGGAAGAATATTGGCGCATTAAGTCCCGCAGCTTGTGGCTCAAAGCTGGGGATAGAAACACTAAATATTTTCACAGACAATACAGGGCTCGTCTTTCGCGAAACCACATTGCAGAAATCATCAAAACTAGGGGACAGGTATGCAGAGGATTTGAAAAAATTAAAGAAGCCGCTGTGAATCACTTCCAAAACCTTCTTAGTGCAGAAAAAGACGGGAGTGAGGAGGATATTGCATAATTCCTCACAAACATTCCACATCTAGTCAGCGCAGATGACAACAACACTCTCTTGAGCCCTGTCACAGAAGAAGAGATTGCAAACATTTTCTGGTCCATGGAGCCAGATGAAGCACCTGGGCCTGACGGTTTTTCAATCCACTTTTACAGAAAATGCTGGGAGCTAATTAAAACTGATCTCATTATAATGGTTCACGGTTTCAAGAGGAAGGCAAAGATTGGAGGTGGTATAAATTCCACCTTCCTCGCCCTAATTCCAAAGGAAGCAAGCCCAAGCTCTTTTGACAGATATAGGCGAATCTCTTTGTGTAACTCATCCTACAAGATTGTGGCCAAACTGCTGGTGAATAGAATCAAACCGCTTTTGAAAAAATTAATATCTCCTGCCCAAGGGGGATTTGTAAAAGGAAGACACATTTTGGACAATGTCATTCAAGTCCAGGAAGCTCTGCATTCCAGTCACTCACGCAAAGAACAAGGTATGCTCATAAAACTTGATATGTGCAATGCATTTGACAGAGTTAATCGTTCCTTCTTGTACAGGGTCCTTTTATCCTTTGGTTTCAGCCAGGACTTCATTAATCTTATCAAAGCATGTCTGGAGAAAATTTAGATTGCGCCCATGATAAACGGTAGACCTGCTAATTTCTTTTTAGCCACTAGGGGCTTGAGACAAGGCTATCCCCTTTCACCCTTTCTTTACATTCTGATGCCAGACTCCTTGAGCAGAAAACTGACTTTGGAAAAACAAAAGGGTTGCCTACCAGGGATTAGAATTGTGAAAGGCATAGACCCTATGAACCATGCACTTTTCACCGACGATTCACTATTGCTTGGAGGGGCCTCTCCAAGAATAGCTAAATCCTTCATAACCATACTCCAGAAATATTGTAGCATCTCGGGAGCACTGGTAAGTGAGAGGAAAAGTGTTGTGTATGGGTGGAACACATAGCAACACAAGATTGAGACAATTGCAAACGATCTGGGGTACACAGGACATGCAGATTGGGAACAAATAAAAGATTTGGGCCTTCCTATAACGCTAGGCTCCAACAGAAATTACCTGTGGGAGGAAGTTATCTCGAAATTTAAAAGGAAGATCACTGCATGGGGAGGCTTCTGGCTAACCTCAGGGGGCAAATTAACGCTCATCAAATCAGTCCTCTCGGCTCTACCCACATTCCAAGCATCTCTCATGCTGGCTCCAAAACTAATCTCAGATCAAATCTCCAAACTCATGCGCAATTTCTTGTGGAACGGTGGGAGAGGAAACACCAACAAATTTCATTTAATAAGCTGGGATATGGTGAAACGTCCGCTGGCAGAAGGTGGACTTCAAATCCGTGACCCTGTCCATGCAAATTTAGCTCTGGGCTATAAGTTACTATGGTAGATCCACACAGATCCTTCTCATCCAGTTAGTTAGATCTTTAAATTGAAATATCTTAAAAATCAGTCAATAAAAAGCTACAACATGGAGAAATCCCCAAAAGGAACGCGGGCCTGGAAACTGTATAATAGAGGTATTGAATTTTTCAGATCCCACTTGTATCGAATCCCCGGTAATGGAAAAAATACAAAGCTATGGAAAGACAGTGTTATGGGACATCGCCATCTAGCAGAAAACCACGAGACTACTGAGGTAAGAGTCTGGCTACAGTCAAAAGGCATAAGGAAAATCGAGGACATCTCTAGCTAGGACAGAAAAGGGAACTAGCAACGTTGGACTTTCCCCAGAATCCCTGAACATTTAAACGCTCAGCTAGACGTCCTTCAAGCCGCAATCTCTGACTTTGCCCCGGTGCACACAGAAGACGGAGACGTTTGGGGTTGGGGTAAGACCAGAGTATACACATCTAGCCAAGGATATTATCAGATGTAGAGCAAAAAGGATTCTCCACACCCGGAAGCCGTGTGGAAGCAAATTTGGGACAGCTTCGGCATTCCCAAAATCAACTTCTTCTTCTGGACTCTATTCCACAACAAAATTCTAACTAGAGATAATTTGTGTAAGAGGAACATTGCTGGACCACATAGATGCGTCCTCTGCAAAAGAGCCTCGGAAACTGCAAATCATCTGTTTTTAGCCTGCGAATTTGTAAAGGCGGTCTAGTCTTTCTTCCTCATCAGGCTGAATGTGTGTCCTCCAACTCAAAGCACGATTGACACCATGTTCTCCTCTTGGAATGACAGATATCCCTTTAGCATAGTCAGTAACTCAATTTGGCAAAAGGTGTGGATAGCTGCACCAAAGTATGTCTGCTAGAAACTTTGGTTAGCTCAGAACAAAATAATATTTAACAACACAGAATTGCCCGCAGCAAAAGTGGTGGAACATGCAAAGAATCTCCTATTAGAAACTCTGAACCACTCCTCAGTCAAAGATGACAACTCCTTGCGAACCGAAGAAAGGGTGTGGTTGGATGCTTATACAGGAAAGGCCAATCTTCCAGCACTCAACCGCCCAATGCATAAGGGAAAATGGCAGATCCAAGAATCAGAGGATAGCTTCTAGCAGTGCTGGAAATCTCAGGGCAAGTGCACCATTTTTTCGATGGAGCCTCAAAAGGCAATCCAGGGAGGTCTGGAGCAGGAGGGGTGATCTTCTTTCAGAATGGGAAAAAAGACGACTTCAGTTGGGGTCTTGGAATGAAAACCAACAATCAAGCTAAAATTCTCAACCTCTTGAAAGCCTACCAAATGGCCAGAAAAGGAAATCCATAAGAAATTATAATCTTTGGTGATTCAGAACTGCTAATAAAAACGATGGTAAACAAGAAAAGGCTCAAGGACCCGGTGCTAAACAAACAACTTTCAAGAGTGACCAGAATTCTGAAAGACTTTCCATCGATTCAATTCTTCCACATTCTTAGAGGATTAAACAAGGAAGCAGACAGATTGGCGAATATTGGATGCACTTTACAGGACGAAATGATTAGCATAAATGCATAAACATCAACCATGGCAATCATCCCCTAAGTAGAAAGAGAGCTAATGTAAATTCTGAAAATTGTAATGGTTGTTTAGGCTCTGCCCAACCTGTTTTCTATCAATAAAACATAACCGTTCCAGTTAAAAAAAAAATTAACTTAATAGACTAAAATGCACACAATATATACAAAATGTAAAAATAGAACATAATTATCAAAGATATAATAAACTAGAGTATATGCAACTTACATAATATGTAAGCATTGAACACAATTTTGAAAAGATCAAATTCTGAAAATAACATAATAAACCAAAGTACACACAATATATACAAAATATAAATATGGAACGCAATTATTAAAGAGATAATAAATATAAGTCCTTATTGTTCCTTATAAAGCAGGAGAACCTCCTCTCAGTACCATTGATTAAAACCATATATGCAAATTATATGTTCATGTCCCAATAATGACCCTATTGACTTATATATATTTGTTCTTGCTCATTTCATATGCAGGTCCATTATTAAGTCACCCACTATTATATATGCATTTAATTTCATATATGCCCCTTTAGAGTCATATCATTAATTTTAATCAAAAAGTTTCAAATGCAAAATTATAAATCCATTTTTACATATTTTGAAATAGGCATTAAATTAGTGTTGGTCTTCGTAATCATTGTCTAGCTCATGACATGATGTAATTTTTATGTATTTGTCAAAAGTAAGAAAAAAAATTCATTGTAAAAGAAAAATATTTTATAAGCATGGGTTTCATGCTTTATTTATTTTCTAGGGTAAAGCACCCATTGTGTGCTTGTAGGGTTTATGTCATGAGCCATTGTATGTATCATATGTACTAGACCCTTCTTTGGCTTATTGTGTCAAAGAAACAAAATTTATTTTATGTATTGTGGTCAATTATAGCTCCTCCACCAAGTCAATTTTCCCTTCATCAAGTCAACCTCATTAAGGGTGTTACTACCACTATAAATAAGCAAGAACTCAACCTCATTTGTTCATTCACTCAAGGAATTCGATCTGCAATTGAATAATGTGAAGTGACAAGAAAAGAAGGTGAAAAAGGTGCGAGAAAGTCTATAAAAGAAGCAGAAACCCTAAAGAAAACAAGGACGAACACTAGCGAAGGAAGAAGACATTTTTTCTCTTGTATTTGACTCACATGTGAAGAATATGAAGCTGTGGGAGGGTTGAAGTTTCGGGTTTGCAATAGGGCCGAAAATTTGATGTAGGAGGGTCGAAATCTGAGTTTGATGCAAGATTGAAGCAGTTTGACTTTAGTTGAGTTTTGGATTTTGGATAATCATCTTAGGAGGCTGACTTGGTGAATTGGAGGAAGTTTTTGTCTTATTCTAAGGGTCTTGGTCGATTCATTTGATTTGGTTCTTGAAGAAGAGAATAATTTTGGTTTTCCCCTAGAGAGGGGTTTTTCCTAGCTAAGAGCCTACATCTCATGTCTCCATTGTTTTTATCTTCATGCATTACTGTTTTTATAGTTTCTTGAAGAAAATATGTTAAAATAAGACATAAATAAGATAATAAGATTACAAGAATATCACAAGTAATTATCAAAATAAGAAAATATTTATGCCTTTATGATTTTCTAACATGGTATCAAAGCCATTGTGAAGTAGAAGGGAAAATGAAGCTTGAAATATTTTTCTTTCATCATTGGCACAACGTTAAATCATTCAAATGATCTTCTAGAATTATAAAGCAATTTTTGGTTGACTAACTAGAAACAATACGAATTATGGGCTACTAGTGATACAAGCTCCTTACTAACTATGGATTATAGTGTGATTTAAATGAGAAGGGAGATTGATACATAACTATACATAGATGTGAGGTACATGATACAAGATAGTGATGTGAATTTATGCCAATATCTAACAATAAAAATGAATTGTGACCTTACCTTGCATGGGTAACAACAATTTAGGCAATATCTACATCAATTAGGTCAAAATTGAAAAGATGGACGAATCATTAAAAGGGAGTTACAACAAATTCAGTGTTTAAGAAGGTCTAATAAATTTATGAGCGTAACAAGTAATTTGAAGATCAAAGTATGTTATAGTATATAGTTTCAAGTAAATATAAATCATGAAATTTGTGATAAGGATCTGAAATCCTAAGGCTTCTATCCAATAATTTCATATGGTAACAATATTTTCTATACAATATAAATATGTGATGCGAGTCAACTCTGAAAGATAGATTGAAGGTTTGGGCATTATGAAAAGGACTCCAAGTCATTTCAGTGGCATGAGAGTTACAAATATAAGTGAATCCCAAAGGAAAGAGACCAAATTTAAAATAAATAAAGTCCAACAATCAAGGCAACTAAAGTTCACAAGAAAAGCCATTTTCTACAATAAAGGAATATCATATACAAAAATAAAAAACAGATTTCATTCATATTGGTGAAGGAAGTATGCCTGATTGAAAGAAAATTGGTACCAAGCTTGAAGGATTATGAAGTCACAATTAATCACCTTGTGTAGAGCATTCCTCTTGAGAAGATCTTAAAGAAAGTTGCAAAACCTTTGAAGGAAACCCTTGCCTTCGACATCTTTGGAGTATTCTTGTCACCTTGAAGAAACCATTGCAATAGACGTATTGTGATAATGGAAGACTAATGTACATAAATAAATGTTGCTCTTATGTAAAAGGGATCCCTTCAAAGGGAATACATTAATCGTGAAAAAATCCTTGTTGCAGAGGAAACCCAAGAAGGTTTGTAAAAGAATAAAATTAAGGTATGTATAAATATTTGTAGAAATTATTCTTCATATAAAAATTTATGCTCATTTTTTCTTTAAGGTTTGATTTATATTACTAAGTCTCTCATGTCTATGGTTTTGCTATAGAATCATGAAGATTCTTATTTGTTAGGGTGATTGATCATATCAACCCTTTTCGTACTCTATATCTTTCGTTCACCTTGGTAAAACCATAACCTTTAGAGTTCACTATAAAACCTTATCCTTTTAGGATTTTTGATGATGCATAGGGCATACAATTAATCCCTGGTTTTTTAGGGTTTGATGATAATAATTAGGGTTTATGACAAAACCCTTGTAGAAAGTTGATATAAGATCCTAGGAATGAAACCCTAACATGGTTTAATTGTTGATTTAAGGTTTGATATTAAAGTTTGGATGATAGTATCTAGGTTTGTGACATAAAAATGAAACCCTAGGTATGAGTGAAACCCTAATGCAACAACCCTGGTCAAAAAATCCATGTAAAAAGTTAATAAAGGCAAAATAATATCCATGATCATGGGACATGTATTCCAAGATGAATGTTGGGAAAAAACATAGTGATGAGGATCACTTGTGATTAATAAATGGCTATTGAAATCGGCAAAGGCAATGGAAAAGGATTTGGAAAGGCATGAGGCATTAATTGTCATTTTATTTATGAAAATAATGGAAATTAGGAGAAAAGGGAGGTGAAAGGTTACAGGTTGGTGTGAGAAGGAAATTGAAGGAAAATAATGGAAATTGAAGAAAATAAAGGTCTAATTAATAAAAAGGCTTCTGAGGATCAGTGTGTAGCTTTTTTCAGTTGAGAGTTTTGTTAGTTCAATTTTGGATCTCTCTATTCTACTCTCTCTCTCTCATACTCTTGGACACTTATATTTTTTTGGCAGCACTCTTGGAGGAGTGTGGAATAAGTGGGATTTGGAGCAATAAGGCAAAGGAAAGGTAGGAAAGAATAAGAGGACATCGAGATCAACAACTATAATGGGTTTTTCTTGCAAGTATCAAGTTTCATGTATGATTTCCTTGCTAGTTTTGCCATACATGGCATATGCATGTGGTTATTTGGTAATGTTATGTCATTGGCAATGGAAGATTTACTGGATTGATAGTGGTTTTTCCTAGCCTTTCCATTTCCTAGATAACCATGGTGTTGTGGGTTTTCCTTTTTCTTTCTGTTTGGTTCTCATATTCCTTTGGTTGTGGGTTGAGTTATTAGTTCCTACAGCCTTGGTTGGACAAACATTCTAGAAGCCCTGTAACAACTTGGGTTGAGTTACTAGTCCTCGACCCTTGGTTGGAAAAACACTCTGGAGCACTTGGTGGGTTGAGTTACTAGTCCTGGAGCCCTTGGTGGGTTGAGTTACTACCCTTGGAGCCTTGGTTGGACAGACACTCTGGAGCCCGACAACAACTGTGGGTTGAATTACTAGTCTTGGAAGCCCTGTTTGGAACAAATGCTTTGGAGCCCTATACACCTTGAGTGGAGACCAATATGGTGGTGGTTAGTGATGTCCAACTGTGAGGTGGAATCACTGGTTGAGGGTTGAGGTGGTTTGGCCTCTGGAATCCCTGGTTCGGTTTTGTTGGATCTGTTTCATGAGACCTCGCATTCATGCTTGGAATATGGCACAAGAGTGATTGGCTGAAAGAGAGTTTTGGTTCAACCTAATCTATGGTCGGGTGGTTTGTGGAAGTCCCATACCTGGTGACATTTTGCATATGTTAATAAGATCTTATTTCCTCTTGTATTGATGGGTAAATATACTTGTTTATATGTGGTTTTTATGGCTATTATATACTTGTTACTTCTATTGGTTATATGTTGCTTATGAGCATGTTTTACGACAGTGATGATGTATGACTTTCATCATGTTTTTATTTGTACATGAATGAATAATGAATATATGACCTAAAAGATAATAATGTAGATAATGTGATAAGGCATCAATTCTTCTTAGTGATTCTCAGATAAGTATGAGACCTCTATGCTCAGATTTGTTGTTATGACCTGTAGAATGCATATTTTTGACATGTTTGATGAAATGCTTGCCATGTCTAGTAGGGGTCCAATCAAGCCTTTTTCAAGTATTTGCATTAATATCATTGCTTCGATATTACTTTTCATTTATGGAATTTTCATGAAATTCTGGGCAGTGGCTTGTTTTGATCTTCATGCATTAATGTTTCGATAGTTGCTTGATGAAAAGAAGTTAAAAGAATATATAAAGAGGATAATAAGATTACAAGAATATCACAAGTAATTATCAAGCTAAGAAAATTTTCCCACCTTTATGATTTTCTAACAACACAAACATATTATGTCTTTATCATTGAATCAAATATTTATTTTTCTTTTCATAGTGTTTCTAGATTCATGTCTAACATATATGTTCAACACTGAATATTCCACAAAGTTTTTTATGATGTCAAAAAAGCTTATGAATTTGGTATTGAGTATGTTTTAAACTTTTATTTTAAATTTATTGTTACGAAAAGTATGACTAGATCAATAGTTGTAATAATGGGAAATCAATATTTTGCTACATGTTTCACATTAGTTTATTTTTTATTTCCTAAAATGGTATAATGCAATTTATCATTGCCTTCTTCTCCATTATTAAATATACAAGCTCTACCATCTAATTCAAGAAATATGTGGCCAAGATGTGTACTTACATAATGGTTTTCACACAAATTGAAAGCTTATATTGTTTTGTGATAATCATAGTTCCATTGAACTAGTGAAAAATATAATATTTTATTAAAGAACCAAGCATATTGAAGTGTATGATCATTCCATTGACAAGAAAGCACAATATAGAAACATTGTTTTGAAATATTGTAGAACAAAAGACCATGTTGTTAATATAATTCGGAAAGTACTTATTGAACCCAAATTTGTGAAGCTAAGGATGCTAATGTAAGGAAAAGAGTAATCGTCAAGGGGGAATGTGGATGTTATATCTACCTCTTCTACTCCTGCTTATTGAAGAACAATTTTTTATCTATCTCTTTTTTATTCCAAGGGAAACTTCATAGGAAAATCTAGGGGATGTTTTCTCACATTTTTGGATGGCATCCATAGTAAAATGGTCGATGTAAACTAGTGCCTTGCGTAGAGGGAATTCGAGTTGAGCAAATACCAACATAGAACTAATCAAATACCCAAGAACTTGGAAATTATTACTTGAGATAACCCTTTGGTATCTTCTAATATAACTCTTAGTATTAGGTCCTTCTATTTTTTGTTGTACCCATTCATAAGAATATTTACTCATTTGGTATCTTCTAATATAACTCTTAATATTATCTCCTTCTATTTTTGGTTGTACCCATTCATAAGAATATTTAATCCTATCTACTCTCTCTCCTCCCTCTTCTTTCTTCTATGATTAAAAGTTTTGTTGGTTTATGCTCGATTTATAAAACCTATGGTACATATATTGTGGGAAGTCGTTCAATGGGCATCTTTATTTGCTTCAAAAGGCATGTGAGCATATGTTGTAGCTTAACATAGATGTATGTGGTGTAAGTCCTTCATGGATGTGTTTAAAGACCTTCAATGGGGTATTTTGACTTGGACAACAAAATAAGAGTGTTTAAAGACACTTAATAGGCCTATTGACTTGGTCCAAAAGTTTTTATAAAACTTTAGCTTACATGTTGACTTTGCCCAAAAGGGAAAAGTGTTAAAGACCCTCAATGTGCATGTTTTGAAAATCATAAGAGATTTTGTTTTGGTTTGCAAGAACACATATGATGACCCTTTGATGGTGATGAATTTGGCATAATCCATTGAATATCCCCAAGAAACATTGGGGGGGAGTGTTTCAAGTGTATTATAGGAGCTAAGAATCAACTCAACCTTGGTTAAAGATTAAAATTAAGTTAAACTAACTACTATTAATAATAACAGCAATATCATCAGCCCATGGGGGACAACTCAATTTGTGATCATTGTGTTATGAAGTATTGTGTAAACCATGAGACTCAAGGTTCAAATCCCCATGGGTCAAGCCAAAATAAAAATAAAAATAAATAATGGTAATATTACTAGTGATATTATAGGGTAAGATTAATTATAGACCTAGGGTAAAGATTGAAAATAAATATCAAGGGTTGATATTGAAAAATAAAGGTGAAAGGTTAACATTAAAATAATGAACTTAAGTGATTATCAAAGGCTTATATTAATATATAAATATTCCATATATGTTGGTGAGTTGGATCATTAGACCAAGGAAAAGCTATGTAATTGTAAACAATGAACATAATAATAATAATAATAATACACACTAGTTGCATTATTGAAGGGTGAAAAGGATATGGGGGGCCATGGCTTCATGAGAGGGGAACAAGAGAAGGCTAAGGGGGCCCAAAGCGGCCAAAGCCACAATCAAGGGATAAAACGCTTTTTTATTATATTTTAAAGTCCCTTGACCTTAATGGAGATCAACTTTGGGGAATTATTCCATGTAATTGGGAAAGACTTTTCCTTATCACAAGTGTCAAGTTAGAGCTATGCATGAAAAAGGTTGTGCAATGGGTATTATCTTAGGGAGATAATACCATTCAATCATACCAATTTATATGGATTTCTAAGTGTAGAAGGGGGTGCATTATAGAGAGCTAAATTACATAGAGAATTAATAAAAAATTGCCATGGAAGCATCCATGGTGTCCCAACATAGAGATTTTCATGGCTAACATGAATTAGGGCCCTGGTAGAGGGAGCTAACTTGAGGGAATACAGTTATAGAGAAGGGATGATCCCCTCTTGAGTTGTGTGGGTTGAGGGGGAAATGAGAGATGGTTATTGTAATAGTTAATTGATTGAGTGGGTAATTGTGTACTAGAGGGTATTGGGCTAAGAGTTAGATTGCTCCTGTTATCCCTTATGGCGTCTTTTGTTACCAAATCTAAACCTCCTCAAAGACTGGACATTCGCAGGAATTTTCCTATTTTTGTCAGCCTAATTTAACCTCTTGGGATCATATGCAAATCCTTATTGTTTACTCCTAGCCATATGAAAAAGAAAGAATTAGAAAAATAGATCAAATGAGATTTAAAGAATGAGGGATGAGGTTAATGATATAAGTCACATCATTTAAGGAATGTCACAATGTATGGATATGCATATGTATTATTTTATTGTGGTTTTAATTTCATTAATCACATATAAATAAAAAATACAATAATTGAAATTTAACTAATGCATATCACTAAAATATGATTAACATTTTTATTCCAAATTAAGAACTCCTAAAAATGGGAAACACTGTCCACAGAATGGGGAATTAGATATATAATGGATTTTTTCTTATATAAATTGTTGGATGTGGAGCTTGATGATTTTCCTAATTCAGAGGTCTTGTTTAATTCGAGTTTGGATCCCAATCACTGATGAGGGGGTGGGGGGGCCTTTCCTCCCCACTATTGCTTCTCGAGGGGGTCTAGGAGGGGGAAGGTGCATGTTTGGAGCCACCCCCCTAGTGGGGGTTCAGGGGAACCACCCATGAAGCTACAAATAGATGAAAATTTTCCTTGTAAAATATTGTAATTTTGTAGTCATTCTGGGTCATTTATTAGGTGATGAACTGATGGTAGAAGTTATGTTTAATTTAGGGTTTTTTCCCTAGAAGGCAACCCCTCAGTTTATATGAGGGAATTGTATTGTGAATCATGATTATTATTTTGAGTGAGAAAGAGAGAGGAGATTGTGTGAGAGCAAAGAAGAAATAACAGCGAATATGTTGTAGGTTGTATCTCTTCATTTTGCTGGATAATATAAAAGGAAGGATTGCTTGTTTCTCTATGGATGTGTCCCAAATTAGGTGCACCATGTTGTTAACAGGTCAAAACTCTCCTCCATGTACAATCCCAATTAGACCCTACACCGTTTGATTTAGGGATCTCTTCCAATATGTAGGCCCGACTACCGCTCAGATGAGTTGAGCTTGCTTCAAACAAAAGTGGAATGCGGGCTCAATTGAACGCATGAACTTCAATAAACACAAGGAAATAATTGAAAAACTTCCTATAATGTGCATACCATGAATAGCCATATTATAAACAACATAAACCTTACACCAAGCAACTGTCAGCAGACTTCAGATAAGACTCATGTCCATAAAATAAAGTGCTTAACAATTTTAAAGTAGTTCATAGCAATCAAACATCTATAAGTGTAAGTAAACATACAGTCAATGATAGATTATGCCAATATCAACGAAATAGTTCACCAATACAAGCATATAGTTTGAAAATCATATACCATCTACGCATAGCAAAAATAGGCTTGTAGTACGAGACAGTGCATGAACAGATCATATATCAAAGAACTCTCAAGAACATATGATCCATCAAGCGAAAAATACTCATGGCATTACGACATAAAATATTTGTGGAATCCAATAGTGGAACATAACAATTACTCCTTGCATCAATTAGAAGAGCATAAGTTCTCTCAAACAATATTGTCCCAAAAGGGTCCTCAACTAAAAGTCCTTTACAATGTGTCATGAGGGTGTATTTATAGAATGAGGGTGGCTCTTGACCTACCCCTGACTCTTGGGCTTCCTCATGACCTTTCAACTACCTGGTGACTCTTGGACTTCCTTATCACTCTCTACATTCCAAAAATTTCCTATCCTATCTAATTACCAAAATCACAAAATAAGTTGTTAATATAATCTATCAATTTAACAATAGTAAGTTCATGGATGTCCAGGTTGAGCTACTCCGTTAGGTATGTGCGCCAAAACTTGTACTCAACTGCAATGTGGGTGATCTGCGGCTGCTCTTCATCATGTATGTAAAGGCATTCAAGTGCATTTAGTATGAGGGTGGTCCTTTTGGCATTCACCTGATTACTCAAGGTTACCAATTTGGTGTACATTCTTACCAGTTCCACCACATAGTGTGTGATATTCTCTTTAGTAACAGGAAGATCTTCTGCAAGGGTTGCCCGTCTATATGTATCAACAAAGGTTTTCATTTCTCATGAGATATCTTCCTGCTTCCTTACATGTTTGAATTCCTTGATGGATGGAACTCCATGAATTTGGATCATAAACTCTAGGCCTCTAAAAAGGTGTCTGTATGAAGCCAACACCCTGTCCACATCTTTGGCTAGTTTGTCTTTTGACTGGATCTTGATACAAAGCTGGAACTTGGCATTTTTCATGGTGATCCAATCTTTCTTGGGGACTACTTTCGGTGCTCCTAGGTACTTGATAGACCACTTACCCATACTATCTAGAGTGACCATGACTTACTTTAGCATCACAGCTCTCTCTTTTGTGTGAGCTTGTATAGCCAAGATTGGGGCCACTATGTGGTGTATCTTTGACATCTCCTCATAGACCATCACCATGGATTCCCCGAGGGCCTCCGCCTCTCCTTTGATTGCTGCCTAGAATTTCGTTGTGCTGGAGTGAATTAAACAGAGGGTTGCATTTTCTTCTTCTACTCTCCTTCCCTCTTGCTCTGCTCTAGCAACCCTTTGTTCTAATGCGTTAAGCCTATTCTGAAGTTCTATGATAAGTTTTCTCATTCAGGCCACATTATGTTCCATTGTGTTCACGAAAGTCATTTGAGTCGAGGCGATCATCTTAGGATTCACAGTGGTGTCAGGCACAATCTCCTTGGTTGTGGTGACCGATAAGGACTCCGTTGGGTTTCTAGCATAATACCTTTTCCTTTCTTGCACGATTTTGAGGTTGACTTGGTCGAAGGTAAGCTTAGTGAGATCTAGGACTTCTTCTTCCTACTCCTCCAAAAATCCCAACTCTTATAAGGGAAGCTGCCCTCTAGTGAGGGGAGTAGAAAGAGGAACATCTAATGGGTCTAGTTCACCTTATTCTGTGTCCATCTTAGACGTCTTACTAGTCTCTCCCCATTCAATTTTCCTACTTTCTTCCTCCTTATTCATCCTTATTTCTTCCTCCAGTCGCTTCCTCTCTTGTTCTACTAGCGCCTGTTCGTTCTTGAGCTCTTCGACCTGCTTAATTTTTTCTTCCTTCTCATTTATCTCTTGTACTAGCCTCTTCTTCTCTTCCTCCTCTTTGTCTTTCTGTTCTTCTTGCTATTTTTTCTTTTCTTCTTCTAACTTGGCCCTTTGTTCCTCCTTCTTCTTTTCTTCCAATTGTTTCTTATTTTCCTCCTCTTCCTGTCACCTCTTCTTTTTGAGCTGGCCCTGGTCACTGGACTCTTGAGATTGCTTGAGATCTTGCTCCCTTTTTCTCTTGAGCTCTTGTTTCTTCTTTTCTAGGGTGGCATTCCTTTGTTCCAGTGTTTTGTTATTGTCCTCCTTTTCTAGGTTTCTTGGGATATCTTTGACCTCTTTCTCCTTTTACTTCTTAGATTTCCCAATGGATTTTTGTGTCTCCTGTTGTTTCTTCTTCAGGGTGGAGGCTCTCTCTTGAAGACTGACATTTTCCTGGGAGTGTTCAAGGAGCTCCTCATCTCTTTCCTGTTTCTCACTGGGGCTGAGTTCCCTAGTGGCGTTATACCAATTCTTGACCCCATCTTCGTGATCCTGTCTGGTGTGCGAATATGACCAGTTAAATTTTTCCCTATTGCAGTGGGCAGCCACAACTTTCTCAAGATCGTATGTTCAATAGTTTAGGTTTACAAAGTGACTACCCTTCAAAGCTTCATCTTCTTCTTCCACTTTCTTGAAGTTCTCAACTACATATGCTCTGATGATGAGTGGGAAGGCCAGCCATGGTTTCTTCTTTCCTTTGCTTAGTACCTTCAAGAAACCTTGCATCATCTGGTAGCATACTTCTCGCAGGAGTACTTTATCTATGACAAACCTGGGCAAAGCATGAGGGGCCTTATGGGTACCGAAAACTCTAATGAACGTACCTTCCTAGATGGGGAACCAATGTGCCACCTTGACAATGGTTTCCATATCCCTCCACAACATGAATGGTGGCTCCTTCATGAATAGTTGTTGTTATAGTGGGGTGATAAAAGACTTGGAAATAAAATCTATCATACCCTTATAGGCGGTGTCCCAGAAGACCTTGTAGTGGTGGTGCATGGGGTTGGCTACTAATGTATCCCAATTATAGCTCTAGTTATTGAACTGGCATCTTGCGTAGATGGCATCTAGGAGGTATGAAGCCATGTAGAATTTTGGTGGCTGCTCTGGCTCTGGATGCTTGGCTGCAATGATGTTTGTCCTTAGGGCCGACACAAGAATGCTCGCCCAGTTGAATATTGTTCCACAGGTGGTGACAACGTACATGAGAGGGACCCAGGTACCATGGAATACATCACAATCTGCTTTTCCATACAAGCGGCACATCATGGCGGTAATCAGTTGATAAACTTTTCTTAGCCCCTCTTTTCCATATACCCTGTTAGGTTCCTATACCAATAGGAGTCATAATTTTTTAATGGCTGAGATTAAACTTGTAATATGTACATACCTCTGCTTTCTGCAAATGTTTTCCATATTCAAAAAATTAAAAAATGTAAAGAGGGTATGTCCTAAAAGAATAATCAAAGGGCGAAAAGAATAAAAAGGTCAAAAAAGATAAAAAATATATATATATATATATATATATGAACCCCAAGAAAAGAAAAAGACCATGAATGTGAGCAAGTCAAAATGCCACTACTATTTACTTTTTGTGCAAAATAAATGATAGTGTGCAGTTTGTAATCTTTACCACAATCCATGATAGTCAAAATGTTTAAACTTGACTATTTTATGTTTCAATTTCATGTCTATAGCTAGAGAATAAAGATCTGACCAAACTATTTAGCCTTGGCAAATAAGTAGATATGTAGAGTAAATAAAAGGAGCTCAACTATTTAATCTAAGCCCTTGGATGTAATAATGTTAGAATTAGTCAGTTTACTATTGTAAAGAGAAAGAAAAATGTTTGATAAGGGTTTGCAAGCTCAAATGCACCCTAATAAAGAGAAGTAAAAATGGTAGGATCAGTAGATGGGTAAGTAGTAGAAAGGTTGAAAAATTATGTTGATTGATTAGACAAAAGCATGTGTATCATCATTTTCATCATAAAAGTTCCAAATGTGAATGGGATGTGAATGGGAACTCAAGCATGCAGATGGATATCAAAGTCAATTAATTAATTTCCCTCATTCATTTCACCTTTCACTTAACTAATTTCCCACAATAAAGTTCAAAGTACTTAAAAACCCTAAGTCAAAGAGGCTTAGAGAATTTCTCTGACTTTTGGAGGGACTAGACCCTTAGCTCAATGACTTATAGGCAATAAGTACTAAATCCCCTCATAAACATTCATTCCCCCACCCCCCCCCCCCCCCCCCTTCAGTTCATTCATTATCCCTAAATAATACTCTTTCCTAAGGTTAAATTAGTTTTACCTAGGAAAAGGTGTTTTCCCCCCCACATAACTTATTTTCACATCAAAAACCCACAAAAACACTATATCCTAAGTTTTTATGTTATTTTGGGAAAAGTATTGAAACATGAAATATCAAATACTTAGGGTATTGTACCCCTTTCCGCTCATTTTACTAATTACTAATTTATTTATTAAATCCTGAATAAAAACCCTTTTTCCCGTATATATTTGATTCCCGCAATATTAATAAACCCTGCCCTAGTTTAATTATATAAACTACAATATTACCCAAAACCCCCAAAATCCACTAACTAATTGACCTGCGGTTAAGTTAGTTTAAAAACCCAATTAAATCCCACCGCTAATCACCCTGATACCTTAACCCTGCCTTAATCACTCATTAAATCAAAAACCATCATGCTTAAATGCCCGCTGAGCCCCCCACTACCTTCCATGCAACTCCACTACCCGATCATCGCCCAATCACTCCCCTTCACATCTGACGGTCCTCATCCATTTGGAAGGGCTCGAAACATTACCTACCCGAAAAGAGTTGTTTTCCACTGGGCCCCTTAGGCTACGTGTCGATCAATGAATGGAACCGGGCGGCCTCCCTGCAATACCCCCAAGTGCCCAAAAGCAGTCCGAAGGAAACCACTTACCGCCACCCCGCTACACGCAAAAATAACTATTGTTCACCCCGCTACACGACAAACGACCACAATGTTGGGTGCAGGAATTACACATAAGTAAACTCCTCAACACTTAAATTGTCAACCTGGGGGATTCGTAAACTTAGAGACGAGGCATAGGCAATGCCAGAGATGGTATGAATATTTCTAATATAAATTCCTACTTTCTTTAAAGTAAAGATTGCAAAATCAAACTATAGAGAGAAAAAGGGCAACTTGAATCATCAAAATAATCTAGGATTGGAACAAGAGAAAATGCACTTACAAAAGAGATTTAGAAATAAAGGGAAATTACTCTGGCTAACTATTGATTAACTACTGAGTGCGTGTCTTCTTTAGCAAGGACACTTTAGCAATCTTCAACAGATGGGTCCTTCAAACCTGCTTATGTAAATATTTCCTTCTCGCAAGAATCTATCTTGCACTAGTGCAGTCTGCTTGCACTAGTGCAGGAACAGCGATTTATGCATAGGGTGTAAAATGATGTCTGTACTAAAAGCATTTTTCTTCGTGCAAGGGCTTGAACTTTCTCAAGTCCAAAGCACTTAGATCCAGTAACAAGAAACTGGTTCTTGTACCAGACCAGAGCTTCTTACACTTAAACATTTAATTCTTGAATTCAGTGCTTAATTACTGCAAGAGTTATGAAACCAAATTGCATACCAAAAATATGAATGTTTCTGAGTTTATCAAAGCACAAAAAAATAGAGAAACAATCTTTATAGTTTATCCTGTCATGAAATATTAGTGAAAGCAAGAATGTTGTTAGAAGTAAACTAAAAAGGCTTGCTACATCACACTAACTTGCATTGGTGGAGGTTTAGTTCTTTTGCTTAAACTAGGCAAGAAACCAAATCAAACAGACTTGCAGAAAATGAATAGCACACCTTTGTGCACAGGTGTAGGTAATTTCTCCTACTCAGACCAGGCGGGGAAAACCAATCCAAAATCAGATGCAAGGAAAGGAAATTTAACTACTTCACACTGCAGATCTGCTTTCACTCAAACAGGAATTCAGATGCTGTAAATTAAATCACACTTGGCAGTATAAAACATAAATTACAAGAACAGAAAATAGGGAGAATGTGCTGGGTTGGCTGGGCCCTAGCCAACCAGCGTGTTTCCCTTTCAAATGGAAACGCTACTCAGTACTGTATCAATTCATCAGTTGTTAAACATAAAAAATAAGATTCATGAAATGTAAGGTAGAGCTCCCTTTCTTATTAAATCATAAAGGAAAATACATGCGTGATTACATATCCAGCCCAAATTTGGGCGATAACAAAATACAGGCATGTTACCGCCTTCCTGGTTCTATCTCTGTTCTATACAACCCTATCAACCATTCACCATCTCATCCTATTTACATTTTTCGTTATATAGATCCTTCGCCAAAGGCCAAAAGGATCGTTTAACTCATTACATAACCGATTGCAGAATTTAGATTGTTCAACTAATTACATGACCGATTGCAGATCGTTCAACTAATTACATAACCGATTGCAGAATTAAGCTTTCGGCCTTCAAAATTAGGCATTTTAATAGAACAAGTCGTAGCAATCTCCAGCTGTTTGTTTCTCATAAATCTGATCTTAGCTACCTCTAGATTGCCTTGCTGTCGTAACTGGAGCTCAACTGCCTTCAGATCTAACCTGTTGTCATGGCTAAAGTGGCACAAAACTGGGCGGCGATCAAGGAGATCTGGATCTGCTGCAAGGATTCGCAGTGCTGGCACTAGTGCAAGATCTGCTCCTGCACTAAGATCACGGTCACATAAGCATTTAACTACCAAATAACATTAGAGGTATTGATAAGTTACAAAAGTAATTATAAGCAAGAAATCACGTAATGAATAATTAATAAATGCTAAGTTAAGTTAAAAAATGTAAAATATAAAGTTAATGCAAAATGTGTCATCGTTCTTGCACTAGTGCAAGATGAGGGTGTGTAAGAGGGGTAAAACAGGGGTAAATGGTTAAGATTTAGGAAGGGAAGAATGGTCAAAAGGGGGCAAATTAGGGGGCTAACATCCTCCCATCCCTAAACTGTTGTGTGTCCTCACACAACTTCTTTACCTCTACAAAAAACTCCAAAATTTTAAGTACTCCAACTCAATCCTACTCTAGCATGTTGTCCTTAGGCTGCACTGTTTCTGCCTGCTTATTTCTGATGCTCCTTAACTTCTTTGTCATCTTTTTCAATCGCTTGAAACATTGTGCAGCTCAATATTTCCAAACTTTGACCTCGCTTTTCTTTTTCTGGAGCTCTGCCTTTAACTCTCCTCTTCTCTGTTCTTTCTCCTCCTACGCTTCGGCTACAAGTTGTTCCAAATTTTGCACTTGAAGCTCTAATTCAGCTACCCGAGAAGCAGGAGTCACCAATTCTTTTCCCCCTTCTGTTTTAGCAGGGACTATAACTTCCTCAAGGACCTCCATACCTGCCATGGTCACATTAGAGAACTCTTCTCCCTCTGTTCCCTCATTTTTCGACTCTTGTTACTCTGGTTCTTCTTCCTTCGATTCTTCCTCCTCCTGCATCTTCTTCTTCTTCTGCTTTTTCTTCTATTTCTGGTTCTTCCTCTCGCACTAGTGCTTCTTCTTGTACTGGTGCAGGAGGGGATTCCACACCCTATGGGGGCTGTGGTTCTTTTCTTGCATCAAAGACTTTACTCTTCTTCTAGGGCCTTTTGATAAAATCAGCCAGCAGAGTATCGTCCTTGAACTCTGCAATCTTTGCCGCATCTACAAGGACTGAAAGGTTTTCATGCTCGGGGACTTGTGCCTATGGTGATGGCATAGAAGGGGTTTCTTCAGTGGGTGCGCTAGCTGTCTCCTTAGCTGAAGACGAGGCCTTCTCTTCCGACCTCTTCCTTTTCGCACCAGTGCGAGAAGAACTTCCCTTTTCGCTTTTGCTCAGGCCCTTGCTCGTACTGGCGGGGTCCTTTATCTCTTCTCCAGCGATTGTCCCTTCGTGCAGCTATTTTAACAGCGCTTCCCATGTCATTCCTTTCTTCTCCAGCTACTTCAGGACCAAGATTTTGATCAGGCCATGATGATATAACCTTGTATCGACTTGGTCTACCCTTCCATCCTGTACGCTTTTAGCCATTTTCTCCAGGCTTTTAAGCAGAAAGTAGGGGAAGTTCATCCTCCATCGGACGTGTTGGCCTGCTTCAAAATGTTGGAGCATTCTAAAATGATACACCAAGGTGTGGGTGTATCTTCCCTCGCAGGTCACAAACTTCTGCAAAATAAAGAGGAGGTCCTGCCACTGTCCCAGCAGGGCTTTGCGCGGAACTCCTAATTTCCAGTCCACCTCTATCTTTTTATCAATGACAAAATGCTGCCAGCGTTTCCTTTCTAGCTTCTGATTCTTGAACCATTGTTCTCTCGTGTTGTCCAAGCCCGTTGCTGCTGCTATGAATTCCTCTGTAATTTTGAATTTAAGAGGCCCAATTTTCACTCGGCCGTTTTTAAAACTTCTTGCAAACCGTAGGGCGACTTCTTTGTCATACCCATCAAACTTCTACAGGAACTGTAGAAAACCCAAGTCTCGCAATAGTGCAAGACTATTGCGATACTCGGCAGTCTGCTCAATTTTGCTGAGAGACAGGGGTTCATTCCGGACAGGCGGCATTGCTGCTAGCGGCTATGAACAGTCGAGCTCTAAGACTTTGCATGAAATATTGGGGAAATCAGCCTTCATAAATAGAAATCTAACTGTTCATCCATCCTTTCCATCGTATCACCAGTTCATCCACCATAGATACACAACATCTTTGAGGTCTGGCTGAATTGGTACTCGCAACGGCGGTTTAACAATCAGCTGAAGTCATAATTACGTGTGAATGGACGTTTAGGATTATGGTGGAGTGGGTAATCATGAGTGAAGGACGTTTAAGATTATGGCAGAGTGGGGTAATTACGTGCAAGCAACGGTTAAACATTTCCACATTTCTTCATAATTTAAGAAAGGAACTTAGCATTCATTAAAAAATCATGATTTCTACTTAAAAAAACTTTGTACTTGTAATTAATTTCCTCCTAGTTAATATGATAGCATAATACTTGTCGGTGAAATGAAAAGACTTCATATAACTTTCCATAATGACCACTTTCTTATGCCATATGATATAAAAATAACTTGTACTATGCTATTGACGAGGTGCATGCTTCTGTTAATCTTGCACCGCTTAAAATCGTACTGTTTTGTTGGTACTTTTCTGCTTATCTTATCACATAGGACATCACACTTGCACTAGTGCAAGCATAATATCTAAACAGAGAATTTAAGTATAGGCTAGATTTTCACATGATTTCCTCAACTTATACTGGAAATTTGCTTCACCCTTCCTTAATGCTTCAAAGCATATCCTTTTGCTATTTGTGTGCAAGATCCTGCAATAAATTCATGAGGGAATAAAGAAGTGGGAAAGGGGAATTTTTAGAATGGGAAGGAATTCTGTTACAGGGATTCCAAGAAAGTACCAAAAGAGGGAATAAATAGAAGTGGGATAGGGAACAAAAAATCCAGGGGTAAAGTGGGATTTCTTCGAAGTGGATAGGGTAAATTCATAAGAATGTGGGAAGGTTAATAATTCTAGGATTAAAGAAGAAAACTGAGGGATATTACGAAAGTGGAATATGAAGAAAGGCAGAAAATTTTCTGGAAGATTTGCCTGCACTGGTGCAAGAAAAATAACTACAGCAAAAATTAAGCGTTACTTGAATAAAAAAATATCCATGCTTATTACCCCAATTGTATAAAGGTTGGTTCTGTTGAACCTACTTCTACTTGGTGGTAGCTAGCATATCTAAAGATCAAGCAACATTTTATTTTTATTAGAAATTTTTGATATCCCTACCAGGAAGCTGGTTTTCAGGTTGATCCTTCTGCAATCATGTCAGCTAACTGATTTTCATAATTACAAGAAAATATTTTTTCTTTACTTTTTTTCTATTTTTTTCTTTATATACAATTTTTTATTTTTGAGAAGAATAAGAATTCATGTTTTCAAAAGGTTGGTATTACCATTCTCCACTACTGTCCCAAATTGTTGTTGGACTTATTCTGTAAAATCTTTCCTAGTAAGTGGTTGAAAGTACTTCTTTAACCTGTGTCCATTTACCAAGAATACTGAATTCTATCCATCAATAGTTTTAACTTCTACTGCTCCATTTTCAAATACTCGGATCACTTCATAAGGTCCCATCCAACATGTATGGAACTTCCCTTTAAAAATTTTAAATCTAGAATCATAAAGGAGCACCCAATCACCTGGTTGGAACTGCTTTTTCTGAATAAACTTGTCATGCCATATTTTATGTTATTGCTGAATTAGTATGTTTAGCTGAACAACATCCCTCCGAAACTCATCTAACTCATTTAATTGGAGAAGACGCTATTGTTGTGCCTCAAAGAGATCTAGTCCTAACTAAACTGCAGTCGTGAAAGTTTTGATCTGGAATCCAATTGGTAACAGAACCTGTTTGCCATATACCAGCACATATGGTGTATGTCCCATGATATTTCTCCAAGTGGTTCTGTATGCCCACAAAGCTTTTAGTAATCTTTCAGCCCAGTCTTTTCGATACATATTGACTATCTTTGTAAGAATGGACTCGATCACTTTGTTTGTAGATTCCACCTGTTCGTTTGCTTGCGGGTGATACGGCGTGGATTTCATGTGCCAGATCTTGTATTTCTCCATCACACCCTATAATAGATTAGAAATAAACTGCGGAATTGTCAGAAACAATTTCCCTAGGCACACCAAATCTAGTAAAGATTTCAGTAAAAAGAAAATCAATAACAACTTTTTCTGTAGAAAAATAAACGGCTTTAAGTTCTACCCATTTTTTAACAAAATCTGTACAAACCAAAATATGCTTTCTACTTAATGATGTTGGATTTATTGGCCCTATAAAATCAATAGCCCATTTTTCAAATGGCTCAATCATAACTTGAGGGCATAAAGGCATTTCATTGGTTTGATTAGGCTGGCCCATTTGCTGACAGCTATCACAATGCTTGACATACTATCTGGCATCCTTAAACAAGGAAGGCCAAAAGTAACCAGCGCGCAATACTTTATATGCAGTCTGCTTATCAGCGAAGTGGCCTCCACAAGGTTCATCATGAGCAGATTTCAATATGTCAAACACTTCCTCCTCTCTTACACACCTACGGATAATCAGATCTGGGCCTGTGTAAAAGAGATCTCCTTGAATCCAGGAGTATGCAACACTTTTCTGAATAATATTCCGCTTTTCATGAGCGGACAAGTGGGGTGGTGTTTTCCCAGTAACCAAATAATTAGCAATGTCAGCAAACCACGGAGAATTTGTTGACATAGCAAAAAGATGTTCATCCGGAAAATCATCATTAACAGGAGTTGTTTCACCAGGATTATCTAATCTAGAAAGAAAATCTACTACAACATTAGATTTTCCTGGTCTATCAACAATAGTAATATTAAATTCCTGTAAGAATAGTAACCACCTAGTCACTCTACCACTAGTTAATGGTTTATTCATGAGTTATTTAATCACGGAATGATCATTATGTACAAATACTTCATATCCTGTAATATAGTCCCTAGACTTATTAATTGCAAAAATTACAGCTAAAAACTCTTTCTCTGTAACTGTATAATTTAATTCAGCAAAAGACAAATTCTTACTAATATAATAAATAGCATAGGATTTCTTATTTTCCTCTTGTCCTAAATCTACACCAATAGCCAAATCTGAAGCATCAGAGGAAATATGAAAAGGCGGAGACCAGTTAGGACCTCTTAGAATTGGTGCCTGTACTAACTTTTCCTTCAATGTTTCAAAAGACTGTTGGCAAGCTGTAGTCCAAGAAAATTCACTATCCTTAGCTAGAAGTCAGAAAAGAGAAGCAGCTATCTTAGAAAAATTTTCAATGAATCTTCTATAGTAACTCGCATGTCCTAAAAAGCCTCTTACTTCCCTTTGAGTTTTGGGTGCAGGAAGATGCAAAACGATTTCAATCTTTGCTAGATCAACCTGGATACCTTTACTAGAAATAAAATGGCCAAGTACCACCCCCGCTTTGCACATCAATCTGCATTTCTTGTGACTCAAAGCGAGATGGGCTTCCCCACAACGAAGAATTACTTTTTCCAAGTTTTCAAGAGCTTCCTGAAAAGAATCACCAAACACAGAAAAGTCATCCATATAAATTTCCACAAATTCCAGATCACCAAAAATAGCCAAGACTGCCCTTTGAAAGGTAGTCAGGGCATTACATAAGCCAAAGAGAAGCACTTTATAAGCAAATGTACCCCATGGACATGTAAAATTAGTTTTGTCCTGATCTTCGGGTGCAATTTGTATCTGGTTATAGCCACTGAAGCCATCCAAAAAGGAAAAGTATTCCTTTCCTGCAAGGGTATCAAGCACCTGGTCAATGAATGGGAGAGGGAAATAATATTTGAGAGTGGCTTTGTTTAATTCTCGATAGTCAATACAAATACGCCATCTTCCATCTTTCTTAGGTACTAGTACTAATGGAGAGACCCACTGACTATCAGAAATAGGATAGATAAAACCGGCATCCAAGAGTTTTTGTACTTCTTCCTTCACAATATCTCTTAGAGCTGGATTCATTCACCTTTGGGGTTGTCGGATAGGTCGGGATCCTTCCTGAATATAGATATGATGTGTGCAGGTTTCAGGAGGGATACCCTTCATATCTTCATAGCCCCATGCAAAGGCACTAAGATGGTTTCACAACAAATTCACAAGCTGCTCTCACTAAGATGAGTCCAAAGATAAACTAATATACAAGGATTTATCAGGGCTAATCTCTACAAGAGTAGTATCAGGCTCAGGAGTACTCAAGGGAGTGGTCAAATGCAATGGTACAGAAGAATGGGAATCATGATTATCTTGAAAATATAGGCTAAAAATTTGGCTCAATGGCTCAAAATTAGGCATAGTGTCTAGATTATTCAGGAAATCTTGAATCTCATCTTCTTGTGAAGACCCAGTATAATGATGGATAAGGGAGATGGGTTGAGTCTCATCATCACTACTTTGATCCAACCATAAAGTATCTCGAAGGTCCTGAATGGATCTAGCAATGGGATATAAGGTAACTTTCCTCCTAGAGTCTCCATGTGAAATATACATATCACCATCCAATATATGCATCAGGGGTAGCAAGCCATGGTCGAACCAAGATCAAGGGATGTCCTCCTACTGGGTTCTTTGGCTGAAGCACAATGAAATCAGCAGGATATTCCCAAGAATCTAATGAGATGATCACATCATCCAATACTCCTTCTGGATTAATTTTAGATCTATCTGCTAATTCAAGCACAGTGGGAGTAGGGCGAAGATGAGATAACCGAATTTGATCCATGGTTTGGTTAGTCATGACATTAACGGCTGCCCCCAGGTCTATAAGAAAATTAGAGACACAGACATTACCAATTTGAACTAAGACAATCGGGTTTCCAGGATCAGTATATTTTTCCATAGATACACATCTTGTCATCAACTTTGCTGCCCTACCAACAAATTGAATGGTTTGGGGATCCAATTTCTTCCTCCCGGGTTTCTTGAGACAAAGTTTCTTAATAATGTTGGTACAAATGGGGATCTCTTTGATGGCTTGAAGCAAAGGTATCTTAATGAAAAGATTCTGAAGCTCTAATGCCAAGCTAGTCTCAGAAATAGGCTCACTTCTTTCCCTCACTAGCCTCTCTGGGATGGGAGGTTAGTTGAAGAAGGCGGCAAGGATCCAAAGGGTAAGGGCTGCTTGGTGACTGCTTTCAGAGAATGGTTAGGAGTTTCCTCCTCTTCTTTCTCTTCAACAATCACTGCGGGTTGGTTCTAATTTTCTGATGTTACATGAACCCCAACTGGAATAGATTGGTACTTAAATGGTAAAGGTGGGTTTGTTACATAAATCATTTGCACTACCTTGTTATTGTTAGGATTGGGCATAGGTTGAGCAGGCAATTGAGGAGGTCGAAAGGGTGGAGGTAAAGGCAATGGTGGAGTAGACTGACTCAGAAGCTGGGGCATTGAATTTTGTGTATGAGGATATGACTGCATAGGTGGCTAGTAGGAATATGGAGCATGAGTTGGCCCTCTCCAACCTTGCTGCCATGGTTGAGAAGGTTGCCCATGCTGATATTGATTTCCATACTGCCACTGTTGATTAGTGTTAGGATAATAATATGCATGTGAATTATAACCAAAATAATGTGGAGAAAATTCAGGAGCCATACCTGCACCTACCTAAGGCCAATTTCTTCTTGCTCCCATAGCATTCAAGTATTCAGCTTCAGGTTGTCCCCCTGTAAATACAGCTTTAAGTCTTGATATAGAGGGACATTTTTCTGTGATATGGTCTTCTGCACAAATAGCACACTTATTAGTTTCTTTTAAATTAAGAGGACACTCTTTAGGAGGATGCTTGTCTCTACATTTAGGACAGAAAATACATAGTGACTCTTGTTCCTTTATAAGTTTTTGCTGAAATTTTAAAGAGTCTGGCTATTTAGAAACAGCATTCATTATATCAATTTTCATGTTTTCCATTTTATTTTCTAGTCCAATAATCATAGCATCAGTAGATTCAGTTTTTCTATTTCTATTTCGAGTTCCTCTACCAGATCTATACTAATTTCTTGAAAATTTCCTGCATAATTCACAAATTTGATCAAAAGTTTGTTGAGAAATATCACCTTGTCCTAGCAGATTTAGATTATTTCTAGCATTATCAGTAAGTCCTCTTAAGAACAAGGTTCTAATAGTGTTAGAATCAAGCTTAAGTTTTGACCTTTGTAAAATATACAAAAATATTTCTAAGTAATCTTCAAGAGTTTCATCATCATCCTGTATGATTGTAAAAATCTCATCCTGCATGTCCCGAGTTTTGCAATATTCGTGATATTTAGACAAAAATACTTTCTTCATCTGATCCTAAGAGGTTATAGAGTTTCATTTTAGCCCCATGAACCAGCGTAAATTTGAGTCCTTGAGAGTATCAGGAAATAATCTTAACTTCTGAGCGTCAGATGAATAATCATAACTTCTACACAGAATATCAAACTCGAATAGAAAAGAATCAGAGTCTTCATGAACTTTACCATGGAAATGGGAGAGAGCTAACTGTGGAACATTCTTCATTTGCGCCACAGTATCAGGATCCACAATTGGAAACACAAAATGGGATTGTTCTTCACTTACCTAGTTTTCACCAGACCCTTTCACATAATCTTCATGATCTACCATTGTTTCTCTCTTAGTCTCAATAGGATGAACCACACCTGAGCTGTTGTCACCAGAATCAAGGTGGATTGTTCCTGCGTGATGGGTTTAAATTGGATTGGGCTTCTTGCTCACAAAAGGAGACCCAATATGAGAATTGTTTTCAGAATTCTTTCGTCCCTTAGTGGGCTTTGAACCCTTAGGCATTCATTTCAAAAAAACAAAACAAAACGAAAAACAAACAAACAAAAAAACAAACAAACAAACAAAAACAACAACAACAAACAAAAACAACAACAACAAACAAAACAAAAAACAAAAACAAGTAATTTCTAATCAAAATGTTGTCAGAAATCAATTAACACCAGTAAAATTCCTTCAAAAAATCTTTTCCAAACAATATTGAAAAAATAAAGAAAAATTACCTCTATTGTATAATCAGAAAAATCTTTCCAAATCAAATCGCTTCCCTGGCAACGGCGCCAAAATGTTTGGTGCAGGAATTACACTTAAGTAAACTCCTCAACACTTAAATTGTCAACCCGAGGGATTCATAAACTTAGAGATGAAGCACAGGCAATGCCAAAGTTGGTATGAATATTTCTAATATCAATTCCTACTTTCTTTAAAGGAAGGATTGCAGAATCAAACTATAGGGAGAAAAAGGGCAACTTGAATCATCAAAATAATCTAGGACTGGAACAAGAGAAAATGCACTTGCAAAAGAGATTTAGAAATAAAGGGCAATCACTCTAGCTAACTATTGATTAACTACTGAGTGTGTGTTTTCTTTAGCAAAGACACTTTAGCAGTCTTCAACAGATGGGCCCTTCAAACCTGCTTATGTAAAGATTTCCTTCTCGCAAGAATCTATCTTGCACTAGTGCAGTCTGCTTGCACTAGTGCAGGAACAACGATTTATGCAGAGGGTGTAAAATGATGTCTGTACTAAAATATTTTTTCTTCGTGCAAGTGCTTGAACTTTCTCAAGTCTAAAGCACCCAGATCCAGTAACAAGAAACTGGTTCTTGTACTAGATCAAAGCTTCTTACACTTGAACATTTAATTCTTGAATTCAATGCTTAATTACTACAAGTGTTATGAAACCAAATTGCATACCAAAAAGATGAATGTTTCTGATTTTATCAAAGCATAAAAAAATAGATAAACAATATTTATAATTTATCCTGTCATGAAATATTAGTGAAAGCAAGAAAGCTATTAGAAGTAAACTAAAAAGGCTTGTTGCATCACACTAACTTGCACTGGTGCAGGTTCAGTTCTTCTGCTTAAACCAGGCGGGAAACCAAATCAAACAGACTTGCAGAAAATGAATAGCACACCAACGTGCACTGGTGTAGGTAATTTCTCCTACTCGGACCAGGCGGGGAAAACCAATCCAAAATCAGATGCAAGGAAAGGAAATTTAATTACTTCACATTGCAGATCTACTTTCACTCAAACAGGAATTCAGATGCTATAAATTAAATCACACTTGGTAGTATAAAACATAAATTACAAGAATAGAAAATAGAGAGAATGTGTTGGGTTGGTTGGGCCCTAGACAACCAGTGCATTTCCCTTTCAAATGGAAACGCTACTCAGTACTGTATCAATTCATCAGTTGTTAAACATAAAAAATGAGATTCATGAAACGTAAGGCGAAGCTCCATTTCTTATTAAATCATAAAGGAAAATACATGCGTGATTACATATCCAGCCCAGATTTGGGCGATAACGAAATACAGGCCTGTTACTGCCTTCTTGGTTCTATCTCTGTTCTATACAACTCTATCAACCATTCACCATCTCGTCCTATTTACATTTCTCGTTATATAGATCCTTGGCTGAAGGCCAAAAGGATCATTTAACTCGTTACATAACCGATTGCAGAATTTAGATTGTTCAATTAATTACATGACCAATCACAAATCGTTCAACTAATTACATAACCGATTGCAGAATTAAGCTTTCGGCCTTCAAAATTAGGCATTTTAACAGAACAGACCGTAGCAATCTCTAGCTATTCATTTCTCATAAATCCGATCTCAACTACCTCTAGATTGCCTTTCTGTCGTAACTGGAGCTCGACTGCCTTCAGATCTAACCTGTTGTCGTGGCTAAAGCGGCACAAAACTGGGCGGTGATTAAGGAGATACGGATCTGCTGCAAGGATTCGCGATGCTGGCACTAGTGCAAGATCTGCTCCTTCACTAAGATCAGTGGTCACGTAAGCATTTAACTACCAAATAACATTGGAGGTATTGATAAGTTACGAAAGTAATTATAAGAAAGAAATCACGTAATGAATAATTAATAAATGCTAAGTTAAGTTTTAAAATGTAAAATATATAGTTAATGCAAAATGTGTCATCGTTCTTGCACTAGTGCAGGATGAGGGTGTGTAAGAGGGGCAAAACAGGGGTAAATGGTTAATATTTAGCAAGGGAAGAATGGTAAAAAGGGGGCAAATTAGGGGGCTAACGCACTATTCACTTGTACCTGCCAATTTTGACTTTGCCGCATAAAGCCAAAAAGCCCCAAATCATTCGTTTTTATTGTTTTTTCAACTATAAACCTCCATGCACACACCTGCGAACGTCGAAGCTATCAACCCATGTACAATGCACCCTGAAGACGCCACAAAGCTCCCAGGTTGCCTTCTAGCCTACTCAGAACCTTTTCAACCGTTCACAGTTGTGAGTCGACCTGCTTAGAGCTAGTTCTTCCTAATTCCAGGTATCTAAGCCATAATTCATTGGAAAACCTCTCAAATTTCAGAACCAGTTACTGAGTTTGTTAGTTAAAGTAAAAATTAATTAAAGAAACTCAAGTAACTTGAGCTTATACTATACTCAACCACCTTTGCTCTAAAAAAAAACTGAAATTCACTTCCCCCATTCTCAAATCCACAAGAATTGAGAATGGTTTCCCTAATTGTCATGGATGTGAGACCTATTTCCACTCTTCACCTAAACCTAGACCACCTCCCCCTGGCTAATAAAGATTTCCAAATCAAGGACACCTCTGTCCTTGAATCCCCTCTCAAACTATACTATCGATATAGAGATCAATACCTGAACCATGCTGATAAAATTGGTCTTTGGGAGTCCAATTTGCCTAAGTACCAATTCCTTGAAGTTCACATTTTCCCAGAAATTGTCCATTACTGCCATGCAAACTATATCCCCAGCCAAAGAGCAATGATGTCCCCTAACCAGACTGTACTTTTCACCATCACTGCTGAATCAATAAATGAGATGTTGCAACTTCAACCTGGCCAAAACCTAACCCCTATCTCAATTGGAGACCTATTAGACCGATTCCCCAAGCTTACCACTGCAAAACTTGCTGAGATGTTCCAAACCTTCATCAGGGAGGAAAAGTATATCCCAAAAGATCCTCCTCCATATGTGGCTACCATATTTTCCCCATTTGGTCAGGACATTGTAGCAATGATATCTAGTGTCCTAGGTTACACCACCAGTGAGTATATAGATGAAATCATCCTGGCTTTCATGTCCATATTCACTCCAGGATAGCCTCCTGCTGTCATGTATGATTATGCCAAGTTTATAGTGGATAGGATGCATGACCAATTTCTAATGATGAGTAATGAGAGAGTCTTTAAGTTATTATGTCTTGTATCACCTTTTTCTATACTACCAAGCAGATAAGTTCCCCTTTACTCTCCAGAAACTTGACACAAATGGTCACCCTAGATCAGTAATTTTCTAGACTCCATTGAGCCATAAATGTAATTCTCCATATTCATATACAGACTTCATAAACCTATTTGTACATCCTATTGTGACAATGCTGCTAGGAAGTCCTCCTCCAAGAATTAGTTCAGATATAAGGAGGATCCTGAAACTCTCAAAGCAGCACAAAGTGGGGGATTGGTACTTGTGCCAAAACCACACTGAGATTAGAATTTATAGCTGTGAGTTGGTCCCATGCATACTACCCAAATACCTCCCAATGAGGTTATTTGCTCTGGAGTACTATAGGCATATAATCAATTCAGATGAGGTGCACTTTGTCAGAGCCAAAAAGAAGGCCCAGCTCAGGATCAGAGACCAATTAGGCCCCTTTATTTGTAATAGCAGAGAAGCTGAAAGGAGGCAAACCAAATCCTTAAAAGACTAAATCTGAAACAGAGCTTCATGTGGAGATATGATCCCTTGGACTTCATCTGCAAAAGAAGACAGAAAGATAATATGGCTCCCTACATTCACCACCGAATCCCTGAAGTAGAAAAATATGCTAGTCAATTGGAATGGGTGGAGAATACTTTAGAAGACAGGGATATCATGAAGTTGTTGTGGAAAATACTTTAATTGATTTAGAGAAACATATTGATGAGGGTTCTTTCCTGAAAGTGCCAAGAGAATCACAAGCCCAAGAAGAGTCACAGGTACAGCAAGAATCAGAAGTACTAGAAGAGTCAGAAGCACCAGAAGAACCAAAACAATTAGAGAAAACAGACAGACCAGAGGCCACCATGAGTAACCCCCCAGTCTTACAGACTCCTCTAAATGAGGAGAAAAGCCTCAAAAGAAATAGGGAAGGGGCCACTACCTCAGGAAGAGCAACATCATAGGCCTATGCAGAGACAAGCAAGGCAAAGAGACAAAGAGTTAATCCTGTCTCTGAACAAGAATATACAGAGGAAACAGCTGATGTTACAAGCACAGAAAGAGAAGGGAGCAGGGATGCCACTCCCTTTAGATGCATCATAGAACCTTCCACATCACATACCCAAATATTAGAAAGACAGCAAAGTATGAAAGTATCCTCTTTCAGAATGCCAACAGACAAAGACCAAGACATCAAACAAAGATATAAAGAAATAAAAGTAAGAAATGAGAGGCTGAAATCCCAGACCTATGCACAGTACTTGAAGATGACCCCTACCAATTAGACAAGGCTTATGTCAGCCTATGATGTAAAAGAGGGGAAGATGCAAATGACATTCATGAAGCCCACTACTCAGCAACCAAGAATAGTAGCAGACTTCAAAAATATAGACTTTGAAGTACTGGCAAAGGACATTCATCCTATTGACCAGATTGAGCTGCACAAGCAGACAGGGGAGATGATTTACTCCACCTTGATAGGGAAAGCCATCGCTTCCCACCAATTGCAAAACTCCCTGAATAATATATCAGCGTAGTTCCAGTTGGAGAAGGCCTCTTCACAGGCCAAAGATACCAGAATCAAGTCCTTAGAGGACTTAGTCATTGAGTTGGGACATGATCCCAAAGATGTAAAGGCCATAGAAAAATTAATAAAGAAGAAGAATGATGATATAGTTGCTCTAAAGAAACAGCTCAAGATTCCCTCGTTGCATCACCCACAAACATAAGAAGTCCTCGAGGCACAAAAAGGACATGAAGAGATCATGGACTTGGTCCTAAAGCTAAATGACCAACTAAAAGAGATAGAGAAGGAGTTGGACATTTTGATTCAGTCCAAGCAAACTGACCTAGCAACAACTTCCACAACTGTTATTCCCACAATGAAAACAACAGTTCCTTCTACACTAGTAGCATCATTGGCACCTATAGCTCCACCTGCCACAACACTGCCAATCACAACTGAATCTACAACAGCAAGCACACCAACAGAGAAAACAACAGAGCTAGTAAAAGCCATGGAGGAGATGTCAATCTAAGAAACAAGGCTCAAAAGGTTAAAGGAGAAAGTGGCAATCTTAGAAACTAATTGTAAGTTTTCCCAAATTCAGCAGAGAGAAGAAACACAGAAAGCCCTAAGGATGGGGTGAGAAAATTAAAGTCCTAGAGAAAGATTTAACACTGTAGAAGTCATTAGTACAGACTAAAGAAATGCTCTGTGCCAATATCATTGACTCTGTCAATGATATTTGGCCATCAATTCAAGTTATATTTGAGAAAATTGAATTGGTGAAGGTAGCTACTGAGGCTATCCAAAAAGTAAGGGAAGAGTTGGGTGATATGCCTGAGGATGCCAATTGACTCATCCACTTCCTGAACAGTAAGAACAGACATGAGCTTAATGAGCTTGGTATAGAGGATAGGACCGAAGCCATCCTAGAGGTTTAAAAGGTTCTTTCCAAAAGAAACCTTATGC
Source organism: Pinus tabuliformis (assembly GCA_031772625.1). NCBI lineage: Eukaryota > Viridiplantae > Streptophyta > Pinopsida > Pinales > Pinaceae > Pinus > Pinus tabuliformis. The sequence continues at coordinate 775,782,478 of CM062813.1, read as the reverse complement.
TCAACTTGGAAGAAAAGTGCCACAACATGTAGGTGGTCATTGACAGGTTTATGGCCAAATTTCAAATTTGAAGGGACAAAGGCCTTCCCAATCCTATGGTCATCCATGATAAACTCATGACCCAATTGGACTACACTGACAGACTTAGGAAATCAGCTAAGGAACAAGCCAGTACTTCAAGTATAAAAGCTCTGCCAACTGGAAAAGTATTGTATGATACTTTGGAAAATCTATTTTTTCTAGAACATGAGGTGGAACATTTGTTTGTCACCAAGCCCAATTTTACAAAATACACAGACGCAGATGAAATTTACAGAAGAATGTTGAAATTAAAGTTACCTAAGGATGAATGGTGGGAAAAAATGACAGATTTACTATGAAAATTTTTACATCAGGAACTTACCACAGTAGATCTAAAGGCAGATTGATGAAATAGGTAAGACAGATCAACAGGGTCAAAGAGTAACAGGGTCAAAGAGTATCAGTGAAAGATCAAAGTGAGGAAATTTCCAGCGTAAAAATATCAGCTAGCTTTAAGGGCTCCAACTCAATTGCAATAGCTAACACTACCACAATAAAAGGGACAACAAGAAGCAGTTTTCCACCTGTCTCTGTCTTCATGCTTGAAGATAATTTGATTCCCTAGATTAAATCTCAGATTGTTATGAGATATTTTGTAAATATTTTTTGTATAAATACTTCACATTTCAAAGTATTTGGTGTGGATTCAATGACATTTCTATAGACTTTTTCTCTCAACTCAAAGCTCTATTGTATCAATGATTGGATTGGCTTGCTGGATCAAGGAATAAAGATCAGATATTTTTCAGGATTCTTGTGTAAAGTGATATACAAATAAGTATTTTCTCATGTTTACTATTATTTCTCTTATGTGTAATCTTGTTTGTTTGTCTAAAATCTAAATGTATTACATGGAATGATATTTCAAAAACTGCTTGAATGCACTTTGTCTAGACTGTTTACATTTTAAATGTTTTCTACTAAACTATCTTACTTAGGGAATTCTTAACTGCTCCCTAGCTTCCGTAGTTTCCCCCTTGGCCCATAAAAAAGGATTCTCAATTACCCTTTGTTCATGATCACCCTTTGTTCTCCATTCTGATCCTGGTCCAAGAATTCTTCATTGTCCTTTCACCCTAGTTAGAATCATTTCATCCATTAGACCTAAAGATTTTCCTTTTGCTTTGCTAGCCTGCCCTGTGAACATTCCCTTTAATGATCTGGTCCAGTTATGCTATCCTTTGATTAACTCCATAGCCCAATGGCTTGAAGACCTAGTTTTATCCATCTATTCCAAGAATTCCACCACCCAACCTTCTTTCAACAATCAAAACCCCATGAACACTAATAACTAGCCTAAAATCTAATAAAAACAAAGCTAAATCATAAAGAGAGAGCCCTCTCTGGACTTAGGTTGGCTAGAACCTGAGCCTAAAAGATTGGTTTGTGGTTACCTCGAATGATTCCTTCTTTTAATAACTTCTAGGGAAAACTTCTGAGTGATAACATAGTGGCTACTCCGCTGAGGACTCAAATCCTCAGTGTTAATAAACCTTTGAGAAAATTTCAAATCTTTAATTCAAGCCTCTTTAAGGGTTTATTAGAATTTATTTACAAAATTTCATAAAAGAAAGTAATTAGAAAAATTCAAAACTCTGGCTTCAAGGAGAACTCACTATACTAGGGCCAATCCAAATCCAAATCCTGCACCAGTAGTGGATAATCCCAACCTATTTTCGAGAAGATCCAGAAGACAAGAAATTTTAGTAAGTCCAACACCTTAAAACAAATCAAATTCATGCCTTGATGAGTGGTTGTTTTTAGAAGACCTCCCCTTTGATGATTCATTTGACCTTTCCCTATTTAGAACCAGGTGTTGGGTAGCGGATCCCCCGCATAACGGTTTTGGGGCTTAAAGCCCACAGTTTAGGGTAACGATATTGTAAAAGCTCCGCAAAGTGTGCAGAGCACAAACTGTAATGGGTTGAGTCAAAGGGTTGTCCACCTGAAAATAATGTAAAATAATAGAAAGCGAGTCGGCCTACCCATGGTCCATGGACCATGGGAAGGTATAAATAGGACAAAGTTCTAAGGATAGAAGGTAGCTTTTTGGAAGATCTGATGTATTATGGGTTTGTAATTGCAATATTCGCTCTGAGTCTGTAAGTCTGAGTCGTGGGTGTTAGTAGATAGATAGAGGCTCTGTAGCTGTGTGCGCAGAGGCCTGGTAGAGTCTGTAGCTGAGTGCGTGGACCCCTGCAGCTAAGTGCGCAGGGTGGAATGGGAATGTACTAGATCAAAGTTAATAAAAGATAAGTTGTTCTGGAAATATTGTGTGTTTTATCACAGATCTATATGTTTATGCTTATGTTTTGAGTTTATGCAAATCTGTAAGATTTATGGGTGTGCGCACTGGTTATAACTGTTAAATGCTTGATTGAAGACCTTAAGAATTAGATCTGATCTATAATAAAACACATTAATAATAAGAATCTAAGAAGTGCCTTGTCGCTGAGCTACGCGAAGGCCAGACGAGTTGTGACAAGTGTGCAAATCAGTTTGCAACCCTTCCAGTCCTCATCAAGACATAACCTAGTTCCAGCACCCTCCCATACTACCTCGGGTGAGACCTTAGTCCACACTCCGCGGATTGTTGCTGAAAGGGCCAGTAGTACAGGATTTGTTTGGTTAAAACACTTTCGAACCTAGGTCAGGCCCAATCTAGCCAACAAATGGTTCCGTTGTCAGGACCGGGATCTACCTAAGGTATGTCTGATGTCGGAACACTGGAACCCTACAAAGAAAGAGATTGAAGATTGGTTGGATCAGAAGCTCCACGAGTTCATGGTACAAGAAAACAAAACTCCACAGATATCTGAGAAGAGGTGGCTGGATCACTACTTATACACGGAAATCCACGAGATCTTCTTCGCATCCTTCTCGACAGCATTGTATGAGTGGATCGCGAGGCTAGCTAACAGTCACGGGAGGTATAGAATTGAACAGCCAATCGTATGGACTCCGGAGTTGGTGCACAGGCTAGAGGCATCTGAAGATAAAATGGCACGAGCAGTAGATCATTGGTTGGATCAGATAATAGGAGGGTTTATCAATGAGTTCACGATAGACAGAACCGTGAGCTACAGCGAAGCCGAGTGGCGTTTTATCAAAGGACCGAGAGGTAAGTACATCAAATCGTTGAATACCTGGATTAAAATGTTGTTATGTGAAAAACGGGTTATGCGAATCCATTGATATTTGGGGTAACGTGGAGCGGAAGAGGCTACCAAGGGATCAAAGGATTAGAGAACAATCCCCTTATTTCACTTTTGTGACAAAGCAAAGAGGAGATCATTAGGTTCTCTCCGAGAAGTGTGGTCCGGTTGATAAAGCAGCGCATTCCGCAGCTACCACCTCCATCCACGCCATCGCCCACTTCACCTACATCAACCCCATCTTAAACTACCCCCCCTCCACCACCTCCAAGGGTTGGAATGGTGAGTGCAATCAAGTTGCCCATATTTAGAGGCGTAGGAAATGAGGAAGCAGACCAGTTCTAGTTTGTGGTAAAGGCAGTATAGGAAGCCCAAGGTGTTACGGATGATAACATTGAAAAGACTACTTTGGTGAGCGTGTTGCAGGATCATACATTGACGTGGTATATTAAGCACTCTAGCAATCATCCAAATGCCAGAATAACGGAGATCCAGGATGCACTGAACAAAGATTTTAGTCGACAGAAATTTGAAACTTGGTCCATCATCAGATTTAAGGAAATTGTGATGCTTTCAGGCGAGACTCCATGGGATTTGGATCAACACTTGAAGAGCACGATCCACGAAGCTAACATGATGCTGACGGATGCACAGCACTGCGTGTGGTTTGTGGCATCCTTGACACCACATCTGAGGACGTCGTTGTCACAGTAGAAGATCTCAACCCAGGCTAAAGCATTAGAGATAGCGATTAGGTTGCATGAAACTCCAATACAAGATCCAGGGTTGGGAGTTTAGCAAATCCACACGCAAATACAAAACCTATGCTTGGAGATGCTAAATTTGAAACATGATAGGGCGCGCTGGCTAGAAGCGCGAGATGAAGTGAGGTGCATAAAATGTAGAAGCCAAGGCCACAATAAGGATCATTGTTTGGTATTCGTGAACTATTTCACTGGGGGAGGGCCAATGCTGTTGAGACCAGAGGCGCAGGCAGGACCTAGTGCAGTGCCCACGCTTTGGTGCGCGATCTGTCAGGAGGGAGGGAAGCACACTACAGACAACTGTCATCTATTGCAGAATTTTACACAGATCCCCCAGCAGCTATTTTTCAATTTCTGTAGATCTGTGGGCCACAATGAAGGAGACTGTCAGAGTTATGAATTGTGGATGGACTGAACACCTGCCTACAGGATGCAGACTAAGGCGTGAGGTCAGGATCCAACCACAACAATAGTGCGTGGTGGGTTCCAGGGGCGAGGACGAGGACGAGGAGGAATGGGACCTGGACGAGGCTGTGGATAGTTAATCTGCTACAATTGTGGAGGACATGGGCACTACGCGCGTGATTGTACAAACCCAACTAGAATATCGTGTCCATACTATGAGTAGTTCGATCACGAAATGATAGATTGTCCCACACTAATAGCACGGATACACAAGAAAAGGGCAACACAGCCTACGCCAACATAGAATGTCCAAATGATGAGGTCTGAACCGTACGAAGAAGACCCTAACATGAACATGATGCTTAGAAGTGGCACCGCCACACGGGAAGATAAAGGGAAACAACCTGGAAAAAAATACATGGGTTCGCAAGGCCCCTACAAAGCAACCTGAGTTCGACTTTGAATGTGAAATGGATACGTTTATGGAAGCTAAGAAGAGCTTCGCGGAGGTCTCTACTTTAGGTAGTAAGGAGCAACCCAAGCCGGAAATGGATCCCTCTATGCTAACTACCTTTTTAGAGACATGCATAAAGCTGCTACGGGACAATAAAGCAGTTAAGGGATTACAGGAGCTAATAACTAGGTGCGCAGGGTCGGGCGAACTGCGTGTGGTTCGAAAACTAGGAAAGCATGCTTTGCGCACTGGGCAGGAAATGCGATTGACGGCACAGATTGGCGACTTTGGGATGGATCGGGTCATCCTGGACTTGGGTTTGGATGTGAATGTGCTACCTAAATAGACATGGGAACACATGGGCAGGCCTGCATTACAATGGTCTCCTATTGAATTACGGATGGCGAACCAACAAAAAATCTTGCCCATGGGGAGATTGCAAGGAGTCACGGTGGACATCAAAGACGCAAGTACACAAATAAATTTTGAGGTAATAGAAATTGTGGATGACAGCAACCCTTACCCCGCATTTTTAGGGATAGATTGGGCCACAGATATGAATGGAGTCATTAACTTAAAGAGACGGAAGATGGTATTTGAGAAAAAGTCCCTACGCATAGTTATTCTGCTAGATCCAGCTGAAGGAGTGCGCTACACTGAACCTGTACACGACGATGAAAGTGATGATGACTTGGATCATATCTACAAGATAACTGCGCGAGATTAGGATTGGGTAAATCTGACTGCAGAAGGAAGAATATCATGGGAGTGCGCAGAGTCCTGCACTTCAGATTCAGATGAAGAAGATGAACGATGGCATAATCGGTTGAACAGAGTAACAACGCTAAACTGTAATATGATGACTAAATCACTATGTTGTGTATCAGTTCAGGATCGAGATCTACCGACGTATGATGGGTTGACAGCGGTGGACAAATTCCTGACCAAGTTTGAGAACGCGGTACCAGAGCACCAGAGGTTCGATGCATTAAAATGGGCATTGCACGCAACGCCTGCACATTGGTGGGGAACACATGAAGGAACCTTTGAAGACTAGTGCGACTGCAGGCGGATGATGCAGATAAGGTTTGGGAAGCTGGAACTATGAATAACCGAGAAATACGATGGACGTGATGACCCGCGCATGCACCTCACCAAATGGACCAAGGCCTATGGAGAAGAACCCCAGCCGGAGTGGGTACACTTATTTTATCATACCTTGGATGTCATCCCAAGGAATTGGTATACTGAAACAGAACTCCGACATGGTACAGGCGAATGGGATATCTTGCGTGAAGGATTTTTATTAACGTTCTTATTTGAGGACCAATGGATGGATACTGTTGACAATGCACTGCAAATTGTGAAGGCCGCCATTTTCAAAATACCACTGGAACCAGAAGAAATAGTGCAGCCAGTATGGTCTCAGCAGCTGAGCCAGGCCCTCGAATGTTACAATGTATAGGTAGAAGATGATGATGATGACCCCAGAAACATCAATATTCTGGAAACAGAGGGGAGTTGCGAGGTTCGTGGACTAGTGATCGAGGATCTCGACATCACCGTGCCACTGAAAATGAAACAAGTGAACATTAGTACGGAGGAGGAGCTGAAGTATGCAATGCTTAGGGACTATTGGGGTAATGCCATAGTAAATAAGGTCGTCAAATTACTCCGTGAATATCAAGACTTATTACCAACCAAAATAACCGAGTTAAAAGGGATTCCCGACAATCCAGGGATGATGAAGATAACTCTGAAACCAGATGCGAAGCCAATTAAGCAATGACCTTACTGTTTGAATCCAAAGTACAAGGAAAAGGTCCGTGAAGAATTGGACAAAATGCTTGCAACAAGAATTATTGAACCTGTGGAAGAATCTGATTGGGTGAGTCCTATGATAGTGCAAGAGAAGAAACAGAAGGGTGAAATTCAAATCTGCGTGGACCTCCGAAAACTGAATGACACCTGCGTTCATGACCCATTCCCAACGCCATTTACAAATGAAGTTCTGGAGAATGTTGGTGGACAGGAAGTGTACTCATTTACAGATGGGTTTTCAAGGTACCATCAGATCAAGATCGTGCCAGAAGATAGAAGCAAGACCACCTTCGCAACTGAATGGGGATGTTTTTAGTACACGGTTATGCCCTTTGGGTTAAAGAATGCCCCAGCGATATTTTCATGCGTAGTAGTGGCCGCATTCAAGGAATTCATCCATAAGTTTTTGGAAGTTTATTTTGACGATTGGAATGTATTTGGGCTAGTCAAGAAACATATCGTGAGCTTACAGTTGATGCTGGATACCTGCCGATGGCACCAGATTGCGCTAAATCTCAAGAAGTGCACTTTCCTCGTCCCCTTTGGAAACTTGCTCGGTCATGTGGTCTGCAGACAAGGCCTGATGGTGGACCCTGCGAAGATTGCTGTCATACTCAATCTGCAAGCACCACGCAGTGTCAAACAACTCTGCACCACGTTGGGACACACTGGCTACTATCGTAAGTTTATTAAGGGCTATGCACAAATCACGACACCAATGGAACAGTTTTTGAAGAAAGACGCTACATATTGTTGGAATGATGATTGTAAGAAAAGTCTGGATATTCTCAAGGAGAAAATGGCATCCGCTCCCATTTTGGTTTGCCCAAAATGGGACATCAAATTTCATGTCCATGTTGATGCTTCATGTATCGTGCTGGGCACTTACTCACACAGGAAGGAGCAGGAAGAATTGATCACCCGATCGCATTCGCAATTCGACGATTTTCCAAAGCTGAAAATAACTACTCCACTACTGAGCGAGAGGGGTTGGCGATGGTATACGCGCTCCAAAATTACTGCCACTATCTACTCGGTGGGAACTTTAAGATGTATACTAATCATTCTACATTGAAATACTTAATGAATAAGCGTGTGTTGGGGGCGGGAGGGGGGGCACATTTGTAGATGGTTGTTACTGTTTCAAGAGTATGATTTCAAAGTCATTATGAAGCCGGCACGCTTAAACGCAGGCCCAAATCACCTGTCCCGAATTAAGAATGGTGAAGAGCCAACAAATTTAGAAGAAGGACTACCTGATGCACAGCTCTATGCAGTACATGTCGCGAATGGCCACTTCGAGGATATAATATACTTCTTAACCACAGGGACCGCGCCACAGGGATATTCAGTTCAGTAGAAGAAAGAATCGGTGATACGTGCATGGACTTTACTGTTATTGCGGGGCACCTGTACAAAATGGGAACCAACGAAATATTACGTAGATATGTACCTGAATTTGAAAGAGGGCAGATCCTCACAGAAGCACATGGAGGGGTTGTAGGAGGACATTATGCAAGATAGGCAACAACACAAAAGATTTTGCACACCGGACTATGGTGGCCAACTCTACATCAAGATTCAAAAGCACACTGTCGGGCCTGCAACGTGTGTCAACAGACTGGGAAACCATTGCGAAGGGACGAAATGTTGCTCAATCCACAAATGACATTGCAACTGTTCAAAAAATGGGCAATCGACTTTCTGGGGCCTATCACACCTCAAGAAAAGACGGGTGCACACTATATCATCACCGCACAGAATACTTGACTCGTTCAGCGGAAGCACAGCCGGTTAAGGACTGCACGGCTGCTACAGCTGTGAAATTTTTGTTCGAGAATGTGTTGACACGGTTTGGATGCCCGAAAATTCTAATGAGCGACCGTAGAACGCACTTCCTAAATGAAACTATCAGTGCACTCACTGAGGAATTCTAGGTATATCATCAACAAAGTACGTCGTATCATCCGCAAGAAAATGGGATAGTCGAAGCTTTCAACAAGATTTTAGAGACTGTGTTGACCAAGGTCTGTAATGCATAGCGAAACGATTGGGATTTGTGCATACCTATTGTGCTATGGGCATACCGAACCACTTGCAAGAAATTGATGGGTTAGACACCTTTCCGGTTAGTCTACAGCACGGAAGCCATCATGCCAATGGAATACATTGTACCCAGTTTGTGAATAGCATTGATGACAGGCATGGAAAACTGGGGAGCACTGGAAGAAAGGCTCGCGCAAATGGAAGAACTAGAGGATGAATGATTTGTAGCACGATTCCATCAGTAGGTACAGAAGCAACGCGAAAAGGATTGGCATGATCGCCATATCAAGTTGTGCACGTTCAAAGAAAATCATTTAGTATTGTTGTATGACAGCAAGTTCGAGAAATTCCCTGGAAAACTCCGGATGCATTGGCTGGGACCATATGTAGTCAAGGAAGTCAAAGATGGAGGCGCGGTCCAGCTTGGCAAGCTTAATGGAGAGCCCTTCCTAGGAAGAGTAAATGGCAATCACCTGAAGCTCTACACAGGTGGGCCGGCTACTTGACTAATCGACCGAAGCACTCTCTCACCGCTTCGGACAGTTGAAAGAGAGCGCGGAACAGTAAAACAAACTGTTAAGGAGCTGCACATGTCACAAGGGCCGCAGCTGCGTTGAAGGGGCTGTGCTTCTACATGGATAAACACAGAGGTCATCATTGATGTCACTGTTCATGACAAGATGTTTGAGTTACGGTGAAAAGGAGCGGGCAGCAGGCAATTAAGATACAAAGTACGAGCCAGATCTAGAACGATCTACCATAGGTTTAATGTTAAAGCAACAGAAAAGGAGGGAATGGCTGAATTTGAATTTCAACACATCTATAAATTGAAGGGGAGTATCCACCGAACGATCTGTGATATTGAGATAAGTGAGCTATTGTGCCTTCCCACTAGTATGGAACTATTGATCATTGACACTAAAGGAGTAAGCCCAGGGGTTGTAATATGGCCAATGGAGATGCAGGACCTTCTGGATAGTGTGATGTCGATGGCTACAGATGCCGCACCGAGTTTAGCACCGATGGTAGGGGATGTACCGGAAATTCTTAGACACGAAGCAGAACTGGTCCGGATGCTGCTGCCTAAACCACGGGCTGGCTAGTGACCCATGAAAGATAAGGGAAAGACCGTGAATATTGAGACAAATGATGGAATTGTCATTAACAGTTCGTCTCTAAGGCACCTTGAAGATTGGGATCTCGCGGACAGCAACATATTTCTTGCAAAAATGCAACACAAGCTCCAATAGACAGTACGAATAGTGGACCAGAAATTGGAAACTTGCTTCTTTGGCACAAAGAAGTCCCACCTTTGGTGCCTCAGCTAGAGCTAAAATCCTATGAGGGGTCACTTTGTGTTAACCGAGCAGAGCAGAATGAGCATCATCGGTTGAGCGAAGTAGTACAGGCAATGGAACAGGAGCTTGAAGGAGTTTTGCAAGAGACAAGGATGGAGCAACAGAACGAAGTGCGTCACTCACAGGTGACGCAGAGAGATCTTGGGTATTGGCCAAAACCCCCCTGCATGTATAAATTTCGATCCTGGGCCTGTGGGTTATGGCCCACTAAACCTCATCGAAAGCATTTTAAACTTTTAAAACATGGATCTTCAATTAATATCGAACCATTCCTTATTATATAAAGCAGTCTTTTAACGCCTTTTAAAATAACCATTGCAATATTACAAAATACGTACTAAGACCCCACGACAGTTCTGCACCTCCAATCCAAGTAATCAAAAGTCGCACATTGCAAAGACTTGAATGCCAAAGCCCCGATTTAACCACAATTCCGATCCATACAATCGGCGATCCACAGCTCCGTCCAGCTACTCCGATTTAGTTCTAATTAATTCTGCTCCGATCCGATGCCAGTCTTCAATGCTCCGATCCGATCAGTCGGAAGTCGGACGACGCAAAAATGATAACCGTCAGCAATCCTACCAATTCCGATTGCGATTACCATCGGAAATCGCTAATCGCCTAGTTATGTGTTACTTGATTATCACCGATTCAACTTTCGGACTTGATCTCAATTTAAACCAGTTTACAGCCTTTTCGCATCCGATCTATTGTGATATGGGTTACCTTTTGGGTTCCGATCCGATGTTCGACTATGGCAATTCAACATTAAACCGAACTGCATTATACACACACAATTATATTCGATCGCCATATATAACAGTTAAACACTATTAGATCACCATCGATCCTGTAAGTGATCGATGGTCAATCAATAAGTTCACAATACTCAATTACAAAACACACACACGTAGGCGTATAGAACAATAAAACAGGTTTTCATATAAATACAGAACAGTTTACATTCCAGGCATTTCAGCCTTAGAGACAAACTTGCTCGACTACATTTCACTCACTCCCAAATGCCTATCTATTACTATAGATATATATCTCTCTTTTCAATCTCTGTCTCATTACATATATAAGATTTGAAATAGCATGGATTACAACAGATCCAAAATCTCCTCCTACACGTAATCAACGACTCCAATGAATCCCTAAGACCTTGTGAGGATCTCGATTCATGCTTATCTCAATGCAACACTCACATCTTTTCCGCTTTAAATCTGTTTTAAAGCAAATTTTCCGCGTTTGTCCCCCTTTGTTCAGCTTTGCTATCCACGTCCTCCTCACTCTGCTTTGAATTCTTCTTTGATTTAGGAGGGGTTAGATGCTCCTGCATTAGACTCCCGAGGTACAAAAATTTTATGACCTCCTGGTCATATGCTTCTCCTTGTCCTTAGCAATTCTAACCACTGTGTTTCTTCAGTGGAACTACCTTCATGATATTTTGTGAGCTGCAACCAACCTCTGCAATAACAGTCTCCTCTGTTACACGATACCTCACCAAGCCCTCCACACTCGGTCTTTTGGCATCCTTCTAGTTCTCTTCTCTAGATCCAATTGAGCACACCTTGCTCTAGGTTGTTGCAAATCTTCTTACCTTCCGCTGCCGCCATCTGCACGATAGTAAGACCATAAACTCTCCAGTTTTAACACAATTGTACCTTTTTCCCCTTCTGCTTGCATTCTTCTTCCTTCTCGCAGGAAATCCTTTCCCTGCTCTGATACCACTTGACGTAGAGAGATCTTGGGTATGGGCCAAAACCCCCCTGCATGTATAAATTTCGATCCTGGGCCTGTGGGTTATGGCCCACTAAACCTCATCAGAAGCGTTTTAAACTTTTAAAATGTGGATCTTCAATTAATATCGAACCATCCCTTATTATATAAAGCAGTCTTTGAACGCCTTTTAAAATAACCACTGCAATATTACAAAATACGTACTAAGACCCTACAACAGTTCTGCACCTCCGATCCAAGTAATCGGAAGTCGCGCATTGCAAAGACTTGAATGCTAAAGCCCCGATTTAACCACAATTCTGATCCATACAATCGGCGATCCACAACTCCGTCCAACTACTCCGATTCGGTTCTAATCGATTATGCTCTGATCCGATGCCAGTCTTCAATTCTCTGATCCAATCAGTCGGAAGTTGGAGGATGCAAAAATCATAACCGTCAGTAATCCTACCAATTTCGATTGTGATTACCATTGGAAAACGCTAATCGCCGAGTTATGTGTTACTTGATTATCGTCAATTCAACTTTCGGTCCCGATCTCAATTTAAACCAGTTTACAGCCTTTTCGCATCCGATCTATTGTGATATGGGTTACCTTTTGGGTTCCGATACGATGTTCGACTGTGGCAATTCAACATTAAACCGAACCGCATTATACACACACAATTATATTCGATCGCCATATATAACAGTTAAACGATATTAGATCACCATCAATCCTGTAAGTGATCGATGGTCGATCAATAAGTTCACAATACTCAATTACAAAACACACACACGCAGGTATATACAACAATAAAATAGGTTTTCATATAAATACATAACAGTTTACATTCCAGACATTTCAGCCTTAGAGACAAGCTTGCTCGACTACATTTCACTCACTCCCAAATGCCTATCTATTACTATAGATATATATCTCTCTTTTCGATCTCTGTCTCATTACATATATAAGATTTGAAATAGCATGGATTACAACAGATCCGAAATCTCCTCCTACATGTAATCAACGACTCCAATGAATCCCTAAGACCTCGTAAGGATCTCGATTCATGCTTATCTCAATGCAAAAATCACATCTTTTCCGCTTTAAATCTGTTTTAAAGCAAATTTTCTGTGTTTTTCCCCCTTCATTCAACTTTGTTATCCACGTCATCCTCGCTCTGCTTTGAATTCTTCTTTGATTTAGGAGGGGTTAGATGCTCCTGCATCAACAGGGGTGGTGAATCGCGACGCCTTGACTACGTGTCTTGCCACACTAATGAGTGACTTGGGACGAGTCACAATGATTGTGTTGGGGGCCTGTTGGGTAGCGGATCCCCCGCATAACGGTTTTGGGGCTTAAAGCCCACAGTTTAGGGTAACGACATTATAAAAGCTCCGTGAAGTGCGTGGAGCGCGAACTATAATGGGTCAAGTCAAAGGGTTGTTCGCCCGAAAATAATGTAAAATAATAGAAAGCGAGTTGGCCTGCCCATGGTCCGCGATAGGGAAAAGTTCTAAGGATAGAAGGTAGCTTTTTGGAAGAACTGATGTAGTATGGGTTTGTAATTGCAATATTCACTCTGATTCTGTAAGTCGGAGTCTTGGGTGTTAATACATAGATAAAGGTTCTACGGTTGTGTGCGCAGAGGCTTGGTAGAGTCCGCAGCTGAGTGTGTGGACCCCTGTAGCTGAGTGTGCTGGGTGGAATGGGATTGTACTGGATCAAAGTTAATAAAAGATAAGTTTTTCTGGAAATATTGTGTGGTTTATCACAGATCTATATGTTTATGCTTATGTTTTGAGTTTATGCAAATCTGTAAGATTTATGGGTGCGCGCACTGGTTATAAATGTTAAATACTTGATTGAAGACCTTAAGACTTAGATCTGATCGTTAATAAAACACATTAATAATAAAAATCTAAGAAGTGCCTCGCCACTGAGATACGCGAAGGCCAGACGAGCTGTGAAGAGTAGCGCGAGTGCATAGATCGGTTCGCGACCCTTCCAGTCCTCATCAAGAAATCCCTAGGGTGTGGAAACCTGGTTCCAGCACCCTCCCATACTACCTCGGGTGAGACTTCAGTCCACGCTCCGCGGATTGTTGCCGAAAGGGTCGGTAGTACAGGATTTGTTTGGCTAAAACAATTATGAACCTGGGTCAGGCCCCATCTAGCCAACACCAGGTCTAAATGTGCACTTGATGACATAGTTCTAGATCCAGAGTTTATTGCATATCTTGAATTCCAAAAGGAAAACCAGTCAATTGATGAGTATATTCTAAATTCCCCTCAGTCATCCCTTACTACTGCTAAGATCCCTGATCTTTCTGAACCAGTGTCAACTACCCTTAGTTCACCCATATTCCCTTTCACCTCTGAAGTTCATTCCTCACCTCCATTTATACCCTCACTTCCCTACCAACCTATCAATACACATCAATCACTTATTACTCCCAGTTCTTCATCAACTACTGTATCATCTCCTGGTACCCCAACCCCACTTCTTAGCCCTTCCCAACTTAGATCCATGGCAAATAGATATGCTTCTCTTATGTTACCTTCCCCACTTAGACCAATGCCACAAGATTTCCAGAACAAAATTGTCCAATTTGATGGCATAGGACCTTATACAGCACAACATCATGTAAACAAAATGACAAACTACTTTGAATTACATGAAATTGATATTGGAGATGTTCAGATGAGACTTTTTGCTCAAACTCTAGCTGGTGATGTAAGGAGATGGTTTAGAGCTTTACCTGATAATAGCATAGATACTTTAGAAATATTTTATCAGCAATTTTTAAATAGATGGGAAAAGAAAAAGAACCCTCTGCAGATCCTTTTAGAATATGAAAACATTAGGAGAGGACCAAATGAAATAGTCCAGCATTACTATACCATATTTAACAATATATACAATGCAATACCAGTCAATCTTAGACCCCCACCTGGCTTAGCTCTGATAAATTTTCCTGATGGGTTTGATACTAATATGGCCTTCCAACTCAGAGAGAGAAATCCTCCAACTTTAGAAGATATGCAGAGTGTAGCAGTTAGTGTAGAAGCTAACTTGCTAGCAAAAAGAGCTAGGGTTAGGAATGAGAGGAGAGGATCTGCCAAAGATGAAGCCTCACCCTCTGACCTTAAAATAGATGTTCTAACCAAGGGTATGGAAAAACTGATGGATAGAGTAGAGAACATTGAGAGGAAGCCTCACTGGGATAATCAACAGGCACCTCCAGTGAGAAATCCAAACTTTAGAAAGAATCAAAATCAAAACACTGGAAAGAATGGACCTGATCAGAATATTAGGCCTCCTTTTCAAGAAAACTATGTTGAAACATCCCATTCAGAAGACCCTGAACAAGACACACAAATTAACTTGATGGGATTAGATGATGAGGAAACTGTCTTTTTGACCCAAGATGAGTAGGAACTACATATGCTGCAGCAATTGCAAACCCAATCTAGAGAATCATTTGATTATAGGAAAGCATATGATTCTGCCATTTTTGAAGTACATAAAAAATACAATCTAAGGAGTAAAAGTAATTCTGATACTCCTGACCAATCCAAGAAAATAGTGCCAAATCAACCTAAGAAAATCAAAACAGCTCCAATTACTAAGACTCTCCAAATCCTCCCTAGACCAAATCAGAACCCTTCTGGTCCCACCATTGTAGATATAACCAATGACCAACCCCCTGATGATCAATCATCCACTTCAATCCCCTCCAAGGAGACAGTGGAGAAATATCCAAACACCATATTAGAAAATTCACAGAAAAAGACTTCAAATGCAGAAAAATAAGAGCAACCTACTCCAAATCATGCTATAAAAATTCCAAGCACTCAAATAGAGAAAGCCCCTTTGCCCTTCAATTTGGGAGCAGAGGTAGCTAAACTAATAATTTTGGTTCCCTTAACAGAGTTGATTAAAAATGAAACCTACAAGTCTCAAATAAACAAAACCTTAAACTTTATTGAGAATGAAGACTCTGTCAACTTGTTTGATGATCAGCTTGAGCTTATATTCGGTTCTGATGTTAATGGAAAACCATTAGAAGGAGGGATACCACCCTTTTATATTAGCCTTAGCATTCATGATAAAATCTTACACAATGCAATGTTAGATTCAGGAGCTTCACACAATTTAATGCCTAAATCAGTTATGGAAAAGTTAAACTTGGATATCACTAGACCTTACAAAGACTTGTTTTCATTTGATTCAAGTCAAGTAAAGTGTCTAGGGTTAATCAAAGACCTATGTGTTTCCTTAGTACAATACCCTGCTAAGACTATTCTCATGGATATAGTAGTAGCTGACATCCCACCTAAATATGGCATGATATTGTCTAGATCATGGGGGGCCAAACTCCAAGGATATTTGCAACTTGACATGTCATATGCCACAATCTCAGTCTTTGGACAACCTAAAAAGTTGTACAGAGAGACCCTAATGAAATATGTGGTGAGTAGCCGGGATAGACCTCAAAACTTCCCTATCTACTCCATGCATTCTGACATTGATTCTTTCATTTTGTATAATGTTAAACAAACACAACAAACCACTTCAAGTAGTATTATTTCAGAACCAAAAGAAATTGCAGTTACAACTAAAAAAGAAACTGTCCAAACTCATGAGATTTCCAATAAACAAGATGATCAAAACACCTCAAACAAGGAAACTTTTCTTCCCCTTGACAATGAAAATTATGAACATGAGATATTATCGCACCTTGAATTTGATGTATCAATGAACAACTTAGGAGTAGGAGTAGGAGTGTGGATATATAATCTGGATAATGATCACTCAGAGGGCCATGCTTACAGATTGAATTTCAAATGCACTAACAACATGGCTGAGTATGAAGCACTTCTTTTAGGTCTTAAATTAGTTATAAAGTTAGGAGCTATAAGAGTTTCTATTATGGGAGACTCTGAATTAGTGATAAATCAAATTAAAGTTGTATATATGACCAAAGACCCTAGATTAAGTTGTTACAGAGGAACCATTATAGAAATACTAAACACTTTCCTAGAAACCAAAGTTGTTGTAATTCCTAGGAAGCATAATATGCAGGCTCATAGTTTAGCAATGTTTGCCAGCACTTGTAAGTTACCATTCCAACCTAACCATCAGTACACTGCTGAGGTCAGGCACAGACCTGCTATCCCAGATAACTTGAAAAACTGGCAAGTATTTGCTAATGACCAACAAATAAACAATTTTTTAACCTTAGAGGAGGAATTTGTAAATAGTAATATAGATACTGACATAACATTAGATCCTGATTTTAAAAATGAAATAGAAATTAATAAAATAGAAGATGAAGAAATATAGATTCCATCCCACTAAATTTACAAAATTAGATGTACAAAACCTAAAGCAAGTTGAAATTGATGAGATAATTAACGAAGATTCTGAAATCATTAATCTCAAAGACAACTTTTTGCCCAAAGGATTAACCCCTTTGGAAGACTTGTTTGATTCAAATGATGTCCCTAGAAAACCAAAGATGGAACCCTTAAAATCTGATATAGAGGAGTGTAATATAGGCACTAAGGAAAATCCCAAATTGATCAAACTTTCAAAGTCCTTACCTCCTACCGAAAAAGTGAAATACATTGAACTATTAAAGGAATTCCAAGATGTCTTTTCTTGGAGTTATGAAGACCTCAAGTCCTATGACACCAACATCATACAACATACTATCCCTATAAAATAAAACTAGAAACCTTTCAGGTAGAATCTTAGGAGGATAAATCCCATCCTATTGCCTTCTATTGAAAATGAAATCAGAAGGATGTATGAAGCCAAGATAATAGCACCAATTAGATTTTTGATTGGGTTTCAAATTTGGTGCTAACAAGGAAGAAAAGTGGTGAGATTAGACTTGGTGTTGATCTCAGAAATCTTAATAAAGTTTCACTCAAAGACAATTACCCTCTCCCTAAAATGGATCATATGTTACAAAGGGTAGTAGGTTCAACCAGAATCTCATTATTGGATGGGTTTTCTAGTTACAATCAGATTTTAGTTCACACAGATGACCAAGCTAAAACTGTGTTTACTACTACTTGGGGCACATTCATGTATGTGAAGATGCCTTTTGGATTAAAGAATGCAGGGGCCACTTTACAAAGAGCCATGGACATAGCTTTTGCTAAGGAAATTCATGACTTCCTAGTAATATACTTAGATGACATCACTATATTCTCAAAATCTAGCAAACAACACTTAGATCATCTAAGGCAGGTCTTCATCAAATGTAGGAAGTATGGAATTTCTTTGAATCCTAAAAAATATTTATTTGGATTAGAAGAGGGAAAGTTGTTAGGCCACATAATCTCTAAATATGGTATCCGAATAGATCTTGCAAGAATTGAAGTCATCTTACAGATACAACGCCCTAGGAGAATTTGGGAATTACAAGCCTTTTTAGGGAAAATCAACTTTCTTAGGAGATTCATTTCTAACTTAGCAGAATTAATCAGGTCATTAAACAATATGTTGAGAAAAGATTCGACCATAAAATGGATTGTTGGCTAAGAAGTCCTTTGAAGATATTAAGCTAGCCTTAACAAAAACACCAATTTTGATCAGTCCAAAGTTTGATATAGATTTCATTATATTTTCCTTTGCTTCAAAACACACAATTATTGCAGTCCTACTGCAGAAAAATGATGAGGGTTATGAACAACCTATTGCCTTTTTCATTAAAGCCCTGAGGGATGCCCTTTCAAAATACAATATAATGGAAAAGCAAGCTTTTTCTTTGGTCAAAGCTATCAAAGATTTTAGAGTTTACATTTTATATTCTCATGTAATAGCCTATGTCCCCAATTCAGTAGTCAAGGATATCCTAACTCAGGATGGTCCAGATGGAAAGAGAGGGAAATGGATTGCTACTATATTAGAATATGACCTAGAAATCAAGCCAACAAAGTTAATCAAAGGCCAAGGTTTAGCCAAGCTCATGGCTGAATCAAACTGTCAGGCCTTAGATATAAATTTTATTGCAGAAATGGATAATGGAGAGGAGATGGCGACTCCACCAATCAGCCAAGCCTTTATTGAATCACCATGGTATGCTAACATCATATATGTTTTACAAAATCTACAAGCTCCTCCTGAATTATCCAAGACCAAAAGCAGATTTTTAAAAATGAAATCTTTAAAATTTTGCATAATTGACAATGCTTTGTTTTGGAGGAATCATGAAGGTATCCTTCTTAACTGTTTATTGAAAGAAGAATCTGACAAGGTGTTACAAGAGTTTCATGCAGGTGACTGTGGAGGACATCTTTACTGGAAAACCACTACTGACAAGATTCTTAGAGCCAGTTTCTATTGGCCTACTTTATTTTCTGATGTAAAGAAATTTGTAACCTCATGTCATAAATTCCAAATTTTTGAAGGAAAGAAAAATCTTTTACCCCTGCCCCTAAAACCAATCTTTGTTGAAGCACCCTTTCAACAATGGGGTCTTGACTTCATTGGTGAAATCCACCCACCTTCCTCTGCCCAACACAAATGGATCCTCACTGCTACAGATTATTTTACAAAATGGATAGAAGCCATACCATCAAGGCAAGCCACTAACACTATTATAATAACCTTCCTTGAGTCCAACATCCTATCTAGATTCGGGTGCCCAACCAAAATCATCACTGACAATGCAGCAGCTTTCAAATCTAGGAGAATGATTGATTTCTGTAATAAGTATCATATAACCTTGGGCCATTCCACAAATTATTACCCCCAAGGAAATGGACTAGCAGAGTCCTCAAACAAAAGTCTGGTAAATATCATCAAAAAATTATTGGAGGATAACAAGAAAACATGGAACAAGAAGCTAGTAAATGCCTTATGGGCAGACAAGCTAACCATAAAGAAATCCATTGGTACTAGTCCTTATCAACTAATTTATGGGATGGAATCTATTTTCCCATCTTCTGTGGGAACACCAGTGATGAAGCTACTCCAAGAGCTACAAGTTGAACCAAATGACATCCAAAGAAGAATCAACCAAACAATTCACTTATAGCAAACCAGGGAAGAAGTGTACATCAGATCTCAAGTTGTGTAGGAAAGGATCAAAAAGACTTTTGATAAAAGGACTAAGGCAGAAGATTTTTACCTAGGGGACAAAGTTCTAAAATGGGATTCAAGGAGAGAAGATAAAGGTAAACATGGGAAATTTGATTTCCTATGGAAAGGCCCATATATTATTTATGCTTTCAGAGGCAATAATGCTTTCTTCCTCAGAGAAATGGATGGCACAGAAGCAGAAGGAGGACCAGTGAATGGTCGAATGCTCAAACACTATATTGAGCCTAGTTACTGATTTCACTAATCATCTATACATACTTTACTTTCAAAGTTTAGAGTTGATTGGATGGTAATGTTTGAAGTTGAAGCTCGAAGAGAAGGCCCTAAGCTTCAAAAGTTCTTACTTTCATATATAGTAATAATGCAGAAATGTGAGAAATAAAAGTTGCAGGATAACATCATAGCAATTCAGAAGGCCATTAGTCTACAAAGTTCTTGACATTTCACCAGGAAATTCCATCCCCAAGTGGAGCCACTGTTAGGTTCCTATACCAATAGGAGTCATAATTTTTTAATGGCTGAGATTAAACCTGTAATATGTACATACCTTTGCTTTCTGCAAATGTTTTCCATATTCAAAAAATTAAAAAATGTAAAGAGGGTATGTCCTAAAATAATAATCAAAAGACAAAAAGAATAAAAATATTAAAAAAGATTAAAAAAAAATATGAACCCCAAGAAAATAAAAAGACCATGAAAGTGAGCAAGTCAAAATGCCACTACTATTTACTTTTTGTGCAAAATAAATGATTGTGTGCAGTTTTTAATCTTTTCCACAATCCATGATAGTCAAAATGTTTAAACTTGGCTATTTCATGTTTCAATTTCATGTCTATAGCTAGAGAATAAAGATCTGACCAAACTGTTTAACCTTGGCAGATAAGTAGATAGGTAGAGTAAATAAAAGGAGCTCAACTGTTTAATCTGAGCCCTTGGATGTAATAAGGTTAGAATTAGTTAGTTTACTATTGTAAAGAGAAAGAAAAATATTTGAGAAGGGTTTTCTAGCTCAAATGTACCCTAATAAAGAGAAGTAAAAATGGTAGGATGAGTAGATGGGTAAGTAGTAGAAAGGTTGCAAAATTATGTTGATTGATTAGACAAAAGCATGTGTATCATCTTTTTCATCATAAAAGTTCCAAATGTGAATGGGCACTCAAGCATGCAGATGGATATCAAAGTCAATTAATTAATTTCCCTCATTCATTTCACCTTTTACTTAACTAATTTCCCACAATAAAGTTCAAAGTACTTAAAAACCCTAAGTCAAAGATGCTCAGAGCATTTCTCTGACTTCTAGAGGGACCGAACCCTTGGCTTAATAACTTATAGGCAATAAGTACTAAATCCCCTCATAAACATTCATTCCCCCCCTTCAATTCATTCATTTTCCCTAAATAATACTCTTTCCTAAGGTTAAATTACTTTTACCTAGGAAAAGGTGTTTTTTCCCCCACATAACTCATTTTCACATCAAAAACCCACAAAAACACTATATCCTAAGTTTTTATGTTATTTTCGGAAAAGCATTGAAACATGAAATATCAAATACTTAGGGTATTGTGCCCCTTTCCTCTCATTTTACTAATTACTAATTTATTTATTAAATCCTGAATAAAAACCCCTTTTCTCCATATATATTTAACTCCCGCAATATTAATAAACCCTACCCTAGTTTAATTATATAAACTATAATATTACACAAAACCCCGAAAATCCACTAACTAATCGACCTATGATTAAGTTAGTCTAAAAACCTAATTAAATCCCACCACTAATCACCCCGATACCTTAACCCCGCCTTAATCCCTCATTAAATCAAAAACCACCGTGCTTAAACACTCGTCGGGCCCCCCACTACCTTCTGTGCAACTCCACTGCCCGATCGCTTCCCTCCACATCTGAAAGTCCTCATCCATTTCGAAAGGGCCCGATGTCCGAACATTACCTGCCCGAAAAGAGTTGCTTTCCATTGGGCCCCTGAGGCTACGTGTCGATCAATGAATGGAATCGGGCAGCCTCCCCCCAATACCACCAAGCACCCAAAAGCGGTGTGAAGGAAACCACTTACCGCCACCCTGCTACACGCCAAAATAACTACTGCTCACCTCGCTACATGACAAACGACCGATGTTCACCCGTACCCGCCAATTTTGACTTTCCCGCATAAAGCCAAAAAGCCCCAAATCATTCATTTTTATCGTTTTTTCAACTGTAAACCTCCATGCACGCACCTACAGATGTCGAAGCTGTCAACCCACATACAATTGCACCTTGAAGATGCCACAAAGCTCCTTCCAGCCTACTCAGAACCTTTTCAACCATTCACAGTTGCCAGCCGACCTGTTCAGAGCTAGTTCTCCCTAATTCCAGGTATTTAAGCCATAATTCACTGGAAAACCTCTCAAATTTCAGAACCAGTTACTGAGTTTGTTAGTTAAAGTAAAAATTAATTAAAGCAACTCAAGTAACTTGACCTTACACTGTACTCAACCACCTTTGCCCTAAAAAACTGAAAATCACCTCCCCCATTCTCAAATCCACAAGAACTGAGAATGGTTGCCCCAATTGCCATGGATGTGAGACCTATTTCCACTCCTCACCTGGACCTAGACCACCTCCCCCTGGCTGATAAAGATTTCCAAATCAAGGACACCTCTATCCTTGAATCCCCTCTCAAACTATACTACCGATATAGAGATCAATACCTGAACCATGCTGATAAAATTGGTCTTTGGGAGTCCAATTTTCCTAAGTACCAATTCCCTGAAGTTCACATTTTCCCAGAAATTTTCCATTACTGCCATGCAAACTATATCCCTAGCCAAAGAGCAGTGATGTCCCCTAACTAGACTGTACTTTTCACCATCACTGTTGAATCAATAAATGAGATGTTGCAACTTCAACCTAGCCAAAACCTAACCCCTATCTCAATTGGAGACCTATTAGACCAATTCCCCAAGCTTACCACTGCAAAACTTGCTGAGATGTTCCAAACCTTCATCAAGGAGGAAAAGTATATCCCAAAAGATCCTCCTCCATATGTGGCTACCATATTTTCCCCATTTGGTCAGGACATTGTAGCAATGATATCTAGTGTCCTAGGTTACACCACTAGTGAGTATATAGATGAAATCATCCTGGCTTTCATGTCCATCTTCACTCCAGGACAGCCTCCTGCTGTCATGTATGATTATGCCAAGTTTATAGCTGATAGGATGCATGACCAATTTCTAAGGATGAGTAATGAGAGAGTCTTTAAGTATTCTTCTATCTTGTATCACCTTTTTCTATACTACCAAGTAGATAAGTTCCCCTTTACTCTCCAGAAACTTGACACAAAAGGTCACCCTAGATCAGTAATTTTCTAGACTCCATTGATCCATAAATGTAATTCTCCATATTCATATACAGACTTCATAGACCTATTTGTACATCCCATTGTGACAATGTTGCTAGGAAGTCATCCTCCAAGAATCAGTTTAAACATAAGGAGGATCCTACAACTCCCAAAGCAGCACAAAGTGGGGGATTGGTACTTATACCAAAACCACACTGAGATTAGAATTTATGGCTATGAGCTGACCCCATACAGACTACCCAAATACCTCCCAATGAGGTTATTTGCTATAGAGTACTACAGGCAGATAATCAATTCAGATGAGGTGCACTTTGTCAGAGCCAAAAAAAAGGCCCAACTCAGGATCAGAGACCAATTAGGCCCCTTTATTTGTAATAGTAGAGAAGCTGGAAAGGAGGCAGACCAAATCCTTCAAAGACTAAATCTGAAACAGAGCTTCATGTGGAGATATGATCCCTTGGACTTCATCTGCAATAGAAGACAGAAAAACAAGATGGCTCCCTACATTCACCACCAAATCCTTGAAATAGAAAAATATGCCAATCAATTGGAATGGGTCGAGAATACTTTAGAAGACATGGATATCACTGAAGTTGCTGTGGAAAATACTTTAATTGATCTACAGAAACAGGTTGATGAGGGTTCTTTCCTGTAGGTGCTAGGAGAATCACAAGCCCAAGAAGAATCACAGGTACAGCAAGAATCAGAAGTACCAGAAGATTCATAAGCACCAGAAGAACCAGAACAATCAGAGAAAACAGACAGACCAAAGGCCACCATGAGTAACCCCATAGTCTTACAGACTCCTCTAAATGAGGAGAAAAGCCTGAAGAGAAACAAGGAAGGGGCCACTACCTCAGGAAGAGAAACATCACAGGCCTATGTGGAGACAAGCCAGGCAAAGAGACAAAGAGTTAATCCTGTCTCTGAACAGGAATATACAAGGCAAATAATTGATGTTACAATCACAGAAAGAGAAGCGATCAGGCATGCCACTCCCTCTTGAGGCATCATAGAGCCTTCCACATCACATACCTAGATATTGGAAAGACAGCAAAGTGTGGAGGTATCCTCTTTCAGAATGCCAACAGACAAAGACCAGGACATCAAAGAAAGATAAAAAGAAATAAAAGCCAGAAATGAGAAGTTGAAAGCCCAAATCTATGCACAGTACCTAAATATGACCCCTACCAATCAGACAAGGCTTATGTCAACCTATGATGTAGAAGAGGGGAAGATGCAAATGGCATTCATAAAGCCCACTACTCAGCAACCGAGAATAGCAGCAGACTTCAAAAAGATAGACTTCAAAGTACTAGCAAAGGACATTCATCCTATTGACCAGATTGAGTTGCACAAGCAAACAGGGGAGATGATTTACTCCACCTTGACAGGGAAAGCCATCGCTACCCACCAATTGCAAAACTCCATGAATAATATATCAGCGCAGTTCCAGTTGGAGAAGGCCTCTTCACAGGCCAAAGATACCATAATCAAGTCCTTAGAGGACTTAGTCATTGAGTTGGGACATGATCCCAAAGATGTAAAGGCCACAAAAAAATTAATAAAGAAGAAGAATGATGATATAGTTGCTCTAAAGAAACAACTCAAGATTCCCCAGTTGCATCACCCACAAATAGTAGAAGTCCTGGAGGCACAAAAAGGACATGAAGAGCTCATGGACTTGGTCCTAAAGCTAAATGACCAACTAAAATAGATAGAGAAGGAGTTGGACATTTTGATTTAGTCCAAGCAAAGTGACCTGGCAACAACTTCCATAACTGCTATTCCCACAGTGACAATAGTAGTTCCTTCTACACTAGTAGCATCATTGGCACCTACAGCTCCACTTGTCACAGCACTGCCAATCACAACTGAATCTACAGCAGCAGGCACACCAACAAAGAAAACAGCAGAGCTAGTAAAAGCCATGGAGGAGATGTCAATCTAGGCAACAGAGCTCAAAAGGCTAAAGGAGAAAGTGGTAAGCTTAGAAACTGACTGTAAGCTTGCCCAAATTCAGCTGAGAGAAGAAACACAGAAAACCCTAAGGATGGGTGAGAAAATTAAAGTCCTAGAGAAAGATTTAACACTGCAGAAGCCATTAGAACAGACTAAAGAAATGCTCTGGGCCAATATCATTGACTCTGTCATTAATATTTGGCCATCAATTCAAGTTATATTTGAGCAAACTGAATTGGTGAAGGTAGCTATTGAGGCTATCCAAAAATTAAGGGAAGTGTTGGGTGATATGCCTGAAGATTCCAATCGCCTCATCCACTTCCTGAACAGTAAGAACAGACATGAGCTCAATGAGCTTGGTATAGAGGATAGGACCGAATCCATCCTAGAGGTTAAAAAGGTTCTTTCCAAAAGAAACCTTATGCTCAACTTGGAAGAAAAGTGCCACAACATGCAAGTGGTCATTAACAGGTTTATGGCTAAATTTCAAATTTTAAGGGACAAAGGCCTTCCCAGTCCTATGGTCATCCATGATAAACTCATGACCCAATTGGACTACACTGACAGACTTAGGAAATTGGCTAAGGAACAAGCCAGTACTTTAGGTATAAAAGCCCTGCCAACTGGAAAAGTATTGTATGATACTTTGGAAAATCTATTTTTCCTAGAACATGAGGTGAAACATTTGTTTGTCACCAAGCCTAATTTTGCAAAATACACAGAGGCAGACAAAATTTACAGAAGAATGTTGAAAGTAAAGTTACCTGAGGATGAATGGTGGGAAAAAATGACAGATTTACTATGAAAATTTTTACATCAAGAAGTTACCACAGTAAATCTGAAGGCAGCCAGATGAAACAGGTAAAAGACAGATCAGCAGGGTCAAAGAGTATCAGTGAAAGATCAAAGTGAATAAAGTTCCAGCGTACAAATATCAGCCAGCTTAAAGGGCTCCAACTCAATTGCAACAGCCAGCACTACCACAATAAAAGGGACAGCAAGAAGCAGTTTTCCACCTGTCTCTATCTTCATGCTTGAAGATATTTTGATTCCCTAGATTAAATCTCAGGTTGTTATGAGATATTTTGTAAATATTTTTTGTATAAATACTTCAAATTTCGAAGTATTTGGTGTGGATTCAATGACATTTCTATAGACTTTTTCTCTCAACTCAAAGTTATATTGTATCAATGACTGGATTGGCTTGCTGGATCAAGGAATAAATATTAGATATTTTACATGTTTCTTGTGTAAAGTGATATATAAATAAGTATTTTCTCATGTTTACTATTATTTATCTTATGTGTTTCCATAATATTGTTTGTTTGTCTAAAATCTAAATGTATAACATGGAATGATATTTCAAAAATTGCTTGAATGCACTCTGTCTTGACTATTTACATTTTAAATGTTTTCTACTAAACTATCTTAGTTAGGGAATTCTTAACTGCTCCCTCGCTTCCGTAGTTTCCCCCTTGGTCTATAGCAAAGGATTCTCAATTTCCCTTTGTTCATGATCACCCTCTATTCTCCATTTTGATCCCGGTCCAAGGATTCTTCATTTCCCTTTCACCCTGGTTAGAATCATTTCATCCATTAGACTTGAAGATTTTCCTTTTGCTTTGCTAGCCTGCCCTGTGAACATTCCCTTTAATGATCTGGTCCAGTTACGCTATCCTTTGATTGACTCCATAGTCCAATGGCTTGAAGACCTGGTTCTATCCATCTATTCCAAGAATTCCACCACCCAACCTTCAATCAACAATCAAAACCCCATGAACACTAAGAACTAGCCTAAAATCTAATAAAAACAAAGCTAAATCATAAAGAGAGAGCCCTATCTGGACTTAGGTTGGCTAGAACCTGAGCCTAAATGATTGGTTTGTGGTTACCTTGGATGATTCCTTCTTTTAATAACTTCTAGGGAAAACTTCTTAGTGATAACATACTCGGTCTGTTCTAACCTAGAATTTAGATGGGTCTTGCCACCATTCCCTTAGGATGTCTTTGGTCGGCGTTACAAATACGGAGAGCCACCGGGTATTGAAGGTCTCCTACTTCTTAGGGAGTCTGTAGTATGTGGCAATATCCGCAGAAGAGATTGTTGCTAAGGGTGCACCAGTATGGTCCCTCACCATCCATGAATCTATATATGTGTTTTGTAGGACCCAATCGATAGTTTCAGCACACAGAAAAATAGGAGGGTGTGACGCTATCTTGTGGATTTTAGACCTCTTGACATTCAGGTACACTGGGAAATATTCCTAGGTTTCTAGTATGTCTGGCTTCGTGAACTCTTCATAGATGTTGTACCAGGAGAGCCTTATAGTTTTATTGATATTGTAGATCGTGTCTCCATAGATGGGTGGTTCCTCATAGTGATATATTTTCAGTGACCTTCCCGCCGAGCTTCTATGAGTAGACTTTGTATTTAGGGGTGCCATCTCATCTTCGAAAGAGGAGATGGAGATGCACTCGATATCCATGTCACTTGTCATGTCGAACAAACAATCCCATGATGAGAGTGATGACATGAAAAACAACAATAATAGAGACTACTTAAATAAAATCAGTTCCAGATGTTGTGAGGAGGTCTTTAGGCAGGTCACAAGGGAAAGTGGTCACAGGGGTCACAAGGATAGGAGTGAAACTTAGTGACTAAGTAGCAGAGAGGAGTCATGGGTCATGGGGGTCGCACCAGTCGTGGGGTTACACTAGTTGCGAGGTCACATCGGTCGCAAGGTCGCACTGGTTGCGAGGTCACATCAGTCATGAGATTTAGGCTATCGCAGCTATGGGATGTGCGGCCTATGCACTAGGCAAGTTAAAAGGGTAGCTTAAGACTTAGGGAGATGTCTGGAATTCCTCAAGGCCAAATGGTCAGGCTCACAAGAGAAAACAGGGGTGGCTAAGGGTGAGGAATGAATATGAGGGAGGAAAAAGGGGTTTCATGAGGCCAAAGGCATTGATTTGAGGTTTGTGGTGCAAAATTAGGTCGAAATATAGCTAAAACCCCCTAGGGTTGGAATATGTAGGGTCGGGATGGAAGAGGGTGACACTTGGATAGAGAAAATGATTACAGGGGAAGAGGAAAGGTCGCCTACCTGGAGAAAATGTGTGCACACCCTAGTCGCAAATATCCCTCGTCTCTTGTGCAACCAAAGAACTGTTATAAATGAGCCCTAGGCGACTAGCTATATATAGTTGTGTTCACACGTGTGAGGGTCGCAAGTACCTG
This sequence comes from Pinus tabuliformis, assembly GCA_031772625.1. Lineage (NCBI taxonomy): Eukaryota > Viridiplantae > Streptophyta > Pinopsida > Pinales > Pinaceae > Pinus > Pinus tabuliformis. Next base: position 775,753,983 of record CM062813.1, on the reverse strand, counting down.
AGCGGGGGAGAAGTGCGACCTCGTGACCTATGTGACCTTGTGATCTTTGAAGGTCGCTAGGTTGCAAGGGTCGCGTGGTCACGGTGGCTACGAATTGCGACCTATCTGATATTGGGACCAAGTGATCTATTGGTCGCATGATCGGATAGGCTACAAGGGTCACAAGATTTTAGAGATCTAACCTATGCGACCTACGCCACTTTGGTTGATCAAGTAGCATGGGTTGCACTAGTCACATGCGAAGCAAAGGTCACATTATGCAGCTGCGACTAGATGACTTGGACCAGATTGCAACTTAGCTTGAATTGGAAGAAAGCCTTGGGTTCTTACGAGAATTTTCTAGTCTCTCAAGCTCTTGAACAGATTCTTAGAACGTGGAAAACTCTTTTAAAGTAAAAGGGGATCCTAAATTTTGAAGAGCTTGAAATTTTGGAGGGGTTGTTGCAGCGGCTACAACAATTGGTGATTCACTGGGAGAACTCTAGGATCTCGAGATGTCTTATGGCCTAACTTAAGGGGGGCCTCAATAAGTAATGTTTCCATAAAGTTACAGGTCCTGTTGATGTTACCTAGGTCTCTCCTTTACATTGGTCAACTATCCCCAATCTACGATAACTCGGCCTTTAACACATGGAATGACATCAATTCCTATTGGTCTAGGAAGGAAAAGGAAGCTAAAGTAATGATATGAGCTTTAAGTATTTTCAATATAATAATCATGATACTATGATGTTGCTCCACTGCCAGCGAGCCTGAACAATACCCCAGCGAAGTCACTACCTAGAAGTGGCAAACGTTTCTCCACTGCCAATGAGCCTGGTCAGTTCCCCAACGAAGTCGTTGCTTCACCTCTTTGCATAGGAAGCCTTTCTCAGTCCTTTAGCCCTTATTATTAATAAATGGATGTGCTCATTGGAACTTATTTGTCTGTGCTTATTTGCACTTATTTGAGGTGGCTATGTAAGCCTGGGCGGACGAGGGATCCTGACTTATTTGGCTTGCAAAGAGGTTGCTTCTAGTTTTTTAGAGACCTTATTGTTTTCCCAAAATGTGTGTGTGCTCAAAAAGGTTTCTTCAGTTTCCCTTCATTCCCAAAACAATGGGTGAGCTAGAACAATGCAAAATTCAGGCCAAGTAAGTAGTTGGGATAGGCCGATGCGAGCAAAAGGGACCATGTGTGCCGTCAAGTTCCCCACTACTATCAATTTTGAACACTCTATTTTGGTCACAACTTAAGGTTTAGTCAAAAAACGGTTCCATAGAGCACCCTGCACGAGCCAAAGTGCAGGGTCGTTCCAACCTCCACCTGACATCCCAAACTTTTATTTCAAAGAAAACGAAACTCAAATTGTGCTGGAAAAATAAACTAACTAGAAAGGGAACTATAGTACAAGGTGGGACTAGAAACCTTGAGGGCTACTAGGTGAAGTAGAATTTTAGGTCTTGGCCATTCACAGGAAGGGGTTCAACCCACCCTCCTAGGGTTTGCAACTTATAGGTGTGCTGGCCAATTTTCTCTTTGATTTGGAAAGGACCAATCCACAAGGCTTGGAACTTGGTGTGTTTTCCCTTGTCCTCATGGGCCCGATCCCATTTAAGAACTAGATCTCCCACACTGAATTCACAAGTTCTCGCAAACTTCTTGTCAAACCACCTCTTAATCCGGTTTTGGTGAACAACAAATTTCTCCCTGGTCTTTAGTCTCTCCTCTTCCAATCTAAGGAGTGTGTCAATGCGGCTTTGAATGGTAGGGCAAGGGGAGCCTTGTGATTCTTGTGCTAGTTTGAGGGCTGAGAGATAAAGGTTAGGAAGAAGTATGGCTTCTTTCCCATAAACCTGTAGAAATTTTGAATAATAAACACTTATTCAACAGAGATTATCCCGATTATACACTATTGCAGAATACATGCATAATACATAACCTCCTCTACGTTGATCATCAATTTAGCAGCATTAAAATCAATGAAACATCAATCGCATGCACACATTAACACAATATGTAACCCGGGGAAAGCTTACAGTTGAAAACCCCACACTATTTGTATATTAATGATTGAGAACATGTCACAATACATAGCACAATACTCCTCTCAAGTATCCAGCACTATCTCCACCTGTTACACACAAAACTAGCTCAGATCCGAACAAGTCACAGGTTCAAATCTCCTTCGCTGCTTTGCCTGCCTCTATTGCACAATACCTGCTGAGAATCACCCACACTGAAAATCACGTGAGAATAGGCTATATCACTAGGCATTTGCCCATATTGTGCAATCCTCATTGGCATAACTCAATCCGTGCTTGTGCAAATCTCATGCACAACTGATAGTCACAACTCACCCTTTCACTTACCTCTAACACCTGTCTCTATTGAACTATCCATGCACTGAGTTAACTGATGTATTATTTAGTTTCTTTATGAGTTAATAATTAGTGAATTAATTAACAATAAATTCACACAACTCATCACTAGTGTATTCTCCAGTTAGACTGAATACAACTAGTTCAACTGAACACAACTCCATCAACTCCACATCCAACTCCACAGAACTCACATGCATGAGTTGTAACTGAAGTCCTCCATGCAATAGCTCAACTGACCCACAAGAAAAGCATATTTCATTCTGACAGTTGCATGTGCCACATCTGTAGCTCAAACTGAAGTGCTCCAAGAGAATAAGATAATGTTTAGAGTCCAAATGTTACTAAGGGCTAATAATATTTGACTGTTTCTATTTTTAGCCTGGAAGTCTAAAAATAGAATTTGATCACTCCGCTGTGAACCAGAAATAGAATTCCATCTATTTTCCCCAAAATGACCAATCATCCATAAACAGCATCTTGCAACTCATAGACCATGATCCATGTGTCTAAAAATAGACTTTGCGCCATAATTTGCCTATGGGCCCACTTAGTGAAGGCAACTCCTTTCCACTAAGCTCCATCATCTTGTTGCATTCTCAACACTCCCTCTCAACAAGATATGGATTATCAGCAACCCCTATCCTGCCTTGGTGGTATTCGAATTTGCTTCTGGTGAGCACCTTCGTCAAGATATCAGCATCCTGATCCTCCGTTGGAATGTATGAAAGTAACATGATTCTCCGCTGCACACAATCTCTGATATGATGGTACCTGATGTCAATGTGCTTAGGTCTATCATGAAATATAGGATTAGCCAAGAGTTTAATGCAACTCTGGTTATCACAGTAAATCATAGTAGGCTCCAAGTAAGAATCAAACAAACCGACCAGGATCTTCCTCATCCATATAGCCTCGCATGCAGCCAAACTTGCTGCCATATACTCGACCTCTGCTGAACTGAGTGCCATGGATCTCTGCTTCCTACTGTACCAAGAAACTGCTGTCGACCCGATACTGAAGACCCCTCCTGATGTGCTATTTCTATCCGTTTGGCTCCCTGCCCAATCTGCATCCGTGAAGCCACATAGCTTCACCTCATCCTCCTGTCTGTACCACAAACCATATCCTGATGTGCCTCTCAGATAATGCAATACATGCTTTCCCGCCTTCCAGAAGAGCTTGGTAGGCTTAACCATAACTTGTGAAAGCTGATTAACAGCATAGCATATATCGGGTCGTGTATTGACCAGATACATAAGCGACCCCACCAACTATCGATAAACAGTGGCATCCACTTCTTCTGTTGAAGTGACATCCTCCTTCCTCCAACCTCCAAGAAGAGGAGTATCAACAGGCTTGCAGCCATGCATGTTGAACTTCTCCAGTATCTCCCGAGCATACTTACCCTGAGAAACAAATAGTCCATCACTACGCTATCAAATTTCCAATCCCAGGAAATAATGAAGGAGGCCCAAGTCCTTCATTTCAAACTCCTTAGCAAGATCATCCTTGCATGAAAGTATCAACAGCTCATCACTCGTTAGAATCAAATCATCTACATAAAGTACAATGATAAGCAACTTACCCTCCACCACAATCTGGTATAGGTTAGGATCCGCCTCACTCTTGGAGAATCCAAGTCCAGTGAAATAGTTGTCTATCCATGTGTACCAAGCACGTGGTGCTTGTTTCAACCCATACAACGCTCTCTTGAGCCTGCACACATGCGACTCGCTGCTGAAGATCTCAAAACCTTCAGGCTGTTCTATGTACACCTCCTCCTCAATGACTCCGTTGAGGAATGCAGTCTTCACATCCATCTGATGAATGTGCCATCCCATCTGCGCTAAGAGAGCAAGAATCATCCGTATAGAAGAATACCTTGCGACAGGTGCAAAGGTCCCCTCATAATCAATCCCCTCTATCTGTGAAAAGCCTTGAGAAAAAAATCTTGCCTTGTACTTCTCCACACTCTCGTCAGCTACCTACTTAACTTTGTAGATCCATCTCAAACCCACCACGGATTTCCCTTCCAGTCTAGGAACAATCTCCCATGCACTGTTTCTAACAATCGAATCATACTCTTCCACCATGGCGTCTACCCATGCGGGATCCTCCACAACTTCCTCAAAAGAGGATGGCTCAGTCACAACACATTTGCTCATAAGAGCCATGTATCCAGCGTACCGATCAGGTGACTGTCTCTACCTCCGTTGGGCTATAGGTGGTCCTACAACTTTCTCTGCATCTTGAGCCAGTCGCTCAGCTTCTGTCAAGCGCTTTCGCCCTCTAATGGTTGGCGCTGCATGAGTGGTCTCTTCTACTTCATGAACCTCGTCCTGTGGCTGATCCACGTCCTAAAGCTCATCTTTAGGAACTAATAGCTCCTCATCTGCATGCAAGTGTGCCTTCCTCTCAAGCGAACACTTCATGGCTTTCTCCTCCTGAAATTTTATATCCCAACGTCTTACCACTATCTGGAAAATACACACGATAGTTGTGGGGTGTATCAGTGTACCCCACAAATATCCCAACCTCTGTGGTCAGCTCCAACTTCTTCCTGGCATCCTTTGTCACATGAATGTAAATGTTAGCACCAAAAATACTCAAATGAGAAAGATCAGGCTTCTTACCAGAATAAGCCTCCTCGGGTGTACTCATGCCAGGTATCTTATGAGGACAACGGTTATGCACATAAACTGCTGTATTGCATGCTTCCGCCCACAAGTGAAGGGGTAGGCCCTGATCATGCAACATCGCCCATGCAGCACCCACGATCTTTCTGTTCTTCCGCTCAGCAACCCCGTTCTGCTGTGGGTTATGGGGAGCTATGAGCTCTCTTCGAATTCCTTCTACACTGCGGAAATCCTTGAACTCACCAGAGATGTATTCACCACCATTATCGCTCCTAAGAGCCTTCACCTTCTTCCCCAACTCCTTCTCGACCAATGCTTTGAACTCACAGAACTTTGAGTATGTCTCGCTCTTCTTCTGCATGAAGAAGATCCAGCACTTACGAGAGAAATCATCAACAAAAATCACATAATATCTGTGTTTTGTTGTCAAGGCTACTGAGAAAGGTCCACACACGTCTGTGTGAATTCTCTCAAGGATCGTCATGGCGCGACTATCCTTCTCATGAAAGGTGGCTTTCACAAACTTTCTCAAAGTACACCCCTTCCACTGATCTGACTGTGCAAGAGTGCCTTTAGGAAGCCCTGTAGTGATCTGCTACAGTATCTTCAAGGCTCCATGGTGAAGGTGACCCAATCTCCTGTGCCACAGCTCGCCATCATCCCAGCTCACCAATCCTTCTGCCTTGCATGCCATTTTTGCGCATCCATCTACATGCAACTGATAAAGGTTCCTCACTCGAACCCCTATCTTTCGGGTTTCTCCAGTTGTCTTGCTGCGTAGGAAAGCCTTTCCTTCGCTGAAAAAAACATCATATCCCTTGTCTTCTAACATCGCCACAGAGATAAGATTCTTCTTCAATCTTGGAACATGCAGCACTTCCTTCAATACAAAGGGTTTACTAGACTCCCTCTCAAAGGAAATGGTACCGATACTAGTCGCACTGTATCTACCATCATCGCCCATCTCGATGTGCACTCTAAGATCTTTGTCCTCCATATCAGAAAACAAATATCGATCTCCTGTCATGTGAAAATACGCACCACTGTCCAAGAACCACACCGATCCCATCACACTTGAAAACAAGCATGCGATCAATGAAAAATCAAGCTCAAGCTGCGAGGCTAGAGCCTCTCCTTCTGCAGATCCAGCAACTTGCTTGTTCTTCTTCTTCTGCGGACAATTAGTTGCATAGTGTCCATGCTGGTGACAGTGAAAGCACTTCACCTTGGACATATCTTGTTTCTTGCCTTTCGCACCGAACTGAGAAGCTTTCTTGCTCTTCCCCTTCTTTGCTTTGGTAGCCAAAGCGCAATTTTCTTCATCAGGTCCCTTTGATGAAGATCCGTCCTTAGTATTCCGCCTGATCTCCTCCTGCAGAAGATTTGACCAAAGTCTCTCCCATCTTGGTAGTTTCTCCCGACCATTGACAGAGTCCTGATAGGAATGCCAACTCTTCAGAAGACCAAGTAGAGCCAAGCTCACCAAGTCCTCATCATCGACAGTCATCCCCACACTTCCCAGCTCATCTCTGCACTGAGTGAACTTCGTGAGGTACTTGGGCATACGGTCTCCCTTCTCACATTTGATGTTTCTGAGTTTATCTTTGAGCGCCAACTTCCTCTGATCGCTCTTGCTTTGGAATAGATCTGTCAACGCTTTCGACATCAAGTATGGAGAAGCCTTTCCATGCAAGCTGGACACAATGTGATCCTTCACACCCTCCAACAGAATCCTTCGACACTTTGTTGTCTTCTTTTTCCAAGCATCAACCTGCGTAGCATCAATACGCTTTGGGACATCAGCCTATATGAAATCCTTCAGCCCATTATCATCCAACACTGCCTCCATCCTGTCCTTCCATGCAATATAGTTTGAGCTGCCCTCAAGAGCATACTCCAATCGCAATCCATTGAAAGACATTGCCACGTTGATACCAAGAAAACACTGCTGCAAATTCGAATTCCACCAGCTCCAAACTCAACCGCCTCTGATCTAGAATTCATGAGAAAAAAGTATTTCTCGTACAAAGATTGACTGTATGGGCTTTTACCGGATATCTCACCTTCCAAAGGAAGGATGAATCCAGAGGCTACCTGGCTCGATTACAGACTCTGCCTGAAGAAATAAGATGTAAACACTTTTTGAATAATAGATCTAATGATCAACAACTCTGATACCATGTAGAAATTTTGAATAATAAACACTTATTCAACAGAGATTATCCCGATTATACACTATTGTGGAATACATGCATAATACATAACCTCCTCTAAGTTGATCATCAATTTAGCAGCATTAAAATCAATGAAACATCAATCACATGCCCACATTAACACAATATGTAACCCGGGGAAAGCTTACAGTTGAAAACCCCACACTATTTGTATATTAGTGATTGAGAACATGTAACAATACATAGTACAATACTCCTCTCAAGTATCCAGCACTATCTCCACCTGTTACACACAAAACTAGCTCAGATCCGAACAAGTCAGAGGTTCAAATCTCCCCCGCTGCTTTGCCTGCCTCTATTGCACAATACCTGCTAAGAATCAGCCACACTGAAAATCACGTGAGCTTAGGCTATATCACTGGGCATTGGCCCATACTACACAATCCTCATTGGCATAACTCAATCCCTGCTTGTGCAAATCTCATGCACAACTGATAGTCACAACTCACCCTTTCACTTACCTCTAACACCTGTCTCTGTTGAACTGTCCATGCACTGAGTTAACTGATGTATTCTTTAGTTTCTTTATGAGTTAATAATTAGTGAATTAATTAACAATCAATTCACTCAACTCATCACTAGTGTATTCTCCAGTTAGACTGAATACAACTAGTTCAACTGAACACAACTCCATCAACTCCACATCCAACTCCACAAAACTCACATGCATGAGTTCTAACTGAAGTCCTCCATGCAATAGCTCAACTGACCCACAAGAAAAGCGTATTTCCTTCTGACAGTTGCATGTGCCACATCTGTAGCTCAAACTAAAGTGCTCCAAGAGAATAAGATAATGTTTAGAGTCCAAATATTACTAAGGGCTAATAATATTTGATTGTTTCTATTTTTAGCCTGGCAGTCTAAAAATAGACTTTGATCACTCCGCTGTGAACCAGAAATAGAAGTCCATCTATTTTTCCCAACATGACCAATCATTCATAAACAGCATCCTGCAACTCATAGACCATGATCCATATGTCTAAAAATAGACATAGTCTAAAAATAGACTTTGAACCATAATTTGCCTGCGGGCCCACTTAGTGAAGGTGACTCCTTTCCACTAAGCTCCATCATCTTGTTGCATGGCTCCTTTCCACTGAGGGATGGCTTGGGCATGACCCGATCAACCCACAGGGTGTTGCTGAGTGCATTGTGCCAGTTTCTTTGGTGGGAGAGAAAGGTTTTCTTGAGGATGCAAATGAGGTTTTTATTGGTAGATTCTGCTAGGCCATTCCCTTGTGGGTAATAGTTGGTTGAATGTTTTAAAACAATACTGTTTTCCAAAGAAAAATCATACAACTTTAAGGACGAAAAATATGTAGCATTATCAAAGACAAGTGAGGTTGGGACACCAAACCTGGCCATGATGTATTGATTGATGAAAGATATTACCTCATCGTCATTGATTTTCCGTAACAGGATTGCCTCCACCCACTTGGTGAAATAGTCGGTGGCTATGAGTATATACATGTGTTATTTTGATGAGTTTGGCATGATCTCTCCAATGACATCCAACCCCCATTGTTGGAAAGGATCTTCTACCGCTATGGGTTGGAGCGGGGCAGATGATCGAGCTTGTCTTCCCACGTGCTTCTGACATATGGGACACTTTCGAGCATAAGCATGTGCATCCTTGAAGAGTGTGGGCCAGTAGAAACCTGCCTGCATGATCTTGTGGGCAGTGGTGTCGCCCACATAGTGGCCTCCCACAGGTCCATCGTGCAATTCTTTCAACACTCACTGAGCCTCGTCATATTCCAAACATCTTAGTAGCATGTCGAGGTGGTGTTTTCTGAATAGGTTTCCCTGGACCATTTGATACAAGGCAACCTTGAGTCTGATTTCTCTCTTCTGCTTGGCGGACAAAGTATGTGGTAGGGCCCCTTGCACTAGGTATTGTTTCAGGTCAGAGTACCATGATGAGGGATCATGTGAGCCGAGTAGCTCATTCTGGTACATTTCGATCTCATGCTCCCAGCCTTCTACCTCTGAACCCTGTTGATCTGCAGCCTCGATGGTTATTTTACAAAGCCCGTGTCCTTTCACCGTATGTGAGGGTTTGAACTCCAAATCATACTCCTGCAGAGAAGTCATCCAGTTGGCTCTCCTCTCACCTAGCTCTTGTTGGACAAAGAGTGATCTGACGGCCGGGTGCGGGACCATTATTGTGACGTGGTTTTTGAGAATGTATGGTCTGAAGTGTTTCACTTCTTTGTAGACCACATGCACCTGCTTATCAATGTCGGGGTAATTGAGTTTTATACCTTGCAGCCCTGTGCTCATGAAGGATATAGGACATTCATCATTGTTGTTATCCTTTTGTATGAGGACTGCAGCTAAGGATGAATCTAAGGTGAAAGTGTATAAGATGAAATCCCTACTGAAGTCCGGGTTGAAAAGGGAAGGGGCCTCAGCGATTTCTCTCTTGATGCGATCAAAAGACTCTTTTTCTTCTTGATTCCATTTGAAGACCAAATCTTTCTTTATCATATTCTACAAAGGCTTAACAATTTGCGCAAAATCTAAAATAAATTTGTGGAGAAAATTGATTTTACCAAGGAAGGACTGCATACCTTTTTTGTTGCTTGGTGGAGGGATCTGTGCTATAGCTTTTACGTGATCAGGATCGACAATGATTCCATATTTAGTGATGATATTTCCAAGGAGATTGCCCTTAGAAACCACGAATATTCTTTTTTTAGGGTTGAGTGAAATTCCATATTTTTGACACCGTTCGAAAATCTGCTTCAAATGGTGAAGGTGATCAGACCTCTTCTTTGAAAAAACAGTGACATCGTCAAGGTATACCACCACACTCTGGCCCATTAAACCCCAGAACACAATATCCATTTCTCTTTGGAATGTTGCCCCGACATTAATAAGTCTGAATGGCATACGATGAAATGTGAACATTCCCCACTTTGTTCTGAAGGTTGTTTTAATATAGTCTAGTTTAGCTACTAGGACTTGATTGTAGCCAGAGAATCCATCAAGCAAGGAGAATATTTCCGATCCCGAGACAGTTTGGAGAATCTGCTCCATGGAGGGAATCGGGTAGTTGTCTTTGTCTGATGCCCAATTGAGGTTCCAGAAATCGACGCATAAACGGATTTCTCCAGATTTCTTCCATACTGGAACCAGATTGGATACCCAAGTAGAGTGTCTAACCTTGAAGATAATGTGGGCATCCAAAAGCTTCTTGAGTTCCTTCTAGATGAGGGGTTCTAATGCGAGATGCACTTTCCTCAACTTTTGTTGAAATGGTTTGGCCCCTTCTTTCATAGGAATAACATGTTAGATGATTCGCGTATCATATGTTTTCAGGTCGTCATATGTCCAAGAGAAATGTCACGGTACTTCTTAAACATGTTGATAAGGGCTTGTCTTTCCTCGGGGGAGCATCCTAGTCCTATGTTGACACATTTGGGGTCAGACTCAGTTCCAAGGTTGATTTTCTCATGTGAGAGGGTGGAAATTTGGGTCTTGGTGTTCGACGGGCCTTGGAAACGATTTTTTACATCAAAGAAAAATTCTAATGTAACCACTCCTTTAGGTATAGGGTTTCCATTACGTGAGTCCACTTCTTCCTAAAGGGACCTTTCATGCTCCTCCTCCTCGATGGCTACATCTTTAAACACTTCTGCATTTGTCATGAACTCTAGTATCTGTTGGTCATCATTGAAAACACGTAAGTTAGTTATGTTATCAGGAACAACTAGTTTATAAACAATTTCAATTGAAAACCCATCCCTAAGGGGCGTAAATATGGTTGTTGCATTGACCTGAGTATCAGCAGCGATGTTATTAAATCTAGGAACAAAAATAATGTCAAAATATTTAAACGAGTTTATTAAGCGTCATACCTCTTGCTGGTAATTTTTGAGGTGAGGTGACAAACATTGAATCATGTTGCATACCTATCTTGTAATAATTTCAGAATCCCCGATTACCTTCAGACACTCTGCCTTTAGATCTATGGCTTTCTTGAGGCCAAGGATTAATGCCTCATACTCTGTAGTGTTGTTGGTGCATTGGAACTCTAACCTACAATAAATCAATTTTTTTTTCCTTCTAGGATCTAGCAAGACACAACCTGCACTAGCTTCATCATGAGTCTTGGACCCATCATAATATAACGTCCAGATTCCATCATTGAGAATGGGTGGGTCCGAAGTGTGCAGGTTTAGAGTGCAGATTTCATTCTCATTGGTCAGGGGGTGCGATGGGAGTTCCAGCTAGGTATCCGGGGGGATAGTCGATGTCTAGGACTGATAACAACCTAATAATGTCTCGAGGAAACATACCTGCAACTCCTCTTAAGCGTAACTGGTCAGCTCGTTAGAACCTTCAAGATAGGTAATGGTGTGTTTCATGCAAGGTTCACTGTTGAATCTGATTTGATTAGTATTTCCTTTATAGGGCAGCCATAAGTGGGACTAGTCTGTGGCAAAGTAGCCTTGAAGCTTGCAGGACCAATCCCTACTAAGGAGTAACCCGTAGGCTTCTGGGATGTCCACTACAATAATTTCAATGCACTGATGCACCTGAGAATCAGAAGACAACGTAATAATAACGTTATTAAACTCACCAACGGTCGAGACCTGGGACCTATCCAGTTGGATGATCTTAGCATCTATTTTTTTGGGCTAGATATTTAACATCTTGCAGACCGACCAGGGCATGACGTTGGTTGATGCACCAGAGTCAACGAGGAAATTGTGCACATTGTACTTCAAAATCTCGAAGACCAAGATGAAAGGAGGGGTTGAACCTCTCGAGTTTTCATTGGCGGCAATTACAATGGCATGAAGGTCAATCACGGCATGGGATCGACCTGAGGAGTTAGCCCTAACTGACAAGGAAGGTTTTGAAGCAACAGAGAGGTGAAAAAGGTTTTGACGATCAACTTGCGTTGGCTGGTCAACTTGCACAGCTCATACAATGAGATGTTGGCCTCTTCTTCATGTCCTCGATGATATTATAATCCAAGTCTATGGACGAAGTGTCTTCCAATGAGGGTTGCAAGGACGAGGTGGTTTTAGTTGCAACCCCTTTGGTCAAACTTTTAGGTATGGATGTGTCTCCTTTGCCACCCGTCAGGGATTCTTTAGGGCTTTGGCCAGGTGCCCCTTTGGAGAAAGGGGTGGATGGCTGGCTAGTGTTAGTGGGTGGAAGAATCCTTCTTAACAAAGCCCTTTTCTTATCTTCCAATGTGGAGTCCGACACAGGTCCCTTACTCTTGAGACTGTAACTTTTTGGAGGCTTCAGGGGAGGGGTGTCCCCCACGATGGCCTCTTGAGCAATCATAACCTCTCCCCCGTGGATGACTTCGAAGGCTATCACAATGGAAGTAGCATCATCGTTGGGAGGGGAGGCTTCTTCTTTAGGTCCGTTAGTTTCTTCTTCACCCTTTCCCATGGCCTGGTCTTCTAGGAGTTGGGTTACTACGACAGTCATGTTATGGAGCCACTAGGGGCAGGTCTTCTCGGAATGAGAGGCCTGATGGAAAGTGCATAAATTGTCCTTCCTAGTTCCTCCACATTGAAGTTCGTATTGGATCCCTGAGGTGTCTTAAGGGGGGATTATTGGTCTTTTGAAAAAAAGGTTTAGCGGGTTTCCCCCCTATGGAGGTGTCACTAGTCTTCCTTTTCAATTCAGACACCTCATTAGTCAATTGCTTTAAATATTTGGCTAATCCTTTGAAATCAAAGGAATCTTTGTCTTTATCAACGGGTTTACTGGTTGAGGCTTGATTTTTCTTAGCAGATGGTTTTGCCTCCTCTCATGAATCATGCTCGAGGGTGTCGATAGAGAGTAGATATTTTTCGACTTCTAGGGCTATAGCAAAGTTTTCTACTAGTATTGGTTTTGATTCGTGTTTAACGAACACGGAAATGTCCTACAGAAGGGCCCTAGTGTAATAATCAATTGTGATGGAGTCATCAAGGGCCATGTTTGTTAGGAACTTATTCAAAATGGTGGTGAATCATTGATTGAAATCTTTCACCTTCTCCTTCTTATGGCACTTTAACATACTTAGCTCAGTGAGGAACATAGAAGGTGTCTTGTATTTTGAAAACGTGTCAAGAAAGGTTTTTTATAATTCTTCCCATGTTTGGATTGAGGCTACAGGAAGTGACTGATACTAGGTGGCAGCCTTATTTTCAAAAGTGTGAGGGAAAAGGCGGCAAGCCACGTCATCGTATTGCACCCTCATCATTTGCAAGGCTAGGTAGAAATTTCTAATATGGTCATCAGTCGAGGTTCCCTTTTCAGGGTCGAATTTCGGGAGGTGTTTCTCAGGATGGTGGGGCATGTCATGAAGTTGGCCCTTGATGCCTAATGGGGATTGAGCCATCTAGGCCAAAGGTTGGCGACGATTGCCTCTAGGTGGGGGAGGAAACATGAGGCAATTGTCGTTCCCATCTGATTCACTACCGGTGCCTGACCCTCCACTGGTATGTGGAGGGTGTCTGCCTTCCGCTTGGGAAACTCTAAGGTGTCCTAGGTCTCTGGTGTTTCTTGCGTTCTTGAAATTCCTCAGGTTCCCCTGAAATATCAGAAGCTGTTGATTATTGTAGAAGTTAATACAGTCTCTAATGTGATCCTCGGTCCCTGCCCTAGGGTCCCTTCAGTATTCTCTCTCAGAGGTTGGTTGTTGATAGGGGTATCTTCTGGGGGCAGTTGATTGTTTCCCTGTGTTCCTCCTCGTCATGACTAGTTGTTTCCCCCGATGAATGTATTCTTGGGGTCCTCTCCTTCATCTTCTGGGGGGCTATCCAACCCCTCGATGGAGAGCCTTTCAACGATGTCTGCATAGTCATCGAGCGCTAGCCCAATTAACTGCGATATGGAATTAACTAGGATGCCTTGACGCGTGTGATGAGGCGTGGAGGTGCGAGGGTTGGATAGGGATTTAGTGGTAGGAATGCATTTCAAACCCTTAGAAAACTGGCGAGTAATAGGGCGCATGGCCCTGAGCTTCTCATTGGTGACTTCGAAAAGGGGGGGTTCCTATCCTCCCAGGACATCTTCAAGAGGGGGAGGTTGGGAAAATTCTTGCTAGGGCCTCGTGAAAGCTGGACCGTAAGGGGGAATATATGGTATTTCAGGAGGTGTGGGGGGATGAGGTTGGTTACTAGCTTGATGGGAAGTTTCAGTGTGAGGGCATGCATGGGTACCTACCATGGCCCTCCTTCTAGTGCCAAATATGTTGATGTGCCAGAATTCTCCACCAACAGTAAAGGGGATATCCCCAGTGTAGGATCCCAATTAGACCCTACACTGTTTGATTTAGGGATCTCGTCCGGTATGTAGGCCCGACTACCACTCAGATGAGTTGAGATTGATTCAGACAAAAGTGGAATGTGGGCTCAATTGAATGCATGAACTTTAATGAACACAAGGAAATAATCTACAAATGTCTTATAGCGTGCATACCATGAATAACCAGATTATAAACAACATAAACCTTACATAAACTAATTGTTAGAATACTTCAGATAAGACTCATGTCCATAAAATAAAGTTCTTAACAAATGTAAAGTAGTTCACAGTAATCAAACATCTATAAGTGTAAGTAAACATATAGTCAATGATAGATTATGCTAATATCAACGAAACAATTCACCAATACAAGCATAGAGTTAGAAAATCATATACCATCTACGCGTAGCAAAACAAGGCTTGTAGTACGAGACAACACATGAACAGACCATATATCAAATAAGTCTCATGAACATCTTATCCATCAAGTGAAAAATACGTGTAGAATTACAACATAAAATATTTGTGGAACCCAATAGTGGAACATAACAATTACTCCTTGCGTCAATTAGAAGAGCATAAGTTCTCTCAAACAATATTGTCCCAAAAAGGTCTTCAACTAAAATTCCTTTACAATGTGTCATGAGGGTGTATTTATAGAATTAGTGTGGCTCTTGAGCTACCCCTGACTCTTGGGCTTCCACGTGACCTTTGAACTAATTGGTGACTCTTTTACTTCCTTATCACTCTCTACATTCCAAAAATGTCCTATCCTATCTAATTACTAAAATCACAAAATAAGCTGTTATTCTAATCTATCAATTTCACAATAGTAAGTTCATGGTTGAGCTGCTCCGTTAGGTATGTGTGCCACAGTTTGTACTTGGTTGCAACGGGGGTGATCTTTTGTTGTTGTTCATTATCTCTATGCAGGAATTCAAGTTCATCTAGTATGAGGGTGGTCCTTTTGGCATTCACCTGATTACTCAAGGTTACCAATTTGGTGTACATTCTTACCAATTCCACCACATAGCATGTGATATTCTCTTTAGTAACAGGAATATCTTCTACAAGCGTTACTTGTCTATATGTATCAAAAAAGGCTTGAACTTCCCATGAGATATCTTCCTGCTTCCTTACATGTCCGACTTCTCCAATGGACGGAACTCTATGAATTTGGATCATAGACTCTAGGCCGCTAAAAAGGTGTTTGTATTAAGCCAACACCCTGTCAACATCTTTGGCTAGTTTGTCTTTTAACTAATCTTGATGCGGAACTGGACCTTGGTGTTTTGCATGGTGATCCAATCCTTCTTAGGGACTACCACCGATGCTCCTAGGTACTTAACGGACCACTCATGCATATTATCTAGAGCGACCACAACTTCCTTCATCATCGCAACTCTCTCTTTTGTGTGAACTTGTATAGCCAAGATTGGGGCTATTGTGTGGTGTATCTTTGACATCTCAACATAGACCATCGCCATGGATTCCTCAAGGGTCTCCGCCTCTCCTTTGATTGTTCCCGGGAATTTCGTTGTGCTAGAGTGAATTAAACGGAGGGCTGAATTTTGTTCTTTTGCTCTCCTTCTCTCCTGCTCTACTCTATTGGCCCTTTGTTTTGATGCGTAAAGCCTATTCTTAAGGTCTATGATCTGTTTGCTCATCTAGGCCACATTATGTTCCGTGGCGGTCATGAAATCTATCCCAGCCAAGCCGATCATCTCAAGATTCACAGTGGTCTCAAGCACAATCTCCTTGGTTGTGGTGACCGATAAGGGCTCCACTGGGTTTCTAGCATAATACTTTTTCCTTTCCTGCATGATTTTGAGGTTGACTTGGTCAAAGGTGAGATTAGTGACATCTAAGACTTCTTCTTCTTGCTCCTTCGAAAAGCCTAGCTCTTGTAAGGGAAGGTGCCCTCCAGTGAGGGGAGTAGAAGGAGGAACATCTAATGGGGCTAGTTCACCTTATTTTGTGTCGATCTCAAGCATCATACTATTCTCTCCCCGTTCAATTTTCTTTCTTTCTTCCTCCAACTGCTTCCTCTCTTGTTCTGCTAGCACCTATTTCTTCTTGAGCTCTTTGGCCTGCTTATGTTTTTCTTCCTTCTCCTTTAGCTCTTGTTCTAGCCTCTTCTTCTCTTCCTCCTCTTTGTCTTTTTATTCTTCTTGTTGTTTTTTATTTTTTGCTTCTTCCCAATCACCAATCACCGATGAGGGGGGGTGGTGGGGAGGACTTTCCTCCCCACTATTAATGCCCAAGGGGGTCTAGGAGGGGGCAGGTTCATGTTTGGACCCCCCCCCCCCCCCAGTGGGGGTTCAGGGGAACCACCCCTGAAGCTACAAATAGATGAAAAATTACCTTGTAAAATATTGTAAATTCGTAGTCATTCTAGGTAATTCATTAGGTGATGATCTGATGGTAGGAGACTGTGTGAGAGAAAAGAAGAAATTACATCGAATCTGTTGTAGGTTGTATCTCTTCATTTTTCTGGATAATATAAAAGGAAGGATTGCTTGTTTCTCTATGGATGTAGCCCAAATTGGGTGAACCACGTTGTTAACGGGCCGAAATTCTCTGCCAATAGTAAAGGGGATCTCCCCGATGTAGGATCCCAATTAGACCCTACACCATTTGATTTAGGGATCTCGTCCAATATGTAGATTCAGCCACCGCTCAGATGAGTTGAGCTTGCTTTGGAAAAAAATGGAATGCGGGCTCAATTGAACACATGAACTTCAATCAACATAAGGAAATAATTGACAAACTTCTTATAACGTGCATACCATGAATAGCCATATTATAAACAATATAAACCTTACACAGAGTAACTGTCAGCAGACTTCAGATAAGACTCATGTCCATAAAATAAATTGCTTAACAACTGTAAAGAATTTCACAGTAATCAAACATCTATAAGTGTAAGTAAACATACAATCAATGATATATTATGCCAACATCAACAAGACAGTTGACCAATACAAGCATAGAGTTAGTAAATCATATACCATCTTCGCGTAGAAAAATTAGGCTTGTAGTACGAGGCAGCGCATGAATAGATCATATATCAACGAACTCTCAGGAACTCTGATACATCAAGTGAAAAATACTCATGGAATTACAGCATAAAATATTTGTGGGAGATAAAACCATCAATTAGAATAGCATAAGTTCTCTCAAACAATATTGTCCCAAAAATGTCCTCAGCTAAAAGTCCTTTACAATGTGTCATGAGGGTGTATTTACAGAATGAGGTTGGCGCTTGACCTACCCCTGACTCTTGGGCTTCCTCATGACCTTTCAACTACCTGGTGACTCTTAGAGTTCCTTATCACTCTCTACATTCCAAAAATGTCCTATCCTCTCTAATTACCAAAATCACAAAATAAGTTGTTAATCTAATCTATCAATATAACAATAGTGATTTCAGGGATGTCCAAGTTGAGCTACTCCGTTAGGTATGTGCGCCACAACTTGTACTTGGTTGGAATGGGGGTGATCTGCGGCTTCTCTTCATCATGTTTGTACAGGCATTCGAGTGCATTCGGTATGAAGGTGGTCCTTTTGGAATTCAACTAATTACTCAAGGTTACCAATTTGGAGTACATTCTTACCAATTCCACCACATAGCGTGTGATATTCTCTTTAGTAACGGGAAAATCTTCTGCAAGGGTTGCATGTCTATATTTATCAATGAAGGTTTTCACTTCTCGTGAGATATATTCCTACTTCCTTACATGTCCGACTTCCCCGATGGATGGAACTCCATGAATTGGGATAAACTCTAGGCCGCTAAAAAGGTGTATGTATGAAGCCAACACCCTATCCACATCTTTGGCTAGTTTGTCTTTTGACTGGATCTTGATGCGGAGCTAGACCTTGGCGTTTTTCATGGTGATCCAATCCTTCTTGGGGACTACTACTGGTGCTCTTGGGTACTTGACGGACCACTCATGCATACTATCTAGAGTGACCATGACTTCCTTCAGCATCACAACTCTCTCTTTTTTGTGAGCTTGTATAGCCAAGATTGGGGCCATTGTGTGGTGTAGCTTTGACATCTCCTCATAGACCATCGCCATGGATTCCCCGAGGGTCTCCGCCTCTCCTTTGATTGTTTCCTAGAATTCCGTTGTGCTGGATTGATTAAACGGAGGGCTGCATTTTCTTCTTCTGCTCTCCTTCTCTCCTGCTCTGCTCTAGCAGCCCTTTTTTCTAATGCGTAAAGCCTATTATGAAGGTTTATGATTTGTTTTCTCATCTAAGCCACATTATGTTCTGTGGTGGTCAAGAAAGTCATCTGAGCTAAGGCAATCATCTCAGGATTCACAGTGGTGTCAAGCACAATCTCCTTGGTTGTGGTGACCGATAAGGGCTCCGTTGGGTTTCTAGCATAATACTTTTTCCTTTCCTGCATGATTTTGAGGTTGACTTGGTCGAAGGTGAGTTTAGTGAGATCCAAGACTTCTTCTTCTTTCTCCTCCGAAAGTCCCAACTCTTGTAAGGGAAGGTGCCCTCCAATGAGGGGTGTAGAAGGAGGAACAGATAATGGGGCTAGTTCACCTTGTTCCATGTCCATCTTAGACATCTTACTAGTCTCTTCCCATTCAATTTTCCTACTTTATTTCTCCTTATTCTTCCTTAGTTATTCCTCCAGCCACTTCCTCTCTTGTTCTGCTAGCGCCTGTTGCTTCTTGAGCTCTTCGGCTTGCTTAAGTTTTTCTTCCTTCTCCTTTAGCTCTTGTTCTAGCCTCTTCTTCTCTTCCTCCTCTTTGGCTTTCTGTTCTTCTTGCTATTTTTTCTTTTCTGCTTCTTCCTGGGCCCTTCATTCCTCCTGTTGCTTTTCTTCCAATTGTTTCTTATTTTCCTCCTCTTCTTGTCGCCTCTTATTTTCGAGCTAGCCCTGGTCACTAGACTCTTGAGATTTCTTGATATCTTTCTCCCTTTTTCTCTTTAGCTCTTGTTTCTTCTTTTCCAAGGTGACATTCCTTTGTTTCAGTGTTTCATTATTGTCCTCCTTTTTTGGGTCACTTGGGATATCTTCAACCTCTTTCTCCTTCTGCTTCTCGAATTTCCTAGTGGCTTTCTATGTCTCCTGTTGTTTCTTCTTCAGGGTGGAGGCTCTCTATTGAAGGCTGAAATTTTCCTATGAGTGTTCGAGGAGCTCCTCATCTCTTGGCTATTTCTCACTCGGGCTGAGTTCCCTAGTGGAATTATACTAATTCTTGACCCCGTCTTCGTGATCCTGTCTGATGTGCAAATATGACCAGTTAAATTTTTCCCTCTTGTAGTGGGCAGCCACAACTTTCTCAAGATCGTATGTCTGATAGTTGAGGTTTACAAAGTGACTACCCTTCAAAGCTTTAGCTTCTTCTTCCACTTGCTTGAAGTTCTCAACTACATATGCTCCAATGACGAGTGGGAAGGTCGGCCATGGTTTCTTCTTGTCTTTGCTTAGTACTTTCGCGAAACATTGTGTCATCTGGTGGCATACTTCTCGCGAGAGTACTTTATCTATGAAAAACCTGGGTAGATCATGATGGGCCTTATGGGTACCGAAAACTCTAATGAGCATACCCTCCTAGATGGGGAACTAATGTGTCACCTTGACAATGGTTTCCATAGCCCTCCTCGACATGCACAGTGGCTCCTCCCTGAATAGCTACTGGTATAGTGGGGTGATAAAAGACTCAGAAATAACATCTATCATACCCTTATAGGCAGTGTCCCAGAAGACCTTGTAGTGGTGGTGCATGGGGCTGGCTGTTGATGTATCCCAATTATAGCTCCAGTTATCGAACTGGCATCTTGTGCAGATGACATCTAGGAGGTATGAAGCCATGTAGAATTCAGGTGGTTGCTCTGGATCTGGATGCTTGGCTACAATGATGTTTTTCCTTAGGTCTGAAACAAGTATGCTTGCCTAGTTGAAGATTGTTCCACAGGTGGCAACAACGTACATGAGAGGGACCCAGGTACCATGGAATACATCACAGTCTTCTTTGCCATACAAGCAACACATCATGGCAGCAATCAATTGATAAACTTTTCTTAGCCCCTTTGTTTTGTACACCTAGTCTGTTCTAACCCAAAATTTAGACGGGTCTTGCCACCATTCCCTCAGGATGTCTTTGGTCGGCGTTACAAAGTCGGAAACCCAACAGGTATTGAAGGTCTCCTGCTTCTCAGGGAGTCTGTAGTAAGTGGAAATATCCGCAAAAGATATTTCTACTAAGGGTGCGCCAGTATGGTCCCTCACCATCCATGAATCTGTATCTGTGTTCTGTAGGATCCAATCGATAGTTTCAGCACACGGAAAAATAGGAGGGTGTGATGCTATCTTGTGGAGTTTAGACCTCTTAACATTCAGGTACACTGGGAAATCTTCATGGGTTTCTGGTATGTCCGGCTTGGCAAACTCTTCATAGATGTTGTACCAGGAGAGCCTTGTAGTCTTATTGATATTGCAGGTCGTGTCTCCATAGATGGGTGGTTCCTCATACTGATAGATTTCCAGTGAACTGCTCCCCGAGCTTCTATGAGTGGCCTTTGTAGTTGGGGGTGCCATCTCATCTTCAAAAGAGGAGATGGAGATGCACTCGAGATCCACGTCACTTGGCATGTCGAACAAACAATCCCACGATGAGAGTGACGGCATGAAAAAAATAATAACAGAGACTGCATAAATAAAATCAGTTTAAGATGCTATGAGGAAGTCTTTATGCAAGTCAAAAGGGAAATTGATCGTAGGGGTCACAAGGATAGGAGTGCGACTTAGAAACTAAGTAGCAGAGAGGAGTCGCGAGTCGTGGGGTTCGCACCGGTCTCAGGGTTGCACTGGTCGCGAGGTCGCACCAATTGCGAGGTTGCACCGATCACGGGGTCGCGAGGTCGCACCAGTCGCGGGGTCGCACCGGTCGCGAGCTCGTACTACTCACGTGATTGACTGGTCGTGAGGTTGCACCGATCGCAAGATTTAGGCTATTGCGGCTATGGGCTGTGCGACTTGTGCACTAAGCAAGTTAAAAGGGTAGCTTAAGACTTAGGGAGATGTCTGGAATTCCTCAAGGCCAAATGGTCAGGCTCACAGGAGAAAATAGGGGTGGCTAAGGGCAAGGAATGACTGTGAGGGAGGCAAAAGGGGTTTCATGAGGCCAGAGGCATTGATTTGAGGTTTTTGGTGCAAACTTAGGTCAAAATGTAGCTAAAACCCCCTAGGGTTGGATTATGTAGGGTCAGGACGGAAGAGGGTGACACATGGACGGAGAAAATTATTACAAGGGGAAGATGAAAGGTCGCCTACCTAGAGAAAATGCATGTGCGCCCTGGTCACAAATCTCCCTCATCTCTCGTGCGACCAAAGAACCGTTACAATGAACCCTGGGTGAATAGCTATATATATCTTTGGTCGCATGTGCGGGGGTCGCATGGGTCGCAAGTCCTTGAGCGGGGGAGAAGTGTGACCCGCAACCTATGTGGCCTTGTGAACTCTAAAGGTCGCTAGGTCGCAAGGGTCGTGTGGTCGCGGTGGCTACGAATTACGACCTCTGCGACCTTGTGACCTAGCAACCTATTGGTCGCATGATCACAAAGGTCGCAAGGGTCACAAGATTTTAGAGATATGACATATGCAACTTATGTTGATTAGGTCACATGAGTCACACTAGTCGCATGCGAAGGAAAGGTCGCATTATGTAGCTGCGACTGGATGACTTGGACCAGATTGCAACTTAGCTTGACTTGGAAGAAAGCCTTGGGTTCTTACGAGACTTTTCTGGTCTCTCAAGCTCTTGAACAAATTCTTAGGATGCGGAAAACTCTTGTAAGGTAAAAGGGGCTCCTAAATTTTGAAGAGCTTGAAATTTTGGAGGGGTTGTTGCAGCGGCTACAACACACTTATATCTGTGTCTCTCTTATTCTATGCATTTTTATATTTGTGTTTCCACAATATTTTGTGTATTTCATTACTCTGTTAATTAATATCTAACATAAATGTATTAACATTTATATATTTAAGATATTTGACTTTCTTAAAGAATGTATCTATATTCATAATAAATATCGAAAAATAAAATTTCATGAAAAAATTGAATCCCTATTTTTACCTCGTACAATATTACCATTAATCCATCATAAATTACACACCAAATTTTAACCTTCAATTCAATTCAAGATATCTAAGTCTTAAATGCAACACCAAGTTTAGAAATCATTTATTTCTATTATTCGAATGCCACAAATATCAATAACCAAAGAAGATTTTAAAAGTATTTACTAAAACGACCATTCGACAAAAAAATTGGAATAATTTATTAATAAATGTTTATTAAAAAAATATTTGAATCATGTTGAACAAAGGCTTATGTAAAAACGTTTATTAATCATTTAATATTAAATCGTTAAAAATTTGATTGATGTTTGGATTCCATCGGGTGAGAGGAGGGTTGTTAACCCACATCCCATTTCTCACTCGACATGAGATATAAACCGTTGATTAAAAGTGGCCCCCATCTCTAGATTCCTACACCTTGGCTGGAAAATTCAAAGCCTCCCCATTCGATTATTGACATAAATATAATTTCATTCAACTTTATGAAAGGTTTATAAAACTAGATGAAACATTTTGGTTTGGACCTACATTAACCTATGAGAATTCACATACGTAAAATATATTCCAGGACTTAAATATTTTCCATATAATAGTTTGAAAGAACTTACTTGAGGTGAAATGCATTCAAAAATTAACTATTTTTGTTGAAAATATGAAGGACGAAATCACATAACCAATCTTTTGTCGACGTGTTTCGAACCAACCAGTGTGGTTCATCGTCAGGACAAGTTGAAGAACCAATCCGGCTTATGCTTGATTAAATAGAGTGTGCAGAGACTCCAACAGCTATAATGCTAACGGCTAATTTGACCTAATGATCCTGGTCAAACCACTAAATTAGTTAATTAATAATTCTAGAAATAGCTAAAATAGGTAAATAAGGAATTCATTTGTTAATTAAAATAGATATATTATTATTAATATCTCAAATATTAAGAGAATCCATAATATTTTTATTTTAATTATAATGGTCATTATATCTCATAATATATAATAAATAATCTATATTTAATATTATTCCAATATTATTTAATTACAAGGAATGGTAATAAATCACTATTATTTTATAATTTAGTTACACTAGGTAATTGTGTAATAATTATTTAATGGTCCATTGGTAAGTTAGATCTTCACTATTTAGTTCTTTAAAATATATCATATTTCTTATTAAATATAAAGGTTCATTAAAATAATAAGTTATATAAAATAATATATGTTTATTAAAAATATCTATATCTACTTAATAATTTAATAATTTTTAATAAACATATATTATTTTATATAACTTATTATTTTAATGAACCTTT
The DNA here is from genome assembly GCA_031772625.1 of Pinus tabuliformis. NCBI lineage: Eukaryota > Viridiplantae > Streptophyta > Pinopsida > Pinales > Pinaceae > Pinus > Pinus tabuliformis. Next base: position 775,730,063 of record CM062813.1, on the reverse strand, counting down.
ATATTTAATAAGAAATATGATATATTTTAAAGAACTAAATAGTGAAGATCTAACTTACCAATGGTCATTAAATAATTATTACACAATTACCTAGTGTAACTAAATTATAAAATAATAGTGATTTATTACCATTCCTTGTAATTAAATAATATTGGAATAATATTAAATATAGATTATTTATTATATATTATGAGATATAATGACCATTATAATTAAAATAAAAATATTATGGATTCTCTTAATATTTGAGATATTAATAATAATATATCTATTTTAATTAACAAATGAATTCCTTATTTACCTATTTTAGCTATTTCTAGAATTATTAATTAACTAATTTAGTGGTTTGACCAGGATCATTAGGTCAAATTAGCCATTAGCATTATAGCTGTTGGAGTCTCTGCACACTCTATTTAATCAAGCATAAGCCGGATTGGTTCTTCAACTTGTCCTGACGATGAACCACACTGGTTGGTTCGAAACGCGTCGACAAAAGATTGGTTATGTGATTTTGCCGAAGATTATCTGAACAATGTTATGGATCACAAAAGTCTAAATTCCTTAATATGAAGGATATTTACACATAATTACTATGAATAATTGACCTGAGATGAAATTAAATGGATAGATATAATTAATATGTATTTTTCATAATTTAGGATTAATTAAAAACTAGAGTTGTCCAAATAAAATTTACCAATGTGAGAACCTTTCGTAATTTAAGGATGGGAAAGATTTTTCATGCAACAATTTGTGAAGAATATGAGGTATGTAAATGGTTTTTATTTGTGATTTTCTCTCCATTATTATGGTAGCTCATTTAATTTGTGAAGAACATGAGGTATGTAAATGGTTTTTATTCGCGATTTTCTCTTCATTATTATGGTAGCTCATTTGGTAAATAAGATAAGGAAAATACATTTATTACATCTACAATTTGTTGCTTAAATATTTAAAAGACTAATATACTTATTTTATGTTGTATAGGTTATTAATTATGGAATGATAATAATTTGGATTAAATTATTTTTATGGAAGATTATATGAGGAGATCGTTACAATCATTTAAGCCAATAATGTGTGGAGTTTTTAAGTTCAAATTCAAAGGCAAAAGAACTAAATTTTAAACCGTATTCGAGAGACGAAAAAATCCTTTTGAATAATGATTTTCAAAATTAAATTTTCTTTTTATTTGACCCAGTAGTTAAAATATAATTGTTGAGACAATTATCAGAACTTTTATATAAAAAACCTTTATTTTCTCATTTGAAGGGGTTAGCTCTAGGAGGTGTTAGGTCCCTATAATAATAGTGCATTCCCCTTATTTTTATTGTTAATGTAGCCATCATTTTTTTATTTGTGTGCCTCATAGAAGCCATTATTGTTATTGTTGTGCTCTTACATTATTATTGTTATGTAGGCTCTGATTATATTGTGACCCCTTAGACTCCTATATATAGAAAGGAGGCCTTGTCATTTGTATCATTAAATAATTGTTCATTTATGTGATGTAAAGGAGGTTTCGCTCTTGAAGAGGCTAATTTTGAAGTCGTTGATCTATCTCTTTTGTGATCTGATATTGTGATCCCTTAGAATCCTATATATAGAAAGGAGGCCTTGTCATTTGTATCCTTAAATAATTGTTCATTTATGTGATGTAAAGGAGGTTTCCCCTTCGAAGACACTAATTTTGAAGTCGTTGATCTATCTCTTTTGTGATCTGATTACATAACATTTGGTATCAGAGCTTTGGATTTTAGGGTTTCGCTGCTGCAAACACGTCATCTTTGAATTTTCGCTATAAATTTTTTTACGAAGGTTCACAAGCTAAAAATTTTGACCACGTGGAGCAGAAACCTAATGAACTTCCTGTGAAAAATTTAGATCTTCTTTCACTACATTTTTTGAGATATGGGTTTTTGCATTCTCCAGAATTTAGTCTCAAATAGGTGACCTTGGGAAAATCGTCACAAATTCGTCTACAAGCATCGGATTTGAATTTCATAAAATGTGAATGAAAGCGAACATACTATAGTATTTCGTGTATTTTTTTCAAGGTCGAAGGTCAAAACAGTGACACATGGCACTCCATACACGTTCACTCTACTGAACTAGTCCATAATCAGGTCGTCATGGGAGATTGGGCATAACTTTATCTTGAAGAATCCAAAGTTGGTATGACTTGTGGCATTGGAAAGAAGACTCGAGGGATACCACATGACCGAATTTAAGATCTTGGAGAGCCGAAATTACATATATAAAACAATTCCAATATCTAGCTCCAAAAAATAAGGAAAAAATGTGTGTATATTTTTTTTTATTTGAAAAACTTTTGCTTGAAGAATTAGTTTGAAGTGATTCAAAGGGCATAGAGAAGCATAGATATCATTATATCATTCAAATATGCCTCAAAACAAAAACAAAAAAAAGACACACCCATTAATAAATCAGAAAGCTCTAATATGATGCATGAAGAAGAGGAAGAAATGCAACATGATATATCAAAGTTACAAGACCAAGTGCAAAAAATTTCAAGAGCAACCAAAAATGATTTGGGAGTGATGAATGTTAAGATGGATGGTTTAGAGAAAAAAATAAAAGGAGACATGGATGGTTTAAAAGGGGATATGGAAGGTTTAAAAGCAGACATGGAAGGTTTGAAGGAAGGTTTGACAAAGTTGTTGCAAGAAAATATTCCCAGTGGTGACAAGGTAATCCATGAAAATCATGACAAGGAAAAAATAAATATGAATTATGATAGAGACTCCAATGTTTGGTTTAAGACTCACCACATTCCAAGGATTAATATGAGGCAGTTTTATGGAAAGGATACGATAACATGGATACTACATATGGAGTAATACTTTGATCTCTGAGATGTGCAACACACACAAAAGGTACGCATTACATCTTTATATTTAGAACCCAATCAATTTCTATGGTATCGGTGGATTTATTCTTGTAAACCACTTGTCATTTAGTCAATTTTTAAGGAAGAAATGATAGCACATTATGAGGATACAAATAACAACACCTTATTTAGCCAATTGATAAATCTCAAACAAAAGGGTTCAATGGTGGAGCACATTGAGGACTTCCAAAAATTGAATATTAGGGTAACTGACATTCCATAGGAGCACATGATTGATTTCTTCATAGGAACCTTAAAGGATAACATCCAACATGAGGTTCTCCTTTGGGAACTTGGTTCATTAGAGAAGGCATTCAGGGTGGCAAGAAAAGTTGAAAGAAAAATTATGACAACAAGGAAGTCTACCAATCCCAACTATAAAGATGGAAGTGGTGTTTCTCCTAATATTCCACAACCTACAAGGTTGACACCACAACAATTGGAAGAAAAAAGAGCAAAAGGGCTTTGTTATAGTTGTGATAGAAAATACACTAAAGGTCATAAGTGTGTTGAGAACAAATTATTTTACATAGATTGTGAAGAGGAGGAATAAAAGGAACAAGAAACATCAAAATAGGAGGATATACACCAGGAATCAACCCTAGAGAAAGAAGAAATGAATCCAACCATTTATTGTAATGCACTGACAGGAATTACCACTCCTCAAAATCTCAAGATAGAAGGATATATCAAGAAGAAAAAGGTAATAGTGTTGATTGATTCGTGTAGTACCCTGTTGTAGCAGCTACAACCACCCTCCAAAATTTGGGCCAACATCCGATTTCGAAGCCTCCTTTGAGAGTTTCACTTGATGTCTGAACATGCTCCGATTCACTCCGTGAGATTGTGTGAGTCCTCGCACCCACCTTGCTTGACCGTCTCACCCAAGCTTTTGCATGTTGATGTCAATGTCATGTTTGCAACCATGTTCTGGTCATACTCAAGGTCTTTGCTTTGTGTCTACTTGTTGAGTTCGCTATGTAAAAATTTGTCGCGCTCACACATGAAGTCACATATATTGTCGCGCAAGCATCGTCACGTTCAATCAATGATAAATCACAAGTGTCACGCTTGTCCCACACACCGTTGGTCAGTCATGTTGAGCATGCATGTCTGGATGGTTTGAGTCGTCTTGCCGTAAAGTCATGTAAGTGTGTGTTTTCAAGATCACGTATGCATCTTTCACTCATTCACACACTTAGTCACTTTGCTGAAGTTCTGATGACCGGATTCCCCTCTGACAGCCAGACCATCACCCCGCCATCGACTCGATCAACTGTCACCTAGAACAATGCAGAAGCACCAAGCAATCCATTTCAAGTTGCGTTGCCCACAAGAAGATCAATCAACCTTCATGCTGGTCAATCGGAGAGTTTGACCTGGCAGCCACCCAGGGACTGACTCCCCTCAATAATTACGCAGAGGCTGCAGAACTTGCCCACTCCGCTCATTGAGAAAATTGCGCAGACATGACAGATAGACACCCAGTTCTCATCCCTATCTCCCTCAGAAAATTGCGTAGTTTTTCTAGTCATCCCTCCAGTCAGTCGACTGACTGCTCACCCGGAAAACTACGCAGTTTTCATGAGCAAGCCCTCTACTGCACAGCAGTCTGCTCAGCTCAGAAACTGCGCAGAGGTGATCAGCAGGCCAACCTCCCAACATCAATGCAGTTTTCCCCGCTAACAGCTCCTAGCAGCCGACTCCCAATTCCCTCCAGGAACTATGCATTTTTTGTTGCCAAGCTCCCGATGGCTGACTACCAGTTCCCCTCTGGAATTGCGCAATTTTTACTTCTAGTGACCCAATAGGTGACTGCTAGTTCCCCTTAGGAAATGCACATTTTTTTTTGCCAATGACTGAGCAGCTGACTACCAGTTCCCCTCAAAAATTGTGCAGCTCTCGCTACCGAGCTTCTGTTGCCTGCTTGTTTCAGAAACTGTGCAGATTTTTCCTACCCAGCCTTCTCGCAACCCGAATTTTTCCTCCCAAAAACTACGTAGTTTTGTCCTCCAGCTAAGCCAGACCCCACAAATAGTCACCGTCGATCTAGATCGCCAATATTCATCACCCAGTGACTCCTGTGCAGTTTTCATAAACAGTGCCCAGAGCCTCCATCCCAGCTCACAACCTTGTCTCCTCTCCCGGTCACCTGCATCCGAAACAATCATGCATCATGGTAGACTAAGAGGTTTATGGATTTGATGTCGTCTTTTCATGAGTGACTATAGATACAGGTACAAAAACAAGCATGGCACGACGATGGATGGGATGAACAAAGGGATCACATGCAGAAGGACATGTTCACCATGGACGAACAAACAATGCATGCAAAGAGATGTGCTCGCTAACGGATGATCATGCAAAGATGTGTTTGCGGACGGACAGATGAGCAAACATGTAATATGTGTTCACGGACGGAAAAACGGAAAAACATGTAGCTTTCACGAATGGACGTACCTATCGAGCTTTACCAACATACAAGCAAGGGGCAATGTGTGAATGTAACATCAAGCAAACCAAAGACCATCGAAGACTCCACGCACTTTTCCATGCGGAGTTAAAGCTGTGACACATCATGAGGACATCCATCACCCTGCAGCACTACAACTCAACATGCACACCAGTAACAACATGAATGTACCACCACTGTCATGTCGAGTCTTGTCATGAGTCATGTTGTCCACATCTCTACCGTGACCCGTATTGTCAATCAATGTAATGTAATGTGGAAGTCCAAGAGACCCACTTGTTTTATGAAGAGTCATGTAAAGTTGAAAATTCATGGAAGTCAAACAGTCATGAGGGTAGTCTAACAGCCACAAGGGTCAATTTCACCCTTGGCTATAAATACCCCCTCAATTGTACATGCAAAGGACTTTTCACCTCAGCTCATCCCACATAGCCTTGAGAGTCTATAATATTTTCTTTGAGGAGTAAGTAGTGTCTCCAATGCCCCGCTCACGGGGTTAGTGATGTATGGTGTAACGATGTGTCTTGGAACTTTCGCTTAATTCAGAAGCCTTCTAACAGGCCAATACATTTTCACACATGTATTGTAACTGTTGTAACACTAATCTTGAACACTTGTAATGCATTTTGCTTTAACCTGCGTTTAACACTTTAACTAATTCACTTGTTGTAATACATATGTGTTAACAAAAATGTGTTGTATGTGTTGTAAACGTTGTCTCACTCATGTTGACTACTCTCCCGGACATCAGACGGACCTTTCACATCAAACTTGCTATAACAACCATTGTACTTGTGCGGACTAATACGTTGAGTGTTATACGTGTTATCTTCCCTTGCGTGTTGTGATTGCTGCATCCGTGTGGATTATTCTGTCAGAAGTTATGCATGTCCTGTTGTGTTGTGTGTTCCTAGTAGAGTTGGGACTTCTCCCAACCGACTTGGGACTCACTCCCACCCTCTCCCTCTACGGTGAAATAACCATTGACACAAGTGACACTTACAATCACTAGGCACGTGAACCTCACTTATCGAAAAACAAAGCAGACCACTCTCTTGTGCTGATAAGTAAGAGTTGAGGCAAATATTTAAGATAATGGAAATCAGGCCATCATACTGGATGGGACTCCCACACCAAATGGTGTGAGGTCTAGTTGGGACTTCATACCGAGGTGATCCCCTTAATGTTGGCAGGTCCAGCACCGTCAACATTTCTGGCGCTAGAAGGAGGGCCAGATGATAAGTTGAGCCTGTACATCTAGGTTGAATCTCTTACCCAATGAATAATACATAATTCGTGCTCCTGGGGTGTTTCTCTCATTTCTCTCTTAATCAGTTATCAATCCCTGATGATCTTCTCTATCACTTATCCTTTCTAAAGTTTGATGGTGAGGAAAAAATGTCTATAACCGAGCACATTTTTTATTTTCTTCATTTCTGTGAATCGCATGAAATTGATAGTGATGATCTTGTTTGCATATTCTTCTTCCTCACCCTTGAAGGTCGTGCTAATCGGTGGTGTCATACCCTGCCACCTGCTTCCGTCCATTCCCTTCTCACTTTCCTCAAGGAGCTCCATCAAGCCTTCGATGAGTGTGACCACCAATATGTCTATGAAAGAATCTATCATTTAAGAATGAAGCCTGGCGAATTAGTTGAGGACTTTTCTACCTGCTTCCTTCACCTATGTCATGAAATTCCTGAGCAATTTGTGGACCTTGACTTCATGAGCCAAGAGCTGAAATGCTTGGTTCATGTCTCCCGAAACGGTGAACTTCCTGATTTCCCTTCTTCCTCAACTCTTGCAGATCACGAGACACCTCATGTATCGAAGAGGGTGACCCCTCACAGCAACCGCAAAACTAAGAAATCTACGCAATGGAAACCCCCTCGCAGCAGTTGCAAAGCTAAGAAATATGTGCAGCATGCTCCCAATCCATTTACTCGGCTGTCTCCCGCCCCAACAGAGGAAATTCCAGAATGGTTAAGAAATCCTATGGCGAAAACTCATCCCTCTGTTCCGCAAGAGGACATCACTATTCATAACCCAAGTCCTGAGTCTAATATGCATCTCTTCCATCCTCCATCATTTGCAAGCCATGACTCCTTGCACCATGACTCGCTTGAGCGATCTGCTTCACAAGCTAGCTATGCGCACTCTCTTGATTCTCAAGCTGCTAGCTCAAATTGCGATCATGTGCAAGGCAGTCTCATCATACAAGCGGAGGAGCAGGATGGTGAAGACATGATCAATTCCTCTCAAAACATTGAGCTTCCATTCTTGATCAATTCTCGATCTGCGAATCTTGGTGAAACATCATGCACAATCAATTCTTTCGATCAACCTCCAATCTTGGGTTGTCATCACTCCCACGCTTTTGTATGTTGTGATGAACGCCCAAGCACATCATATGATCTACTTCCATCTCATGTACACTCTAACTCAGATCTGGAATGTGCACCAATCAAACCAGGCATCCATATCGAAGCTTCCTCTGCACCCCACTTTCATGTGTGTCCTATCATTCACAGTGCATCAACATGCATCGGAGACATTCCACGTTCTCTTGCTTCTTCATCCCATGAGTTATCTCCTCGATCGACACAAGGCAATGAGGTTGTCCACGATGAATATAGTCTCAACACACAGGACTCCTCCCACTCGTCATCATCTTGTGTGTTGCATGAAGACAGTTCGTCAAGTCAGCTTGCTGAAAACTTTGATGAAGCCTATGACAGAGATGGATATCATCCTAAGAGCAATTTTGAAATTAGTAACAACAACCATCCTCAAGCCATACATGAGTTGGTTCACATCTCAAAATGCATTTTTCAATTCTGGAAAGTTTCGAGACGTGCCAGGGAGTTGAGGCACTTCAACGTCTATTGATGGTTATGTCAGGACCTCGTGAATTTGGTAATCCCGCCAAACCAAATCAAATCTCGTTTCTCACACACAATCCGTATATCTACATGGTTTCACTCGACGTGGATCCCCGTGTAAATAATATTTACTATTCTGGGTGTGATATTTCAAAATTTCATATTTTCGCTAATGATCGAATCCACGAGTCCGTTATAGCATGTCCGTCTTCATGCACCTCTCTTACATCTAATTCGGGTTGGGAGTGTCCATCCCTCATTCAATCATGGGACAATGAAGTTGATCATCTCAAAGAATATCTTTATCTGGAATCATACTTATCAAATGTTCTCTCTTGTAATCAACTCCTTGGTCTTTTTTCAAATTTTGCACGTCAAATCTGCCCACTCATCACACCAACAATCTCCCTGTGTGATGATGAGCGCACAACCTATCACGCGAATCAAGTTACTCTCATTTCACCACACCCCAACTAGTTTCACATTCACAGTGCTGGCATCCTTTCTACATTTATGTGATGACCATGATTCCTACACACTTTTTCACCAATTACAGGTGGGTGTTCTATCATGTCCAGCGGACAGCAAACTTGGTTCCCTCATTCAGAGTGTTCGCGTGATTGTTCGAAAAATTTCTTTGTTCATGTCAAACTGGGAATCTGTCATATCAACCGACTGGTCTTATTTTTCTTCTATGTCGGGTGGTTGTCATGTAGTTTATCGTTTTCCCAATGTTACATCCAATGACAGTGGCTTCGCACACTATGATTTTCACTATGTAACATATTTATTCTTAGATTTCTGTCAAGCAAGTGAGGCACCTCGACCTACGTTGATGGCTATGGAAGGCCCTCACTATCTTGACATGACTGATGAGAATGACCATATCTATCTATCCGTATCAGATTCCCATCGTGATCCCCTCTCTCGAATCAGGAATCCATCTTCTCAAATATCACGAATCTTTCAAAACAACCATCAAAAATTTTATGATCCAATTGCTGAATGGCTGGAACAATCTTACTTGGTGAGTCATGTTGTAGGTAATAAGCTTCAGTCCTTCCTCGCACTCACTAAGAAACTTGGTGCAGAAAAACACACACTTGTAAGAGGCCTCCAAGGTTTGTTGAAAAATTGTAGTCACAGAAGAGGTAAGCGTGTGTGTTGGGTGGTTGTGACACATTCTTTCGCCCATAGGCGAGACCTTCTCTCTCGTGTGCAAGTTTTTCAAGTTTTTTCATTTTCTGTTGCACGCTATTTTTTATCTGTTTTAAGTGCTCGTATCTTTGTGACTGCGGGTTGAGTACGCCTACGGTGGCTTCACTAGAAATTTAATTTCATGTAACCCCGACTGTTTAACGTAGGAGTAGGAGTAGTGTTTTCTTTTCGCTTGTCTTTGCTTTCTAGTTTGCATGTTTGTTTGCTTGCTGACTTGGTTGCTTTGCTTACTATTTTTATTTTTGTTTGTTTGGTTTGTTTAATACCTTACTATTTTTGTTTCCGGAAATAAGTGTTGCCAACTACTGTGTTCTGGTGTTTGAATGAGTATGCGGCTGAGATATGAAGAGACTTGTGACACTACAACACTTGGCCAGTCTTGTGTCCATCTTCTCTATGCTTGGTTATAACCTTCGGCCGATGAAGTCTTGAAGAAAAATACGAGTCGTCTGCAAGGGATTTTTGGTCCAACCATGAACCTATGTACACACTAGGAAGCCTCATGCATGTGCTCAGCTTTTTGCTCTGTGTGTTCAAGCCCATCCAACTAGTAGAAATGGAGAAGGGGAAAATCTAAACGAGCAAACCTATTTCAAAGGTCTTACATGCTTCTCTGAAGGAACAACCTCGTTTTCTCTTAATAAGTCAGGATATCTCTTCCACCCCAAAAATAAATAAGTTCCTATGCAGAGTCCTCTTGAAAAAATACAAAGGCGAAAGAAGAGAAAGGCTTCCTGCGTAGAGAGGTGAAACATGCAACTCCACTAGGGTACTAACCAGGCTCGCTGGTAGTGGAGAAATGCGTGTGTTCCTGCGTGACTCCACTGGGATACTTTCCAGACCTGCTAGCAGCGGAGCAAAACCAAAGATGAAAACTTATACTATGAAAATCTTCAACTCACGAGCTAAACTACCCTTCCCGATTTCGAAACATTGTGATCAAGCTGAACTTTTGATTGTGTTTGACTGAGTTGGAAAAAAGTGAACCATGTATGTCCATGGGGTAAGTTGGGAAGACGAAGTAACTTGTACAATGATTCAATACTCCCTGAAAGACCAAGGCCATGTGCTATCAATGAACAAAAATAGAGAAGTTGGAGTTCTACCAATGTGTCACCAAGTGTTGTAGCGGCTACAACCACCCTCCAAAATTTTGGCCAACATCCAATTTCAGAGCCTCCTTTGAGAGTTTCACTTGATGACTACATGTGCTCAGGTTCACTCCGTGAGCTCGTGTGAGTCCGTCTCACCCAAGATTTTGCATGTTGATGTCAATGTCATTCTTGCGTCCATGTTCTAGTCATACTCAAGGTCTTTGCTTCGTGTGTACTTGTTGAGTTTGCTATGTAAACATCCATCGCACTCACACACGGAGTCACATACACTGTCACACAAGGATCGTCACAGTCAACCAACGATCAATCACAAGTGTCGCGCTTGTCGCTCATATCGTCGATCAGTCATGTTGATCATGTGTGTCTGGATGGTTTGATTTGTCTCGTCATCAAGTCATGTAAGTGTTTGTTTGCAAGATCACGTATGCATCTTTCACTCGTTCACACACTTAGTCACCTTGTTGAAGTTCTAACGACCGAATTCCCCTCTGAAAACCATACCACCACCCTGCCATCAAATCGATCGACTGTCACCCAGAACAACGCAAAAGCACCAAGCAAGCCATTTCAAGTTGCAATGCCCGCAAGAAGACCAATCAACCTTCATGCTGGTCAACCAGAGAGTTTGACCAGCAACCACCCCACGAATGACTCCCCTCAAAAATTACATAGAGGCTGCAGACCTTACCCACTCCGCTCACTGAGAAAACTACGCAGACAAGCCAAAAAGACACACAATGCTCGTCCCTGTTTCCCTCAGAAAATTATGCAATTTTTCCATTCAGCTCTCGAGTCAATCGACCGGCTACTCACCCAGAAAATTGGGCAGTTTTCATGAGCAATCCCTCTACCTGGCAATCCTCTCAGCTCAGAAACTGTGCAGAGATGATCAGCAGGCTAGCCTCCCAACATCAGCACAGTTTTCCCCGCCAATAGCTCTCGGCAGCCGACTGCCAGTTCCCTCCAGGAACTGTGTAGTTTTTGCTGCCAAGCTCTCGGCATCTCACTGCCAGTTCCCCTCAGGAATTGCGCAGTTTTTGCTGCCAATGACCCAGCAACTTACTGCCAGTTCCCCTTAGGAATTATGCATTTCTGGCTACCAATCTCTCGTTGTCCACTCATTCCGGAAACTGCACAGATCTTGCCTACCTATCCTTCCCGCAGCCCAGACTGTCCCTCCAAAAAACTGCACAGTTTTGTCCTCCAGCTAAGCCAGACCCCACGGACAGTCACCGTCGATCCCAATTGCCCATCTTCATCGCCTAGTGAATCCTATGCAAAATTCATCAGCAATGCCCGGAGCCTCCATCCCATCTGGCAACCATGTATCCTCTCCCGGTCACCTGCATCTGAAACAATCATGCATCATGGTAGACTAAGAGTTTTATGGATTTGATTTTGTCTCATCATGAGTGACTGCATATACAGGTACAAAAAAAAACATGGCGCGACAATGAATGGCATGAACAAAGGGAGCACATGCAGAAGGACATGTTTGCCATGAATGAACAAACGATGCATGCAAAGAGATGTGCTCGCAAACGGATGATCATGCAAATATGTGTTCGTGGACAGACGGACGAGAAAACATGCAAGATGTGTTCACGGACAGATGAGCAAACATGCAAGATGTGTTCATGGAAGGACGGACAGATGAACATGCAACTTTTGCGAGCATATGAACCTGTTGAGCTTACCAACATACGAGCAAGGGGCAATGTGTGAATGTAACATCAAGCGAACCAAATACCATCGAAGACTCCATGCACTTTTCCATGTGGAGGTAAAGTTGTGACACACCATGAGGACATCCATCACCCAACAACACTGCATCTCGACATGCACACCAGCAGCAGCACGAATGTACCACCATTGTCATGTCGAGTTTTTTCATGAGTCATCTCGTACACTTCTCTACCGTGAGTTGTATTGTCAATCAATGTAGTGTAATGTAAAAGTCCAAGAGACCCACTTGTTGTATGAAGAGTCATGTAAAGTCGAAAATTCATGGAAGTCAAACAGTCATGAGGGTAGTCAAACAGCCACAAGGGTCAGTTTCACCCTTGGCTATAAATACCCCCTCATTTGTACATGCAAAGGACTTTTCACCTCGACTCCTCCCACATAGCCTTGAGAGTCTGTAATCTTTTCTTTGAGGAGTAAGTAGTGGCTCCAATGCCCCGCTCACAGGGTTAGTGATGTATGGTGTAACGATGTGTCTTGGAACTTTCGCTTAATTCAGAATCCTGCTAACAGGCCAACATGTTTTCACACATGTATTGTAACTATTGTAAGACTAATCTTGAACACTTGTAATGCATGTTGCTTTAACCTGTGTTTAACACTTTAACTAATTCACTTGTTGTAATACATATATGTTAATGAAAATGTGTTGTATATGTTGTTAACATTGTCTCACCCGTGTTGACTACTCTCCCGAACATCATACAGACCTTTCACATAAAAATTGCTATAACAACCTTTGTACTCACACAGACTAATCCACTAAGTGTTATACATGCTATCTTACCTTGTGTGTAGTAATTTCTGCATCTATGTGGATTGTACCATCGAAAGTTGTGCATGTCTTGTTGTGTTGTGTGTTCCTAGAAGAGTTGGGACTTCTCCCAACCAACTTGGGACTCACTCCCACCCTCTCCCTCTACGGTGAAAGAACCATTGACACAAGTGACACTTACAATCACCAAGCATGCAAACCTCACTTCTCGAAAGACAAAGCATACCACTCTCCTGTGCTGACAAGTAAGAGTTGAGGCAAATCTTTAAGATAATGGCAACCGAGCCATCATACCATATGGGACTCCCACACCAAAGAGTGTGAGGTCTAGTTAAGACTTCATACTCGGGTGATCCCCAAAATTTTGGCAGGTTCAACAGCGTCAACATACCCATAATTTTATTCATTGTAAGATAGCCAAGGATATGAATCGCTTCCTATATCCATCATCAGAGTGTCAAGTGATGGTTGCAAATGGAGGAACTATAAATTAATCTAGAAAGTGTCATAATATCAAGCTAACCATGGGGGAATATGTATTGAATAGTCCAATTCTTTCCAGCCAATGGGTGGTGTTGATGTTGTACTATGATTCCAATGGTTATAATCTTTTGGGACGATAGCTTTTAATTTTCAAGAACTTTTCTTGAATTTTTTGGGAAGGAAAGGAAGTTGAAATATGTGGTATTATAGGGAAAACAAGAAAGATAATCAGCTCTAATGGCATGACAAAGCTTCTAAAAAAAGAACAATGGGGTGTAATTGCGCAATTATGCTCACTAGAGATTCAAACATCAAAATCATCTATTTCTCCATATCTCCAAAAATCCTTGGACAATCATTCCAAGGTATTTGAGACCCCCAATGGCCTTCCACCTATTCGTGATCATGATCATGCTATTCATTTTATTCCACAAAGTGTTCCTCCAAACATAAGGCCTTATAGATATCCCTATTCCCAAAAGAGTGAAATTGAACGTATGGTTGCAGAAATGCTAGAGGTCAGTATAATGAAACCTAGTCAAATTTTTTTCTCTGCTCTAATAGTATTGGTGGAAAAAAATGATGGATCATGGCATATGTGTTTGTATTATAGGGAACTCAACAAACTCACTATTAAAGATAAATTTCTCATTCCTGCCATTGACGAATTGTTGGATGAATTACATGGAACAATTTACTTCACCAAGTTGGATCTTCATTCAAGATATCATCAAATTAGAATGAAGACCGATGACATTGTGAAAAAAACATTCAGAACTCATGAGGGTCATTATGAATCTTTGGTCATGCCTTTTGGCCTTACTAATGCACCTTCCACATTTTAAGGTTTGATGAATTCCATTTTCAAACCCTTTCTTAGAAAATTTGTATTAGTATTTTTTGATGATATACTAATCTACAACAAGTCTTGGAAGGATCATGTTCAACATGTTGACATGGTGCTCAAACTATTGGAGGAGAAACAATTATATGCAAAAACCTCCAAATGTTTCTTTGGAGTACAAGAGGTAGAATATTTGGGTCATATTGTATCCCATGAGGGTATTAAGGTAAACCCTAACAAAATTAAAGCCATTAAAAAATGGAAAATCCACACAACCATAGAGCATCTTCGAGGATTTCTCAGGTTAACGAGATATTATCACAAGTTTAATAATAATGATGAGAGAATAGCAACACCTTTAACAAAATTACTGAAGAAAGATGCATTTTCTTGGACTCCAGAAGCAATTAAGGCATTTGAACATCTTAAAGAGGAAATGTGCCAAGCATTGGTATTAGCTATGCCAGACTTCACAAAAACCTTTATTGTGGAATGTGATGCCTCATGAAATGGAATTGATGTTGTTTTAATGCAATAAGTGTTATGAAACCAGCTCACAAAAAGATAGAAAAGATAGATCAACGCCTTAGAATTCAGCCTCTTCGAGGGGGCAACCTCCTTTACATTACACAAATGAATGATCCTTTGATGATTCAAATGACAAAACCTCATTTCTATATATAGGAGTCTAAGGAGTCACAATATAACCTAACCGACCTAACAATAATAATATAAAGGCACAAAAATAACAATAGAGGGATTATATGGGGCACAGTAATAACAATATGGGGACAATAGGGGCACAACAATATTAATAAGGGATACAACTACAATAGTAATGGGGTAATCACTAGTATTATAGGGACCTAACCTGCCCTTCTCCTTCAAAAAAGTGTTGTCCTCAACGCTTGAGTAGTTCTGGATGCTTTTGTATAAAATTCTCATCCTCCCATGTGGAATCTTCAGCGGATAACTTCTTCCACTTGATGAGATACTCTGAAATTGATCGATTTCATAGCTGTCGACTTCTTGTTTCTATGACTGCTTCCGGTTCCAATATAATTTTTCCTTCCTCATCAAGTTCTGGCAATATTGTTTGAACTGGGAGCTTGTCGCCTATAACCTTCTTTAAACATGAAACATGGAAAACTGGGTGCACTCTAGAAGTTGCAGGAAGCTCCAATTTGTATGCCATAGTACCAATCTTTTGCAACACCTTGTACGGACCATAATACTTTGGTGATAATTTATTATCCTTATTAGCTTGCTTGAGGGACATTTGTTTATATGGTTGTAGCCGTAGGAATACCCAATCACCTACATCAAAACTTCTTTCGTTGCGATGTTGATCTGCCTGTTGTTTCATTCTATTCTGCGCCAACACGAGGTTATCCTTTAAGAGTTGGAGGACTTGTTGTTGATGCTCGATGTGATGTTCCACTGCTTGAACCTTAGAATTTTCTCTTAAATATAATGTGATGGATGGTGGCTGATATCCATAAAGTGCCATAAATGGGGTCATTTTTGTTGCTATATGGAAGGAAGTATTATACCATCATTCAGCCAAAGGAAACCATTTGACCCATTGTGTCCGTTTATCAGATACAAAGCAACGAAGATATCCTTCCAAACATTTGTGTACTATCTTAGTTTGCCCATCAGATTGAGGATGATAAGATGAGCTATGAGCTAACTAAGTATCGAGACAAGAAAATAATTCTGTCCAAAAATTTCCAGTGAAAATGGGATCTCTGTCACTTACAATAATCTTTGGGTTTCCATGTAGCTTTTGAATTGTTTCCATAAATTCAGTAGAAACTGTACTGGCTTTAAATGGAGGTGATAATGCACAAAAGTGTGCATACTTGGTAAGTCTGTCAACTACCACCATGATGACACTCTTTCCCTCAGACTTGGGTAAACCTGTGATAAAATCCATTGAAACCTCCTCCCAACATTGGCTTGGAATGGATAAAGGTTGTAATAGACCCGAGGTCTTAATTGTTTCAACTTTATTTTGTTGGAAAACCAAACATTCCGCCACAAACTTTTGAATATCCGATTTAAGGCCATCCCAAAAAAATTCCTTCTTAACCTTGTGGTAAGTTTTTAAAAATCCTGAG
Source organism: Pinus tabuliformis (assembly GCA_031772625.1). Classification (NCBI taxonomy): domain Eukaryota; kingdom Viridiplantae; phylum Streptophyta; class Pinopsida; order Pinales; family Pinaceae; genus Pinus; species Pinus tabuliformis. Next base: position 775,713,496 of record CM062813.1, on the reverse strand, counting down.
TGCCCTCCTAAGGGAGAAGTGTGCAATTCCATAAGAATCTTTTGTTTGAGTTGGGAATTCTTACAGAGGTATAAGCGATCTTTATACCATAATGAATCATTTTGCCAGCTAAATGTATTAGATGTACTAGAATCTTGTTGTAATTTTTGAATAAGTGCCCACACTTCTTCATCATTCTTCCATTCCTCCCTTGCTTCGTTTATCCAATCCGGTTGGATAATATAAATGGTGCACAACAATGCTTCCACATCCTCATCCTTTCTTGAGAGTGCATCTGCCACCACATTTTGCTTCCCTTTTTTGTAGATGATTTCAAAGTCATAACCCAACATTTTTGTGACCCACTTTTGTTGCTCTTCAGAGGATAATCTTTGTTCTAAAAATTATTTAAGGCTATCATGATCCGTTTTTACCTTGAAGTGTATTCCCATTAGGTAGGGTCACCATTTCTTAAGTGCATGTAGTATTGAAAACATTTCCTTCTCATAAATAGCTTTGTGTAAAAACTTTCCCTTGATTGGACAACTTTCAAAAGCAATGGGTCTTTCATCTTTCATTAAAACAGAACCAATTCCATTTCCTGAAGCATCACATTCCACAATAAAGGTTTTTGTGAAGTCCGGTGTAGCTAAGACCGGTGCTTGGCACATTGCCTCTTTAAGATGTTCGAAGGCCTTTGTTGCTTCTGGAGTCCATGAAAATGCATCTTTCTTCAATAATGTTGTTAGAGGTGCTGCTATTCTCCCATAATTCTTAACAAACTTGCGATAATACCCTATCAACCCGAGAAATCCTCGCAGATGCTTTATGGATGTGGGGATTTTCCATTCCTTAATGGCTTTAATTTTGCTAGGGTCTACCTTAACTCCTTCATGAGATACAATATGACCCAGATATTCCACCTCTTGTACTCCAAAGAAACATTTGGATCTTTTTGCATATAATTGTTTCTCCTCCAATAGTTGTAGCACCCTAGCAACATGTTCAACATGATCCTTCCAAGACTTGTTGTAGATTAGTATATCATAAAAAAATACTAACACAAATTTTCTAAGGAAGGGTTTGAAAATGGAATTCATCAAACCGTGAAATGTAGAAGGTGCATTGGTAAGGCCAAAAGGCATGACCAAAAATTCATAATGACCCTCATGAGTTCTAAATGTTGTTTTCGGAATGTCTTCAGTCTTCATTCTGATTTAATGATATCCTAAACGAAGATCCAACTTGGTGAAGCAAATTGATCCATGCAATTCATCCAGTAATTCATCAATGATAGGAATGAGAAACTTATCTTTAATAGTGAGCTTGTTGAGCTCCCTATAATCCGGACACATGCGCCATGATCCATCCTTCTTGTGGACCAATACTACTGGAGCAGAGAAAGAACTTTGACTAGGTTGAATTATACCAGCCTCTAGCATTTCTGCAACCATATGTTCAATTTCACTCTTTTGGGCATAGGGATATCTGTACGGCCTGATGTTTGGAGGAACACTTCCTGGAATCAGATTAATAGCATGATCATGATCACGAATAGGTGGGAGACCATTGGGAGTCTCAAATACCTTAGAATGATTGTCCAAGAATTTTTGGAGATCTGGAGAAATAGATGATTTCGATGTGGAAACATCTAGCGAACATAATTGTTCCATCTGTAATATCCATGTTGCGGGATCCTTGCCATCAAACTTCCTCGTATCAATTTTTGGAATATGGTGGATCTTCGATCCAACATTAGAGTCTATCATGATTAACATTTCTTTTGTTCGCATCATGAGTTTCCTTTACTACCCTTTCACCATTAGTAAGTATTTCTTGTAGAAAATTTGTCAAATATGTCTTCAAATCTATCTTCAAATCATCAATCTTAGCTTCCACACCCTTTATCTTAGATTCCACGCCATTTATCTTAGTTTCTATTAGCTTTTGTGAGAGTGAAATTTGTTGCACTTGGTCTTGTAATTTTGATATATCATGTGGCATTTCTTCCTCTTCTTCATGAGTCATGCTAAAGCTTTCAGGTTGCTTACTAGGTGTTTACATTTTCTTTCCACGGGGCATCAATTACTGATAATAATGCTCTACTATGCCCTTTTAATTCCTTCAAAATAATTTTTCAAACCAAGCTTAAGAAAAAATTTAAAAAAATCTACACACCTTTTTTCACTTTGTAGGACCTCGATATTGCCTCTGATGTATCTCTGTAATTTCAGATCATCCAGTTCTGAAATTGCGATTTGTAGTAGCCCTCTGTATCCTCTTTCCAATGCCACCAGTCTGATCCCAATTGGATTCTCCAAGGAAGAGTTATTCCAAATCTCTCACAGTGACCTGATTATATACTAGTTCAGTAGAGCGAACTTGTACGACGTGCCATGTGTCCCTGTTTCGACCTTTGGCTCTGAAAAATATATACAAGAAACTATAGTCCGTCCTCTTTCTGTACCTTCTTACGAAATTTCAATCCGATGCTCATAGAGAAAGTTATGACGATTTTCCTCAGGTCACCTGTTTGGAATGTAATTCAGGAGTCTGGAAAAAGACCAACTTCCTCAGATCATATCTCCGTAAATATAGCGCGAAAAGATCTGAAATTCGGACCTGAGGTTCAGTGCGATTTCGTCTCAAATGGATTTTTTTTTTTGCTTCTAAAACGTCACAAAAAAAAGTTATAGAGAAAATGCCACGATGACCTATTTGGAGCAGCGAAACCCTAGAATCCAAAGCTCTGAAACCAAATGTTATGAGACTAGCTCACAAAAAGATAGAAAAGATAGATCAATGCCTTAGAATTCAGCCTCTTCGAGGGGGAAACCTCCTTTACATTACAAAAATGAATGATTTTTTGATGATTCAAATGACAAAACCTCCTTTCTATATATAGGAGTCTAAGGAGTCACAATATAACCCAGCCGACCTAACAATAATAATATAAAGGCATAAAAATAACAATAGAGGGATTTTATGGGGCACAGTAATAACAATATGGGGACAATAGGGGCACAACAATATTAATAAGGGATACAACTACAATAGTAATGGGGTAATCACTAGTATTATAGGGACCTAACAAGAAGGAAGACCCATTTCTTTTGTAATTCATGCAATCAAAGGAAAGTATTTACACAAACCTATTTATGAGATGGAAATGTTGGCAATAATACATGCACTAAAGCAATGGTGACCTTACCTAATGGGAATACATTTCAAGGTAAAAACAAATCATGATATTCTTAAATACTTTTTGGGATGAAGATTAGCTTCAGAAGAGCAGCAAAAATAGCTCACAAAGATGTTGGGTTATGAATTTGAAATCATCTACAAAAAATGGAAGCAACATGTTGTTGTAGATGCAATCTCAAGAAAGGATGACGATGTGGAAGCATTGCTTTGTGACATTTATATTATCCAACCTAATGGGATAACAGAAGCAAGGGGTGAATGGAAGAATAACGAAGAGTTATGTACACTCATCCAAAAGTTGCAGCAAGACCCCAGTACATCTAATACATTTAGCTAGAAAAATGAGTCATTATGGTGCAAAGGTTTCTTATATCTTTGTAAGAATTCCCAACTCAAACAAAAGATTCTTTTGGAATTGCACACCTCCCCCTTAGGAGGGCACTCGGGATTTTTCAAAACTTATCATAGGATCAAAAAGGATTTTTTTTGGGAGGGCCTTAAATATGATATTTAGAAGTTTGTGGAAGAATGTTTGGTTTGCCAACAAAATAAATTTGAGACAATTAAGACCCCGGGTCTGTTACAACCTTTAGCCATTCCAATTCAGCATTGGGAGGAGGTCTCAATGGATTTTATCACAAGTTTACCAAGTCCGAAGGAAAGAGTGTCATCATGGTGGTAGTTGATAGACTTACCAAGTATGCACACGTTTGTGCATTATCTCATCCTTTTAAAGAGGTAATGTGACCCATACTAGGGATGGTTGTGTACAATACATATGTTAATTTGAATAAAGCATGGTTTTTATCCATTTTGTTTTTATTAATCCCTTAATAAGAGTATTTTTTAAATACAAACTCCAACTTCCCTCTTTCATTAGCCATTGAATAACTAGTCAAACACATCACTAATCTACAAGAAGGGAATACACATCTTTAAGCTAAATTGGTTTCCACTAATGTTGACCAAGATGTAGCACATTGCACAATTAAGGGCATTGCAACCCAAATTCATTAGTGGGTGTTGGAAATTTCATTTGATGACTTGCATGGAGTAGTTGATGAAAATAATATCAACTATTAGATCTATGCTCTTGCATTCTAAGCTACACAATGCAACTTCAAGATATGCCTCTACATAAATGACCAGGTTATAGGATGTGACCAAGATAGATGGATCAATGTTTGCATTCATTTTTTTCTTTACAACAACCAAGTTGCACCAAGACACTATAAATTTCTAGCCGCATCAACACACCAATAGTTCAATCAAGTGTGAGAAAAACTAGGTTAACAAGAGTGTGCTTGACAAATTGTTTAGTTATCACCATTACTAACTTCACCTAATCATTAACCTATTTGTGGTTCATGGTTGTGCCTAGCTCCAACATCAATGCAACTTTCCCTCTATTTGAGATCTCATTTACATTTTCTTATTACTTTTCAAGCATGTTGCATTATGATAACAACAAAAAGTTGGAGATGCACAATTCTAGGAAACAATTACACTAAGGAGCCTTGTAGGAGTGTAAGGTCATGAAAATCCTATCTTATTTCAACAATGCACATTTTCCTTCCCACCTTGCCATCACTCATCTCATACAGACAATGCACCCCCACCTTCCGACTCAACCCTCTCTCATACCTCCCTTTTCCACCTTCCATCACTAGATGCTTTGTAGTAAGTTGTATTTTTTCTTTCGTTTAAGGTGAAAGATTTATAACCATTTGTCTCGTCTAATTCATTTGACTAATTCCTCAGTGATCAAGGTTGAGACATGACCTTGACACAATTCACATCCCATCTCTTGTGCAAGTGGCTTCATTCAATAGTAACCTTATCATCATTTGTTTTCTCATCAACAAACACTCAACATCTAGATATAGCAACACCAAATAATCTTTAGTGACACTTTTAGGACAAAGCCGCCTTCAAGGACTAAATAGGGTTGAGCACAATTATAAAGTAAGTGTTATTTTGACTTGCACACCATCCTAGTGATGCTTTGAGGACAAAGCCACTTTTAAAGGCTAAATAGGGTTGAGCACAATTATAATGTAAGTGTTGTTTTGGCTTGCATACACATCATTTGAGAAAACCATTGCCACATTCATGCAAGTGCCATTTGATAAGATACAACTACATTATATTAACATTAACATGTAAACCTTTTTATAAGATCCTCCGACAATAAGACATAACATATCTTCTAAGTTGTGCACATGGTGTTATATCAAACCTGCATGTTTATGCATTCACCTTCTTAGCTCCACCTATGATATTGTAATCAATATATATATATATATATATATATATATATATATATATATAATGCTAAATCATCATCCAAATTATATAAATAAATATTAGGTTCTTTCTCATGAATGTTGGTTAAATATATAAATAAAGTATTGTACATTTTCTTGCTATGCAATTAACACTTTCCTAGATCACATCATATTTTCATGTCTTATGTTTGGATAGTTAGCACTTTCCCAGATTTCATCATATTTTCATGTCTTGTGTTGAGATAATTATTTCTGATGTATGTGACTCTCATTATCACCATAAAACTATAATTACTTTAAAAAATGAATTGCATTTATAATTATATATTTTCTATAGATTTTCTCATTCATGTCTTATGTTTGGATAGTTAGCACTTTCCCAGATTTCATCATATTTTCATGTCTTGAGATAATTATTTCTGATGTATGTGACTCTCATTATCACCATATAACTATAATTACTTTAAAAAATGAATTGCATTTATAATTATATATTTTCTATAGATTTTCTCATTCATTATTAGCACATCTTGTAGCAATTTCTCTTCCTGATAAATGTTAACTTTATATAACACTACCTACATTAGAAAATTATTTATTATTATTTATAAACATTTAAACTTCCAATATTACAAATTAAATTTATTCTTAAGAAATTATCTCATAAAATATTTTATTTTTTTTAAATTATAAATCTTATATCACTTTAACCCATGAAATATTTTCAAAATTATCTATATATTATATATAAAAATAAATTAATGTTTATCAAAGTTGTGGCTGGAACATATTTTTAATAATATACGTAAATTAATGTTTATCAAAGTTGTTGCTAGAAAATATTCTTCATCCATACTATATAAATAGGATATATGTATGATATGGATAGCCTGAGAGCAATTCACTCACCCATATCAACCATATAGATATTTCATACTGAATTCCTTTCAAAATTAATTTGTTGTTGAACAGATTCTTCGTTCATAAGATATAAATAGGATATGCGTATGATATGGATAGGCTGAGAGCAATTCAGTCACCCATGTCAACCATATAGACATTTCGCAGTGAATTCCAAAGGCATGTCAACCATATAGACATTTCAAAGGCATCTGAATTACAGAGGTTGCCAGATTTCCATAACTCTACTATTAAATTTGCTGGTATCTTGTAAACAGTATAGTTATGCATTGATACTGCTTATTTTTATTCACAATCCCAGTTTTAGATAATGTTCAATTGCAAATCTTTGATCAAATCTTATCTTTGTACAACTGCAAATTTGGCCACACCATCTTGGAACAAATGCATCATGGAAACCATGTGAACATACTTTAGCCAGCATTGAAGCAAATATCATGCACATCATACGAGTGCAAACAGCAAAACTGCAATCTTTGGAGAATCCCACTATACTTTGAAAAATATTCCACTACACTCCACAGAAGTAACATGGCCTTGAGAGTCTGGTACTTGATCTTGTTGTGGTTGTTGCTGTTGAGAATCTACAATAGCAGGTGCCACGGTTTTGCTTTTCAAGGCACCTTGTTGAATGAGATAACCCCATCGATCTTGTATCAGATAAAGTACTGCTATGAAGGACACCTCTATGGAAAACAAAATGTTGACTGTCCTTAAATTGGTTGAGTTGAGGAATTCATAAGAATGAAAGCCACTATAAGTGTTCACAATTCCCAGTATGACCCCTCCTGTGCCTAGCAGCCAATGCACAAAATACCAAAGGGGTCTGCCCTTCATGCCTCTGCAATTCATTGAAATTTGTCCAAAATATAAAAGTTGGAAGATATAGATTATGAGTTCAAATCCCATCTTATAACTGACTGTAAACCATTTTGCTTCATAGTGAGTAATTAACAAACAAAAAAATAAAAATAGAACATGACTTCAATACCTTTCAGGTCGGAGCAAGCCAACAATGGGTTGAATCCATACAATTATGTAGAGGGCTAGACCTAGCCTTTGATGGGTATACAGGAACTTGTTTTTGAATTTAAACATAGATAGTACAGCACCCACAGTTGCCAGAATGACTGCTAAGGTCTGATTGATTGCAGAGTAAGCAGCACAACATCAGAAGGATTTAGAATCAGGATTCATAAGCACAGTGAATGATGATGATATTTGGAGAAGGATGTTGCAGATTCTAACCTGTAGAACGACATGGAGATAGAATAGAAACTCTAATCTTCTCGAGGAACCTTGCTTTCTTGCAGCTTTGGACATTCGGATCAGTAAGATGGCTACTGGCATGAGAAATCCCATGGATGCCCACATGAGGAATCCGTGCACCTTTTCGCATGTAAGCAGTGATTTCTGTAGAAATATTTAAAGTGTTAGTGTTGCAGAGGAAATGATCAAATCTGCATAGGTATTCGGTCAGTTTACGAGAGGGAAATGTAGCAGTGAAAAGTACCAAATAAAAGTACAGCAAAATGCAGTAAAGATTTCTTCAATTGAGATATTTATAAATATACCATAAAATTATTTAATATTATTTTAACTGGAAAGGATTGATTTACTGCTAGATCTGGTACAGTAACCAGGAATTGATAGTAAGGATATAGAATATTTATTACAGAATTAAGATATATTCACTGCTATATAATTAATCTATTGATGTAAGAGTTTTGGAAAATAGAGAGGATACTTTTCTGGATTATTAACGAAATTTTTTATGTAATAAGTATAACGAAATTTTTCATGTAACTAGTATGAAGAATATAAATGTTTTTAGGTTGTTTAAATTTATATTAAAAATATGGAAAATTATAGTAAGATAATAAAAACTGACTTAAAATTATAAATAAAAAAAATAACTCTTATTCCTATGACCATCTAAATATAATTATTTATTAATATATTGAATATTAATATTAATATACTAATATATTAAATTTAAATAATAAATTAAATATAAATTTTATACAAAATTTGATTGGATTGAGATATATAAATTAAACACCAATTTGAAACAAGCAACCTCAAATTACATATCAGTACTTTTTGATAAAGTTGAGATAGTGACAAAACTCATGTGAAAGCAATTCTGAGAGTATACAAAATTTGATGTGATTGAGATATATAAAATAAACACAAATTGAAACAAGCAACCTCAAAGTACATATAAGCACTTTTTGATAAAGTTGAGTCCTGTGAAAGCAATTTTACTGACAAGGGTTCCTAAATAACTATTTTTTAATAGGTTGACAAGGGTTCTTAAATATCTATTTTTTAAATAGGTTTAAGAGAGGTTGTGAAAATGGAAAGTACCTTGTAAGTATTTAAAAGTTAGTGTTTAGACTTTTTTATTGGTTGCATTATGTTGTGGTGGTAAAATAAAATTAAAATATTGTACAGAGATTTTTTTTTTTTAAATAAAAATGAGGACATTTTGCTTTGACAAATAACTTTGTATAAATTGTTGTTACTATTTTACTAAGCAAATTTATAAATACCATGTTTCCAGAAATTTGAATTCATCCAATTGGAAATACTAAACATATTTAAAAAAAAAATATGAATCAATCACAAGTGATATTGAATTGAAATTTGTACAGCAATACTTCTTACCCTATTTGGTTTAAGGAAGTCTCACTTGACTACATATCCTTTTATTTTATATATAGTACTCTTTGGTTTAAGGAAGTCTTATTTGACTACATATCTTTTTACTTTATACAGAGTATTTTTTTGGTTTAAGGAAGTCTTATATCCTTCTATATGAGTAGTCTTTACTAATATTAAATGTAAGAATAATCCACTAATTATTAATATTTTATTGAAGAATAATTTTAATATTGAATGCAAGTACAATTTGTTAAATATTAATAAAATATTGTAAACAAAATAGTATAAAAATTAATTATATATATATATTATTTAATTTTAAGGTTACCGTCAAATCAGACTCCAAATTGGTGTATGAGATTTTCTTGTTAATGGGATAAGGATTACTAAGTCTAACAAGACATACATACTCTACCCCTCTGGTTTTAAGCTGTGACCTCTTAGAAAGAAACGCATTCTCTTAACTATTAAGCCCACTCAACCCAATATATAAAGAGATTTAAGAAGCTTCCATTGATAAAACAAAGCTATAAAACAAAAGCATGATAAAACACAGCTCTAAAACAAAAGCATTTTAAAGAATTTAGTGCATTTTAAAGAATTTAGTGTTCTTTAGTTTATGATGGAGTAATTTCCTTGAAAACTATCAGAAAACCGCTGTAGTATCAGAGGAAATGTATAGAAATAAATAAAAGGGAAAAAGTATTTAGATTATACCTTGGGAACAAAGTTCTTCCCCTCACTTTGATGGAATGGCTTATCCAGAGCTGTCACACTGAGAACAATATTCGCAGCAACCAACAATAAAGCAGATTGCAGTCTCGCCATGGTTGTACAGTATTCTAATTATATATCGACCCAGAGGCAGCGCCAGGATGAAGGCACCAATTGTATATCGACCCAGCCACAGGATGAAGAGACAATAGCAATTTTTTGTTTACAGGCAATGTCAGTAGTAACTTATGACCCTAGATCTTATATCTTTGATCAATATATGAATCCTCTGCTTTTACTGCGTGGCACAACCTATCTTTTCCGATCAAGAAACCAGCAACTCAATCCTTAAAAATGACAGGCAGTTATCGTTAACAGCACAAGATCCTCAGCCTGGCATAAACATGGAAAGCGAGGTGCATCAGTAAATTTTATATGGTGAATAACTAAACTTTCAACACACCAGAAAATAAGTCCAAAAAATATTCAAGTATGGTTTGCTTCAAATGCACAATTATTTTCTATTGAATTCAAGGTCCAACATCAGATATTCAAATGTGGTTTGCTTTAAATGCACAACTATTTTCTGTTCAATTCAAGCCCCAATATCAGATTATGTTGCCTCAAAGAAGGAAAATCAATTCCATCAGAACCACTCAAAATCTATCACAAATGTACATTAAACAGGCAAGAAAGCCAAATGTAAAACCACATGCCTAAAAATAAAAAAATTATAACATGCCTCAAGCAGCATTGCTGTTATGGTCTCCACTTTCATTCCCCAAATATCTCCGCTCTCCACCTCAATGTGACCTCCCAAACCATAATGATTATCATAGATGCTTAATAAGCACAGAGCTGTGAAAGATCCCTGATCTTCCCCAACATTAAATCAAAATAGCTCAAGTTGTTACAGAGAGCATTGAACCTTGCCAGATTTAGCACAAGCTAGCATGGATTAAATTGATGTGCAGGAAGGAAGGAGTTCTTCCTTCAATGTAAAGTTTCCAATATAACTGCTTCCAAGGGCCAAAACCTATCAAATACCCTGCAAAACCAGATCTCTATACAGATTGCAGAGTCACACTAATCTCCAAAATTTAGCAGCTGTGATCACATTTGAAGCGCAAGGTCTTCCTTCAATCTCAGGGGCTAATTACCACATTTTGAAAGGAAGAAGATTACAACTGCCAATTTTGGATCATTCTCATTCATAAATGCTTCCACAACAAGAAAAAACAGCTATAAAAGCCCAATTTTTTCACGGACTGCACCTTTAAAAATATGGCCCATGAAGGGCACCAATGTCTTCAAATTCAATGAAAACAGGCCTGAAATGACCAATTATAGCAGGAGGCATGGCATTCCCTGTAAAAGGCATCTCCGACACAGTAATCCCACGCACATAATGAATCCAAATGCACCTAATAGTAGTATCTCCCTCCCCATTCAAAAGGATTACATTGCATGATTCATAGAAAAGCCCAATATGAGGATTTATAAACTTAGCGGCCCTTCTCAGATCCTTGCTGAAACTTTTTGATTTGACGGAAAACATAAAAAATAGAGGAGAAAAAAAAGACACGAGACCAATTAAATGCTTTCTGGAAATTCTCTCTGTTGGCTGGCCCTACTGAGCACTAGTACAAAACCAGCTTTTTTTTTTGTAGGTTGTGGAACTGTGAGTTGGCATTGAGCAGAGAGTAGTTATCAAACCTTTTGTTATTTTCAATGTATTTTGGGGTATTGAAAGGATAGAACGAGGTAAAGGAGGATAAGGATTAGTGCAATCTCCACTAGAGGACACAGCCTAGATGGTATTTTGAAAAAATATGCAGAGTGCTGCCTCATTTCAGTATTGCTGCTACTATTACTATTACGGTCTTGTAACAGCAGCTGACAGTCCATGTCTGGGTGAGGGTGTGCAGAGCAGCCTTTGAAAATTTAACTAGGCGATCATTTTATATCTCCACTTTGAACTTACTTTGAGAATTTGAACCTTTTTCAATGAGGCTTTGGATGGTGAGCCAACAGTCCTGACTAAATTCTTTTAGGTTTCTCCCTCCTTTAATGTTTAATGTCTTTGTAAGAAATATCTTGAGAAATATGGGATGATATAATTTAGAGATGTTAAATGAAGTTTTTAAGTTAGATTTATTAATGAGAATTTTTTGTTATTTTTATATAATAAAGTTTATAGATTTAGAAAAGATAATTTTAGTAGATAAAGTTTATAATCAAATTTGTCTTAGTTTAGATATGATATATAGATAGTAATTTTTAATTTATAAAATATAAATTAGTTGCTTTGTATAGGGTTTAATTTTCTTAAATTTTAAATTTTACTTTATGAAAAGAGGTTGAGAGTGGGAATCACCGTATTTACTTTATCAAAAATTAATTACATCTGAAAATTTGCTCCATTCTCTTTAGATATACCTTTTAATTCATTGAATTCATATTTAGGATTTTAATATAGATATTGGAAAAAAAAAAAAAAACGTTAAATTTTAATAAGCTAATTTTAATTTACTTAAAATTTTATTAATAAATATAATTTTTTGAAAATTAATTATATATTTTAATAATTTTATATACATATAATATCAATATCAAAATTGTTATTATTTTATTAATTTTTGTTACAAGTTAGGTAAGTATTCTTTACAATGGTCTATATATTATTCATCACTTACTATGTGCTTGATAAATATAGTAATGATTATTATTAGTATTTTATAAAATGTTTCTTTTAATTATTAATATGGTTATCAAACATTTTAGCTCAAAAATGATGATAATTATTGATGGGCCTTACATTTGTTATTAACACATTACCCTATTATTACTCAAGAATCATTAATTTTGCAGTTCTTTCTTGCAAGTTAATGGAAAAATGATTACAACTTTTCAAATTTTTTTTTGTATTAATTCCTATCTTGGATTTTTTCAAAGGAATATAAGAAGAAAGTACTTAACCAAAGTACAATTGCAATATCATTTTCTAAACAAGTATTTAATTTCATTTAACACATATAAAGCAAATATTATTTTATAAACAAGTATTTAATTTCATTTAACACATAAAGTAAAAGGAGGAAGATATTAACTTGATTTAACACATAAAAATAGAAGAAGAAAGACATTAATTTTGAAAAATATTCTAAGCCGTGAAAAAATAACCTTTCATTTCATGTAGAAATATAAAATCACATTTTTAGAGGATATAAAGACATTCTAAAGCACGCGAGTGCATGACGTGATGGTTGAGCGGTTTGGTTTACTCACCTCCGGCAGCGTTTCGATTCTTGCCGAGCTGCAGCGTATTTGTTTCATGGTGACTCCAGTGATGTTTTTGTTTCATGGTGACTCCAGTGATGTTTAGATGTGACAGCTCTCAGACGCTCATTTGTACCCATATATATGTAAAAAAAGAGGGCCCATAATGTTTCTAAAGGGAACTTGTACCCATATATATGTAAAAAAAGAGGGCCCATAATGTTTCTAAAGGGAACTAGCCCCTCCCATTTAAACAAAAAAAAAAAAGACATTCTAAAAATTTATTAATTTTATATTCATAAAAAGCCTTAGATTTTAGAGAATAATTGAATATTGAGCATGGCATCATATAAATAAATAAAACAAACATAAATACAAAATTGATAAAGTTTTATGGCTTTGAATACATAAGCTAAAAGTTTTCATCATAAACCTTTTTAGTCACTTGTTCAAATAAAATCTTCATACATGGATAAGAGAGTAATTGCAGAAAATACTCCAACTTTTCCTCCAAAATCTCCAAATTAATAAGTATTAATTCCAATTTCTTGTCTGAACAAACCATTTGTTACCTTGGTCAAGTTTCTATAAATGTGAGTAATGTGATGGAAACGTACTAGGAGTATAGTAAATTGAATTGGCCAAACAAAAGCCACAGTTTCAAGTCCGTTTACTAAGTCAATAACAAGTTTTGTATCACCTGAGATCTAAATTTGTTTAATACCTCTTTCTACTACCAATCTCTTTCAAACTACCCATGCACTCAATTTAACCTACTTGTTTGTACCAATTACCAATTTTACATTGAAATAAAGCTTATGAGTCATTAATATTAAATAGCACTACAACATTGAATCCACACAAACAAGAGGTACCTTGACCAAACTCATCAAAGAATACCCATACTTTTGATTTATCAAATACCAAATCATTTGCTTGCCCCATGATTAATTTTAAATTTACCTTGCTAGCAAACCAAATCCCTTCGTATGTTAACTTTACTTTATGAGAATCTTAAAAATAAGGGTTTTCCTAGTTGGTGAAAGATGCAAGAATTCCTTGCTAGCGATAAACTCTAGAAAATAGCCATAAATAGAGCCTTATGTTATTTTAAGGATGGATCATCAAACTATTTTTGCATACACAAGAAAATACCCCACAAGACTAGCATACCACCCCCCACCTAATAAAAGAAGAAGAAGAGATTATATAAATAATATTTACAAAGCAAAGGAGAATATACAATCACCCTACACAAAGTAAGGGAGAATATGCAATCAAATTATTTCGAGATTTTCTATTAAAAAAATGTATTAATTCAAAGTAAATATTTATGTTTTTTGGACCATAATTGAAAATTTTGTATTAATAAAAAAATTCACACGAGGTGAGTAAAGGACCAAAATTTCATGAAAATTTTCCTTTCGGTCATGTTCTTCTAACAAGGATAAGCATTCAGATTTTATATAATACATCAACCTAAAAACTCCCAAAATTACATCAAAATTTTCTGTTTGGCTATGTTCTTCTAACAAGGCTAAGGGTCCATATTTTATACAATACATCAACCTAAAAACTACATAATTATTGTTCATGGCTATAAATACTATGTATGAAATGCCCAAGTTTTGAGAAGTTTTAACTTGCATAAGATTACTAGTTGTGAGATTTGTTGACCTAGTTTAGAGGAAGGACAAATTGATGTTCTACATTTAAATCAAGTAAAGTACGTGGAGGAGAACTAACAAAGAGACCTGGAGACTTTGAAGACTAGAAATTCTACTATCATGAGAGCTTCAAATGTTCAATTTGGACCTTAAATGTATTGATTTCGTCCTCCGTTCCATGAATCTATTTCCTCTAGTTAATGAGAATGTCCATGGTGGTGGTCTAATTTGTTGCCAATTACACATGTTATAGCTGGAGATGATTCGTTCCATGCTACAAGTTAGAGATTCTTCTAAGTGATTGTGAGGGGTATTCTTTTTGCCTTTCCGGGAATGCTCTGCCATTTCCACCATGTGGTCTACATGGCTCACTTCAAACTAGTAGAGTTTTGGAGCTTTATATTTTGGATGCTTCCACGCTAATTAAACTTGAGGGACAAGATTGGGAGTAGGAGCAAACAATGGTTAATCATTGCTTTCATTTTGTCCACAAAAAATGAGGTTAGGAAAAAGAAGAGAACAAAGCAAAAGCTAAGACAATTGAGGGTTACAAAAAATGATAAGAGAAACTACCCACTTCCTCCTTCAAAACTATAGAAAGTAGAAGTAGGAGGTTTGTTGTGAGAGGTGCGATCAGCATCCATGATTTGGACTAGATTTGTGACATCGTAACTAACCTCTGCATCATGATTTCCATATGCAAAGAGTACTAAAGTTGATGCAAGGGGTGAGGGAAATGTGTGTGGAGGTGATATCTAGTAATGTTTAAATGATTACTGAAATTACATTCTATCCATGCATATAGTGATGTAGCTATAAGATGAATGGTGCCTACCATCCTATACCACGATAAATGGTTTGGGGAATAAAATCAAGAGTTCTTTCATCATACCTTCTATAGTAGTTTACTAGTTCCTCCACCCTTCTAGTGTTTTTCCTTAACACCTAAAGGGCTTGAAATTCCTAGATATGATTCAATGCAAGATGCATCTTTTTGAAGATTGACTTGAGTATAGTATCTACAAGAAAAGACTAAAATGTAGATGCTTGACTATAAGTGCCAAGTCTCCCAACATGGTTAATTTGTTGATATTTAATGTAGAGACTTGTTTGATTCCTTGGTATATTCCATAGGCCTTTGCTTGATTATTTGAGACTTTGCCTAGGCTCCATGAAAAAAATATTGCTTCTTGTACTCTTAAGGCACACACTTTAACACCCATCCACACCTACCACCCCTAATATTTATCCTTTTTCATAAACTAACAATATTTTACTTAAAATTTTACCTTTTATAACACACATAAAATTTTAATAATTTAAAAAAAAAATCACTAAATTTTTAATAAATATTTTACAAACTATAAATATCTAAATAATTTTATAAAAAATATTTAACATCAATAAAAACTTATACTTTAAATTAAATATAAACACACATTTCATTCAAATAAATAATACCAAACATTTTAATCTCATTAAAATCACATCAAACATTTTAATCTCATTAAAATCACATCTAGTTAGAGAAAACTAGAATTATATCCCAAATTGAACACTATTCAGCAAGCTAATTAAAAGTTGGGAATCAAGGCTTAAATGAACTTTTGTAAATAAATATAAAGTTAATTAATCCTAATAACCAATCAACTTCCTTATTTTTACTTTTACCCATGGTGGTCATCATCTTCCTATATTTATTAGATTCTTTTCCTTTTACCTTTTAATTGCACTTCATTCACTTCTTTTTCATTGTTTTTACATTGGAGAGGTTTCAATTTTCTTATTCTTTCTAAATCCTCTCCATATAAGTTGTTCCAATCTCATGTATTCCTTTTGGAATCTCATTTACCCTGGGGTGGATTTATGGTAAACTTAGCTTTCTGAGTGTTTAACCAGATTAAAATTTCTGGGCTAAAATTTTTTAAACATTCAATAGGGATGATTTATGTTGGTTGTATTATAATTTAATTAAGTAAAATTTAGAATTCAAAATTTATGTGAAATATGAATATGTAAAATTATAGTTTTGATTATTTTTAAAATTTAAATATTTGTCTCAAATAGTGTTAGTGTGATGAATTTTGAAGGTCTTATTTTGTGTTGGTGTGGCCTAGATCAAATGCAATTCACAAATAATTCAAATGATTTTGATTATTTAAATACTCTTAAGTCATTAGTTCCTCCAGTACATGATTGATGTGTATGAGACACATTTCTCTCTCTTTTTTTTAATAGATCAAATTTTATACTAAATATTTATAACAAAATCATTAATGAAATATTATTATTTTCTTTTTGTTTGCTAGGTTATGTGATTCTTGAGATGATTAGTAAATCTAACATATGGCTTGAGTAGCCACTACCCAGGGGCATCTAAGTCATCCACATTATTTAGAAATGGCACCAGGCCACATCAAAAGTCATCAACATTATCTAGAAATGACACCATGTCTAGATCACACCAATCCTTAGCATCGCTAGATTTTTGCCCATGAAATTTCAAACCAATGACTTTTCACCACTAAATACCTTAATAAAACACCTTATCACCATCTGCTTTAAATCCAATAAAAAAATTATAATAATTTTCATTTATATATATTTTATCCTTTTATATTTTTTAAATTTTAATATAATTATATAAATAATAATATTTGTTATCTTATTAAATTTTAAGTTTAATATTTTTAAATAAAATAACAACTTTATTATACTAAATTGTAAATATAACATCTATTAACACAATTACTATTATATTGTAATTTATTTCCATATCTTATCCTTTCCTTTCTCAGATACTTCTCATGTTAAATTAAATTTAAAATGAAATAAAAATGTAACTTGCTTCATGAAGATTTTTTTACTGATTTTTAATGGTCCCTACATTTCATGGTTAGTGGATTTTTTTATTAGAATCTCTGACACATATGTACATAGCTTTATAGGTTGAACCCTTTCATAACTGGACAATCATCTTTATCTGCCTTGTATACAAAGTAGACCGTGAGTTTTCCTAGTGGGCACACAAACATCATTGCAACATAAGTGCAAGGTTAGTAGAGTGGTTGAGGTGTTAGTTTCACTTGGAAACTTGTGGGCAGAGAAGGAACTTGTGGGCAGAGAAGGTTATGTACAAAGCAGCAAACATTATTGGTTCAAAGGAATAATAAAAGTAAAAGTAAAAAGTCAATAAAGATAACCTAGTTAAAAAGATTATCATAAATATTTTATTTCAAAAATTAATCTAAATAACAATAGTAATAAAAGTTTTTTTTTTTTTTTTTTATTTAATGATATTAAATTAATAATTTTATTTATAAATATAATGTATTAATTATTTAATTGTTTAATTAGTTTTAGGTAGTCTAGAGTTAGATGTGAAATTTTTTGATATTGTTGCTAATTATTGTTAACCATGGGTTTGAGTTTTTCCCATTTTAAGGTCGATGGTTTACTGAGTTTACCATCCACCAAATATGAGAAAATACTCCCATACTTTCGTTCCAAAAAAAATTATGACCACCTCTAATGACAAGCCCATGATAGATGTCCAAATCCCCATACTAACCCGTGTTTGGGAAAAGGGCATACATGGACACCTAAGAGTTGTAATAGCAACAATCAGAATCAACTTAAAAAATAAAATGCAATTATTTAATTAATTATATTAATTTTATATTTTATATTTTATTTAATTATATTAAATTAATAATTTTATGTAAAAATTAGTATATTAATAATGTTATATAATTAATTATAATAAATAATATATTAATAAATAACGATTTTTACTCTTTAAATTAAATAGATTGATAATTATGTGAGTTTTTTTTTTAAATCTAAATAGAATATTTTTAAATAAAATTCATATTCACAAATAAAAAAATTTACAATTCAAATAAATATTATTAATATAATTTGGTTGATTAATAAAATAAAGTGGTAATTTTTTTATATAAAATTTATTTTCATTTTATTACTCTATATGTTAATCATCATTATTATTAATGATATAAATCATCCAAATTTATAAGTCAAACATTAAAATTAAATTCAAATTTTTTATATAACTCATTTATCCTACTCTAATGTTCATTGATTTACTAGTATTCATCAAATAATAATAATAATAAAATTATTTGAAATAAAGTTCTATTTCACAACAACAACATTCATATTATGATGAATCTACATAAATATGTAAACAATACATTTAATATGATTCTAAACTATTGGGGTACTACACCTTTGTGGAGAGAGATCTTACAACTAACCCTCTTCACCATGTTGACCAAGTTCTTACAATATAAGGAATTCCCTCACCATTAAAAAAGACTTTCTAAATTTATGTAGGAAAAGAAACTAATGATGAATAAAATAATTTTGTTTTTTTTAAATCAATGGTGGATTGTAAATTTTGTGGAGTGATCTAGTTAGGTTGAGAATCAGGCTAACACTATACCACCAAGAGTATATCTTACCTGCTTGTAAGAGAAATATACTAAGAATATATGACTTAGCAAAAAGACTTCATGTAAAAAAATTTCCTGTATTGACTATGAACAAAATAACTACTTAAAACCACCTGATCCTCTAACCTCATCACAACATACTTAACATATTATTTTGAAAAAATGAACTCAAGTAGAGAAAAAGTTTACGACCCATTTTAAATTTTTTATTAATATTTTTAAGAGATTATGATATGAATTTTTTATATTAATTAATTAACTAATTTATTAACTTATTATCCTTATATCGATATCACCACTAAAATCATATTTTTGTTTTTTAATATATAAAATATATATTTTTAAAATTATATTCATAATATTTTTTTAAATGACTTTTATAAATTTAAATTTTAGATAATTTAAATTATGGAAATAATGTAAACATTTCCTATTACTCTAACCACTTAAACAACCCAAAATGCCACTCATTAGTAATGTAATTATTATGTCTGTCGCCTTTCTTTAAAGGATATCACTGTTCATCATTTAGAAAGGTGCACTCCATATTCCACAAGTAATTAATTTAGAAAATAATGATATATGGGATATAATAATGGAGTTAGGGTTGTCCTTTGAATGAGATTTAAACCCACAAGATTACCAAAATCAAAATGATGGTATAGTGGTTGAGCTTAATTTTAATTTTAAAAGTCTTAAAATTATGATTTATGTAGAAATTTTAATAGATATAAAACTATAATTATATATGATTTTTTTTTAATTAGTTTGATTGGTGTGAGTTTTTGTTAAAGGCATCATGTTAACAAAAAAATTATAAGATTTATTTCCATGGAGTTTTTTGAATGAGATTTAAACCCATAAGGTTACTAAAATGAAAATGATGGTATAGTGGTTGAGCTATGTGTGACTATGACTTAATTTTAATTTTAAAAGTCTTAAAATTATGATTTATGTGGAAATTTTAGTAGATGTAAAACTATAATTATATATGATTTTTTTTTAATTAGTTTGATTGGTGTGAGTATTTGTTAAAGGCATCATGTTAACGAAAAATTATAAGATTTATTTCCATGGAGTTTTTTAAGGTTATTTGTAATCATTATTAATAATAGTATTTGTTATTTAAAATTGCAAAATATTATATATATAAAAGTGATTTCACGAGTATCCGTGAAATTCATGGGATAAAACATAATTATATTTGAAAAAAAAGAGATTTGTTTTTATTAGTGAATCAAATTCTTTGGAACATTAAAAAAATAAAGGACATGGAAATGGTTTTGATTTGTTTATGTGTCTAAATCAAGAGGTTACTTATTCTTAAAAAAATAATTATCATATAAAATTAACTTATAATTATGAGTTTTGTGCTAATTAGTATTTAAATTTGGTTTATATTGTCATTTTAATTATAATTTAAGGGAAAATAAATAATTTATAAAAGTCATCATATAATTGGTTTATATTGTTATTATTTCAATAGTTTAAAAGAAAATAAATAATTTATAAAAGGTATAGTATAATTATTTTAATTTTTGGTTTTTTTGGATACAATTTTTTTATAACATCATGATTTTTTATTATTTGAAATATATTTTTGAATGATAAATACATTTAATATATTAAAAAAACTTTAAAATATTTAAATTGTATAAAGTTGGCAACTCTAGTTAATTTTTTTTATCACTTTTAAATAAAATTAATTAAAATCGTAATTATTTAAATGAGTCGAGTTTATTCCTTTTATGTGTCTCAATAATGTTTTTATATATATAAGAAATGATGTTTATATATATATAAAAGAAATGATATGGGAAAATAGATGACATTGGAGTGTGGCTTTTGTGGGAATAACAGCATAGTCAAATATGAAAATAATATAACATTTTAAAAGAAATGAAGGGAATATTTTCATAATATTTCAAAATTGGAATAAGTTAGAAGGTGGATTTTTTTTTAATTAGTTGGGATTTTGTTTAAAAGTTATATTTTTATTGAATGGATAGGAATTTTAAAAACTAAATTTTGTTTTTAAAGATTTTAATTTATTTTAGAAAGATTAAAATTTTCAAAATTTTAAGGAAAAATAAATCATTTTATTTATTTTAAAAATATTATAAAAATTGAATAAATTATAGTAAAATTTTGGGAATTTTTACTATTAAAATATGAGGGTTTTTTTTTTTTTGGTAATTAGGCTGAGCCTAAGTTGAGCCAACTTGCAATTCTTCTAAGTGGTTCCACTTCTTAGCCCCTCTTAATGAGGTTTGAATCTATGACATGGCAGGGACAAAACCCCATGGAGGCCAAATTGGTTTACACCTCACAAGTAAAATATGAGTTCATCTTATTTTTAAATCTTTTATTAGTCCTTGGCAACACTGCACTTAGCAACCGATTTACCTGTTACCACTATTAGTTTAGCAATATGAGTTCCTCTTATTTTTAACTCTTTTATTAGTCCTTGACAAGGCTGGACTTAGCAATCAATTTATCCGTGATAATAATTGGGTCATATTTTTTTGCCATAATTATGGAAGTAGTCCCGATATTTATGTCATGATTTTTAAATATTTGTGTAATGATTTCTCATTGTTAAGCTTCATAGGAAAATGCAAATACTTGAAATAACTCATACTCATGTAAATAACCTATTTACCATGAGTTACTGCCCACCATTACTTAAGCAAGTCTTTGCATAAAAAATGAATAGGAACAAGATGGAAATAAATATAGCTACTAGAGTTATTGCCTACCATCATTTATGTTTTCTTAAGGCTTTAACATGTAGGATAAAAGTGTAAATGTGCAAACTTAGTAGTGGTTACTACCCACCAAAATTTATGCAAGTCCTCATCCTTAGTAGGAAATTAAAGGATAAGGCTTTTTCATGTTCAAACATAAACAATTTTGTTTATTTTGTATATTGTTTTAAGGATATAAAAAATAATAATGTTTTCTTCATATATTTAAAACATGACAAACAAAAGAAGTTTCCCTCAAACAAATAAATTCAACAAGTATACTACATGGTTGGTTGAGGTAGTTACTTCCAACACCCCTGGTTTTACGATTTTAGAATCTAAACAATTTCCCTAATTGTGTGGACGCAAATTTTGGTTTTGGTTTGTACTTTTGTTTCCCACTAATATTGTAGTTAGTAGTTAATGTCATTATTGTTGGAAAACTTGAGATTCTTCCTTGATAGGAAGTATTGATATGAGTGTGTTATTATGAGTTTTTTATTTTTCTTCTTATAAACATCTTGGGTTCTTTCATTCATAGTTGAATATATATACAAAGTGTTTTACAGGGTTTCTTGTATTATTTGTTGGCATTATGATACATATGTTGTACTTGATGGCAACCCACTCATCTCAGATAATAAATTATAGTGTAGAGAAAAGTTCACACACTTATATGCAGAGAAAAGTTTATTTCATGTAGAGAAAAGTTCACGCACTTTTATGCAGAGAAAAGTTTATTTCATGTAGAGAAAAGTTCATGCACTTTTATGAAGAGAAAGTTTATTTCATGTAGAGAAAAAGTTCACGCACTTTCATGCAAGGAAAAGCGCATATATGTTGGAGAACTTACCTTTGGTCCATGGTAGTTAGTCCTTGGTATTTGAACCTATGAGGAAAAGCGCGTATATGTTGGAGAACTTACCTTTGGTCCATGGTAGTTAGTCCTTGGTATTTGAACCTATGAGGAAAAGCGCGTATATGTTGGAGAACTTACCTTTGGTCCATGGTAGTTAGTCCTTGGTATTTGAACCTATGGTTTTGGACCATGGTACGCACTTTCATGCAAGGAAAAGCGCGTATATGTTGGAGAACTTACCTTTGGTCCATGGTAGTTAGTCCTTGGTATTTGAACCTATGGTTTTGGACCATGGTACCTCGTCAAAAGTGTTGATCTCACGTACTTTCATGGTTGGTTCATGGTATTAGTCCAACAGTTTTTTGATCCTATGGTTTTGGCCCGTGGTATTGTGAAAGGCCTAAGACTATAAAAGAGGAAGGAGATCATTTGGCAAAGCATCTTCTGAATTATCGAATATCTGATAAAGTGCTAG